>PVKB01000490.1:0-310951 GCA_004027205.1 Ctenodactylus gundi | reverse complement strand
CTGAGTTAACCTGAGCTTTACAGATGGAGAAAAGTCCCAAACCAATCCAAATCCAACCAACCAACCAACCAACCAACCAACCAACCAACCAAAAACCCACCAAAGCTTTCTTCCTCCTTCTCCTCCTCCTCTTCTACACATGGGGAACTGAACCCAGGGCCTTTGCACTGAACTGCATCTTACCCCCTTTTTTATTTTATATTTTGAGACAGGGTCTTGCTGAGTTGCGAAGTTGCCCAGGAAGGGCTTGAACTTGCACTCCTCCTTCCTCAGCCTCCCATCCATTCTCTTTCTAATGGTGTCACTATGCTCACAGGCCAAGTTGCCTTGGTTTGAGCAAGGCATATACGCTCCTTTGTCTGTCCCTCCGGACAGAGACTTAAGTTTCCTTGTAGACGCGTACAGATGATCTTACTGAAAGCCTAGGCTTTGTCCCAGATTGTGGAGCTTCAGGGAAAGAGAAGGCTCTGACTATCGAGGAGCTGAGAGTGCGGTCAGGCCGAACAAACAGCAAATGATAAAGGCAGGAGGCCCAAAGTGGCCGAGCAGGGTCGGTGCTGTGTGATGGCCAGGGTGCGGACCCACGCGGGCTTTGCAGCAGCCCCACGTCTCTACGTCCGATCAGACATTTTCTTTTACTGTAATGAATGAATGGTTTCTAACAAGAAAACCCAATAGCCCAGTGTTGAGTGAAAAACTTTTCTTGGGGAATCGCAAACACCAATGTCTCTATACCTCAGACAGGGCACAGCAGCGGGCCAAAGTGACACAATTGCACCGCAGTCCGACGTGGTAGCCCAGGGAGTTTATTGGGTTACTTCTGGGAGTACAGGTGAGGTGTTACCTATAGAAGCACAGTTGGGGAGCTCCTAAACGAGCATGGGTGGGAACTGGAAGACAGTCCCATTGCAGAAAAGCCTGTCCCAGTGTTAGTGACCAAATGAAGCAAAGCCACGTGGCGTGTTGGCTGCATGGTGTGGTTACTGGTGAAGCCCTCTCCTGTGCCTCTCCCTGCTGCCCTGGACACCAGGCTTACCAAATGGTGACCTTTGAGTCAAGACTTAAAGGAGAAGACGTTTATGAGTCAGATCAAGGGTTGCCAGAGGATTCACTGCAGAGACACTGCCATCGTGAAGACACGAAGAACCTACGTGTGAGCAGGTGCCATGGAGAAACTCATACGATGCAAGAGGGTGGAGAAAAGATGGTGTGACAGCAGGCAGTGATCGGGCTGTGTGACACGCCACGGGGTTGGGATTCTATGGCACAGCAACGGTTGACTCTGAAGGAATTCTATTATTCACCTGTATGAATAATTTGTATTCTGGCATCCTAAGCAGAAAGAATGACAATTACAAGAAAAAAAAATCAGCTGGGCACAGTCACCCAGGCCTGTGATCCCAGCGCTCTGGGAGGCTCAGGCAGGAGGACTGCATATTCAAGCCCAGCCTGGGCAATGTTGTGACTTAGTGAGACCTTATCTCTGAATAAGAAATAAAAAAATATAGCTCAGTGTGAAGACCCTGGGCTCAATTCCTAGTACCATCAAACACAAACAAAAACCCAACAAACAAAACAAAACAAAAAAAGTCTTATCAGGCCAAGGAAGTATCAATGCCCAAATAGACAGGTTCATAAACACGAACTGCTTGTTTGCAGTGCTAGAAGATCCTTGTGTATAGGTGGCTTATGTTAAAACACGGGAGGTTTGTAATTGATTCAAGCACTGAAGGCTGCAGATATGTTCTGGTACTTTTTAGTGAATTCTATGTTGGTCAAATGATATTTAGAATTTTATACACAGATATGAATACGTCATGTTTAAAAAAGAAGGTCATTCTGAGCCTGTCAGAAAGTCATCACTTTTTCTTTGGTAAGTGATCTTATATATTTTTAAAATTTATATCTTATATATTTTTAAAATTTAACACGTATGACAATGGGTCAGATAACCATGCTACTGGAAGGACTAGGAGAAGGCACTGGCCATGGCTGAGCCGGAAAGGAGAAGATGGAGAAATATGAAAACTTTACTTCACTCTCCTGAAGTTGTTTATATAAAAAAATTTTACTTGCCAGGCCTATTGGTGCACAGGCCTCTAATTCTAGCATTTTGAGAGGCTGAGGCAGGAGAAGTGCATGTCTGAGCCCAGCCGGGGCAAGTTAGCAAGACCTGTGGCAAATAAGAAATAAAGAGGGGTTGAAGATGTAGCTCAGAGCTCAGCCCCCATGTTCAATCACTAACATCAGAAAAGTAGAAGAGAAAAAGAAGAAAGAAAGGAAGGAAGGAAAAAAGAAAGCATAAACATTCCTCTGTGTCACATCATAGGAACAAGGTGGAGATATACGTCAGCTGAATGCTGGAAGGAAAGACTTTCCAATTATTCCATATCCAGAAAGTGAAAATGGATAACCAGCACGGTCTGGCCAGTCACCCTCACAGAGTTCTGGAGGGGATTCCTGCTCTTGGCAAGATGTGAAACAGGACCACCTTGAAGCCCTTTTTTGCACCAATTCCCTGATGTGTCAGGACCTCCTGGCTGTCTCAAGTATCCGTAACGTCAACGTAACCCACATAACCCGTTATTGTGGTTGGGATCTGGAATGTCCCCCAAAGTCTCACGTATTTAAATGTTACAGACTTGTCTATGGAACCATGTGCTGTTGGGAGACTGGGGCCTAGTCTGTAGGGGTGAACTACAGGCATGTAAACTGGATTACAGGCATGTAAGTTAGGATTAACGGCATGTAGTGGGAGCTTACCATACCTTCCACACCTGGATCCAGGAGGGGCTGATCACTGGGAGGACACATGGAAGGATATACAAGCTGCTTCCTGCCTTCCTTGGACTACTAGTCTACGAGTCTCAACTAGTCTCAACTTGCCTCGCCTTCACTTCCTGTGTGTGATGTCGTGAGAAGCTGCCTCCACCTCTGCCTCTGCCATGTACTTCCATTGCTGCCAGCTGCCTCTGAGTGGACTGTGACCTTCTGAAACTGTGAGCTAAAAATAAACCTTTCCTCCCTTAAATTTGTGGATGTCAGTTATTGAGTCACAGCAATGAACAAGTAACCGAGATACCTGTCTAATTTACATCTCTGAAAATCTAGCTTGTGTGAAAATAATAATGAATAGTCTGATATCATTTTTACTGGTCTATGTCTGTGATACATATTCCTTAGCTTGGGGAAACTGGTGTGTACACATACTGTGTTTTGGTCTTTACCCCAGCCCTTGTCCCTGCTCCCTTCTTCCCCTGTCCTTGGGTAGCCCTCCCCCCTCTGTGACGCCGACCTCTCTACATGCCATCTTCTCTCTTTCATGTTGCCTTTTTGCCACTGACATCTTGGGTTTCTCACAGAAGTGAAACCATGCTGTACTAAACTTTTGTGTCCGATTCATATTGCTAAGCACGATGGTTTCATGGTGTACCCATTTTCTTATAAATGATTCAAGTTTATCTTTATGGAAGAGTAACAGTCCATTGTATAGATACACTGTATTTTCTTTACCTGTTCATCCATTGATGAATATATAGGCTACTTCAAGATTTGCTATTCTGACTCGTGCTGCTATAAACATGGGTACACATGTGTTCCTGTAATATGATGTCATTAGCTCTTTTGTAGCAGGGTAAAATGAGATTTCTATTTTCAGTTTTCTGAGGAATCTCCATACTGTTTGTATGAGAGTCCCACCAACCACGTAGGAGGGTTCCTCTTCCCCATCCTCCATTTACTGTTCTTTGAGTACTTGATTATAGCCATTCTTACTAGAGTAAGATGTAATCAATAAATGTTTTTTCACATTTTATCAGTTTTTGAGGAAGATCAAAAAATAGGACCCGCTGCTATCATTTCTCCTCACTCTGAGGAGAGGTTCAACACCATCCCATGGACAATCACTAATTTCCTATGACATTGGGACTGAGCCTTGACTTGGCATTAGCAAGCAGAAATTATTCAGAAATAGGTGTAGTAACATTGATGCTTATAAAGTCCTTTGAAGATACAAAAGCTTCCTTTGAGTTGTGAAACAAAACAATGAAAGTAACATTGAGAGTGTGCTCAGAGGACATCAGGTACGCTATGGCAGGAGACCCTTTTCAGTGGCGGCTTTAGATCTGTCAGGAGCTGGGACAGAATAGGGTGAGTACTGCTGAGCAGCCAGTGAAGCTCTGCCTCCTGTCAGCGAGCTCCTATCAGGTTCTAATGCCGCTGCTGACCTGAGAGGAGGCGAAGCTTTGCTGCCCCCTCCCTTCCTGGCTGCTGCCGATTCAAAGCTGACCTCCTGAGACCACTGTGTTAACAACGACTCCCAACCCATCTTCCTTGGAAGTATGGTCTTCAAATAAACCCATCCTTGGTGTCACAAAAGGTTGGGGACCACTGTTCTACAGTCTGGCTGCTGGGCTGTGAGCAGATACACAAGAAACTGGGACTTTTTCTCCTCCACATTTGAACCCATGGCCTACATGGCCACCAACATTCCCCAGAGAAGTGGGGTGGGTTGGGGTGGGGGAAGTTTAATTTCACAAGCAAGAGAGTGGAGGAGGTGGTGGGGAGGCTTCTAATTATCTGCTGCTAAACCACCAGTATCAATTTCATACACCAGAGATCTCTTTCTACCTGTTATTTGTCATCAAATCCTCAGGGTAAAAATTAGCAGCAGGCTGGTGTTTTTTAAAATTTTAATGACTTAATTTAAAAGCCTGAATAAAGGTCCTCAGATTTGTTTCACATAAAGCAATCAACACTTAAAATCTATTAAAAAATATGAGTTAACCCAACATTTGATGATTCATGGGTACCAAGCAGCAATTTCAAACCCGCCACCCCGATTACAGCCTTTAAAATCAGAAGCTCCTGTCTTGTTATAGTTTGTTTTGCCATACGGTCCATATACTGGCCAGGCCTGATGGCAGAGGCCCCAAATCCCAGCACTCAGGGAGGCTGAAGCAGGAGTATTACAAGTTTGAGCCCAGCTCATCCAACTTCACAACTTAGTGAGACCCTGTCTCAAAATAAGAATAAAGAACAATTGGGTATGTGAAGGTTCATGTTCAATCCTCAGGACTACAAAAAAAAAAAAAAAATAAATAAAAATAAAATAATGTAAAAACCAAAATACACCGTTCCCCATCATTGATAAAGTCACGTTATGTAGCAACATTTCTATCCTGGACCAAAAGGGTGTGGCCTTGCTGATTTCAGTGACCGAGTCTAGACCCAGAAGAGAACATCTCACCTGATGAAGGTGCCAGCACTAGAGGGGAATCTTAGCCCTGGGCCTCTGACCTTCTCCTAGGAGTGACCTGAGGTTCTGAGCTTGTGGTCAGGAGAAAAAAAAAAGGTCAATCAAAGCAAACAGGATATCCTGAGGAACAAAGGGCAGGTCCACGGCATGACTTGACTCCCTCCTATTTTAGTGGGTGTTGTATTTCTCAAGATGCGTGGGAGGCTTGAGGAAGGATGACACGGGTGTATTTCCTGTCTGTACCTAGAAGTTTAAAAGAACCGAATCCCACCACCCTGTTTCTGTTTCCTCCCTTCCTTCATCCCCTGCAAATGTGTGCTGCTGACTCTTCCTTTGGGTTTGATCTACCAGCAGGAACTCTGCCTGATATTTTCTTGCTGAACTCTCAGCCTCAGAAGTCGGGATGTACAAAATCATCACTTTTTTAAAATTTAAAAATAAATGATCTTCATGCTTTTAATTTAAAATTTTTTTGTGGTGCTGGGGATGGAACCCAGAACCTTCACACTGCTATATCCCCCACCCACTGTTAAAATTTTTCTTTTGAGATAGGGCCTCATTAAACAGCTAAGTTGCTCAGGCTGGGCTCCAACTTGCGTGATCCTCCTGCCTCAGCCTCTTAGAGTGCTGGACTACAGGTCCCGCATGACTGCTGTATTAAAGTAAAACATTGTCAAAAGCAGAGGTCCACCTGCTCATGTGATCTGTGTGAGAGATCTCTAAGGCTCACTGGTAGTAAGTGTGTACAGACAATTGTGTGCCACATCATTCTGGGACCAGCATGGATCCCTCTTAAATTAAAAAAAAAAAAAAAAAGAAACTCTCTGAGGAACAGAGATATATCTCTTTTATTTCTAGTTAAGCAAAACAACAGGCCAGAGAGCACACCAGTAATCTGTGATTGCGCGGGCGCATTATCACCCAGTAATAAGTGCACCGTGAAACCGACAATTAGCTCATAAGAGGGGGATCACCTTTTCTGTTGTGAGTGGCTACATCAATAACTGGGTTCAGCTCCCTCACTCTCCCTGGAGTCACGGCGGCTTCCCAGCTGCTGACGCAACCAGGGATGCGCGGTCGCAAAACAGAACGGTCAACACACGGACCCTCGGGCCAGCCCAGCCTCTGGCCGAGGCGCTGAGCCCGGAAGGCCGGGAGAGGCGCGCGAGGGGCGGAGCCTCGCCCGGAGCAGCCTGCGTGCGGGTCACGCGCACGCGCAGCCGCCGCAAACTCAGTTTACAAAGAGACATCTGTTCCATTACTCCGATGCATTGTGGCTAATTACATCCTGGCCCGTCTGTGAAATGACAGCCACTTATTCTCCAGTGAACCGTAAAATCTGTACATGTTCGATTAGGGGAGCGGGAGCGCAGAGGCGTGGAGGCTGGAGTGGGGGGAAGGGGGTCCGCCCAAGGGGACAGAGAACAGGCAGGAGAGACCCCGAGAGGACCCCGCTTTCAGCAAGCGGACGCAGGCACAGGCTTGGCTGAAGGACGGGATGAGAGAGGAGGGGCTCGCACCCCGAGTTCAGAGGCCTCGAGTTGAGGATGAAAGACTGTGCTCGCAGCGGCTGCTTTTCCTTCCCATTCAAGGCCGCAGTGTCAAGGGTTGGCGGCTTTCGCTCTCCATCATCATTATCCCAGGGTGGTGGCCAGGGGACACACACACTTGTCCGTGCGCTGTGGTCCTCAGGGGCTCGTAAAGGAGGCAGCTGGTGGAACAGGGCGCTCCTGATGGGGGGGGGGGGGGGGGGGGGGGGGGGGGGGGGGGGGGGGCTTCCTGAATAGAGCAAAGAAATCTACACCAGGATCTGTTTTTTTTTTTTAACCATTTAATTTTAAAAATTATTTTATTTTTGGTAGTACTGGGAGTGGGCCCAGGGCCTTCACACTGAGCTATATATCCCAGGCCCATTTTGATTTTTAGACAGGGTCCCATAAAGTTGCTAAGCTGCCCGGGCTGGACTCACACTTTCGATTCCCCCTCCTCAGCCTCCCAGAGTTCTTAACACCATTTTTTTAAGAGAGGAAAACAAGTAAACAAAACAAGCAAACAACAACCACAAAACAGGAGAATTCCAGGAGAAAAGATACAAAAGCTACTCCCTTGCTATCAGGTGACATTAAAATTTTATCCCAACAAAAATCCAAAATTACGAATGTAACTCCTTGACAGGTACAACAGAAACAGAAAAGGGAAACATGGAAGGCTGCCATTTTGAAATGAGCCCTTCAGCCCACTGAGGGCTTCATACGCAACTTCTCTTCATTCTCCCACAAAAGCTTCCGTCAGGAGCCTCACACATGGCTGTGTGGAAACTGGGATCTCTGTGAAACACGACTGGTGATGTCCTGGGCTCCACTGTGACTAAACACCCGGCTTCTGGGTAGAACATGAGCCCTGTGCTTCTAGCAAGTTCCACCGGGCTGCTGCTGCTGGGAGAGCCGCTAGGCTGTAAAACACCCGCATCACCACTCCGGCCTGTGGTGTGCAGGCCCAGCTACCAGAAGGCAGAAAACGGGAACGAGGCAGAGTGAGTTGTGGCATTTAATTCCTCCAGGAGTTTTAATTTTGAGTCAAAGCAGTTTAAACAACTCTATTCACTACAGAGATGGTATAAAATTGATCAACAGGTGACTGCCCCCTTCTGGGAGAAGCAGGAGAGGAGGTTATATACAGTTAAGAGCTAGCATGAAAAACGTGAAATAGGCCTGAATTTTAGGTGTACCCCAAGACATTTATGTTGGGGAAAGGGCTCTTCCAGGGATCCTGTTTTGTGTAAGTGTGTACATGTGTATATGCGGGGAGGATGGTGCTGGGATTAAAGTTGGGGCATTCACACTGATCTATTAATATAGCCCCCACCTTTTAAGCTTTTTATTTTCATTTTATTCATTTAATGTTACTTTTTTTGTAGTATTGGGGAATGAGTCCAAATCTTTGCACTGAGCTATGTTCCCAGCCTACTTTTTTTTTTTAAAAAATTTTAAAGTCTTGAGAGAAGTCTTGCTAAGTTGCATATTGCCCAGGCTGGGCTTGACTTCTGATCCTATGCCTCAGCTGGCGTCTTGGGCTTTTATCTGCATTCTACCAATGCATTTTCTGTTGGCCGAGGAAGCAAAGAACTCTGGGAAAAATGCCAAATTCTAGGGAGAAGGGAACGAGAGCGGGGTCTCTTCTCTTCTGATCCATGCTCTTGCATAATAATCTGGATTCAGCTATTATGAAAGTTAATGAACATTCATGCAAACATTTTCAATGAAGTAGAGGCTGAGAAGTGGGTGACACCCCATCTCCACTCCGAGATGGCCTTGTGTGCCCACACTGTGCACAAGCACACTTGGGTGTGGGTATGTGTATGTTTCTGTCCTGAGCTGGTGGTGAGTTTAACATCGGCTGCAGGGTCCCCGTTGCCATGCTGCCAACACCAGGAGTCTGATGAGTGCTGTGGGTGAGGAAAGACACGTGAACTCAGCTTTCAGGTATTATTTGAGCTGTTCTGAGGCTGATTTTATTTTCGGCCTTGTCATATACCTTTCAGACTCTCAAACTGTGGTTTTCTATGAATGAGAGAACTGTGACCAGCCCATGACTGAGTTCAAAAGTCCATTCTGCAGTGAGTAGTGAGCTACACAAAGCTATGAGACGATTACACGAACAGAAGGCACAGGAGTAAGGCTCACAAGAGCCCAGGAAAGGTCCAGTTTGGTCTCTCTACTAATTTTATCCAATGTCCTGTGGTCACTGAAGAAAACAGGGAGACAGGGGGGCTTGAACCCCTGAATTTGAACCCAACATACTGAACCTCTAGATTGAGAGCATTTCCTGTTATAGTTGCTGCCTCTCATTCAAAGTTGAGCTGGGCCCAGCAGTACAGGGCTATAATCCTAGCACGCTGGGAGGCTGAGGCACAAGGATAGCAAGTTAGAGCTCAGCTTGGCAATGTAGCAACTTGTCTTAAAATAAAAAGCAAAGATGGATTGGGGATGTAGCTCAGTGAGAAGGCCTTGGACTCGATCTCCACTACAAACAAAACAAAATAAAACAAAATGCCCTCACATACAAAACCAAGTTGAATATATCTTTTCCAAAGAGGCCTTTAATTTCTTTCCTACAACGAGAGTAATAATAGTCAAACGTTATTTCTAGGAAGGAATTTATTGTGCTCAAACGCAACAAATCTCACTGCAAAGAATAAGAGAAAAAACTCCACTGATATAGTGGAAGAGACTTCATAATCCCATGAGCTGATTTCAGGAATGCATTTTGACGCTTGCTGATGAAGGCAAGGGGGCCCTGGGTGAGGGCCTGGGGCTGCAGCGGACGGTGCCAGTGGGGGTCTGGAGAAGGCACATTGCATGGAACACAGCCAAGAGGCCGTGAAAGGCGGGGCTATTCAGGCGCTTGGCCACCTTGGGCTGAAATACTACCAGGCACACCAAAACTCACTAATCTATCTCTTCCTTTCCACGGTAGTTTCTACAGGTAAATCGCCGTATAAAACGCAAAAAGCATGCCTACACAAACAGAAAAATGCCGATAAGGGCGAAAAGGTGTTTTAGAGACAAACCAACCATCTCCATCTCCGCCACTCAATCCATGTGTCTGTGTCACCCTCTGCCACCTCATCAAGAAAGCTAGAAACAACAGCTGGGAGAAATGCACCGACACCATCATAATCCACACTTAGATGGTATTAGGATCAAGGGAGCAAGAATTGGGCTGGAGAGAGGAAAGGCCCTCAGAGGATTGTTTGAAGAAGGATTTCCAGTTCCAAACAACCACAACAATTATTTTTATTCAATTACCAACTTCTACTGGTTTAGTACCACATTTCAGGGTGGTCAGATTACCCGTTAAAAACCAGAACACCATGGTTCCTGCAAGCGCGCCCTGGCTGGCAGAGTGCTGGAGGGTACCTTTGATGATATGGCATGGCAGCCTTCCCAGCCCCCGGCACCTGAGCCTTCTCCGAAGCCCCAGAAACGCTGAAGAGAACGAGCCAAAATTATTCTTGGTGGAATACATCACTGTTCTCCCTCACAAAACAATAGCGTTGTTATTAAGATCTGATCCTTTCTCCAAGTCGGTAAGAGTTCACCACAGACCCTTGGTGTACAGGCACTGATGATCTCCAATACAACCTAACACCATCCGTATTCATTAACCTCTTTCTCCACAAGGGCCCAGCTCAGCTCTCACATACGGGGCAGCTGAGGATGCATGGATTTGGCATATGCTACCTGCACATTTGAAAATCTCACAGGGCAAGCAAAGGCTCTTTCTCCTATATCACACAACTATTTAATACCTTTAATTATAAGGATCATAAAACCAGTTCGGCTGGATAAATATAAGCTATTCTGGATGGTTAACCTTCAATGAAAAGGATGGAAGAGAAGCTGTGGAAAGACCTGACCGTATTAGGTCATACTTCCCATGCAGGCAGGTCTGGAGCAGCAAAATACGGCTTTGATATGCACTTTCTAAGATCCTGATTACTGGGTAAGGTAAGGTGGTCTGAAGCCTTTTTTAACAATGGATTCTTCACTTGACCCCATGGCTACTCTTAATAGTAGCTACTATTAACTTTCCACTAGGTGTTAGATTTGTAACTTTCTTTCCTGGGTTAGTTCTGAAAACCTACTGCATTTCTGGGGCACTCCCCCACCATACAGACAGCCCTCTCCCCTTGAAATATACCTCCTGTCCTGTCACAGCAAGACTGATGTAAGGAGGGCAGTGTTGCCCATTAGATCGAGCACAGCGCATCTATTTCTGTACCCTTCGCCCCTCTCCTTGTCCACCGAATCGGTCTGGAGAAAGTGAAATGTCTTTCTCAGAAAAATGATTCCTAAGCTTAGTAAGATGTATTTCTGAGGAGAATCTAGAAGTGTCGTTGCTCATGTCTTTGGATCTAACTTTTTTATGCTTAGTTCTACTCATTTATTTGTTTTTACCTTTTCTTCTCTTGTAAAGTGGATGCACTGTGTAAATTTTCTTTAGGAAAAGTGGCATTGCATATGTTCAGGACAAGGTACTGTTTGGCATACCTAAGTTTCTTCCACAAAAATACTATTATTATTTTTCATTACTGGGGACTAAACCCAGGGCCTTTTTGCTGAACTGCATCCCTAGTCTTTTTTCTTTTTCTAAGTTGCCCAGCTGGACTTGAACTTGTGGTCTTCCTGCCTCAACCTTCTTGAATGCTGGGACTACAGGTGTACACCACCACACCCTGATTATAATCACTACTACAATTACTTAAACACTTAATTGCACTTTGAAAGCATCCCCATAGGATCAAGATGTGCGTTCCTGTCTCCCTTCGCTTGTAAGGTGAGGTTACCATTGGTGAGTGGCCTGCCTGGCCCCCTGATGCCGTGAGCCCAACGTGGTTCTAAGTGAAAGATTTCCTAGGCCTTCTCCCTTGGATGAAGTCATTTGAAAACACCCTAAAAAATTCAGGTGGACTGAGCCTCAGTTGATTTCTTAATGTACCTGCAAAATCTTAAAAAAGCAGATTTCTGGAAGCCCCGTGGCCTGTACATCTGCAAGCATGACTGGTGGACACTTTCTGGTATCCAAAAGCTGCTGGCACTGTTCCTTGTCAGAGCAGCCCTGAGCTTTATCCCTGCCCCTCCTGCCCCCTCTGGGAACCAGATGAGCTGAAAAGAATCAGACACAGACACCAGATTCTCTGTGATCCTAGAAAGTTCATCGCTGTCTCCTGTCACACACATCAGATCCTACAAGAGCAAGGGCGTCATTGGGCTGAAGTCCTTCTGAGACATCTCCTTTCCCAGAACGGGGCAGCTGGGAATGCACGGCTTTGGCATATGCTACCTGCACACTTGAAAATCTGAGAACGATACACTAGCTATTCCTGCTCCACAGTACCCCAACCTCATCCTGCGGATCAGCTTCTTCTTTGTAATTTTTTTTTAAATGGAAGATTCTTTCATTGGTGCTCCTTACTCACCACCCTGGCGAGCAGGGGAGCTCAGGAGCAGCCATGCAGGGTGTGTGGATGCCCGGTGTGTGTTTTCTTGTTCCCACCCTACATTGTTTATTGAAATAAATATGGAAATCAGGCTGAGCAAGATAGCCACGCCAGCCAAACTGAAATAAATTCATCACTCATGGGCTCTCAAGGGAAGGAAACCATGCATTTTTTCCCTAAATGATTATTTCTGAAGCACTGAAGGAATGGCTATATCACTAATGAGGCCTGTACACCATGACTGCTGATTATAAATGACCTGCAAAGAGACGAGGAGACAGTGGTAGGAAGAGGAACCAGTAGGGAGGAGCAGGGAGGCGGCTTCTGGTACAGGCTGTTGTCACGAGTGCCAAGCAGAGGACATGACTATCCAAAATCTACTTTCCCTGATTTTCTGACCTGAAACCCAGCCGCAGAAGAGCAAGGAACACGTTTTGTATGAATTCAGGCGGACAGTTATTAATACTCTCCAAAGACAGAAAAGCATCACGTGTCTAAGCCCTCGGATCACCATGACATCCCTCTCCTCCTGTGCACGGGCATTCTTGGCACAAACCAGGATCTGGAAATGATCTAGATGGAGACTGCAGAGACACACCCAGGCCACGGGGAGATGCTGACGGGTGGTCTGCTCTCGGCCTGCGAATCCTCCCTGGATGGCTACAAACTGGGCAGCTGAGGCAAGAAGGGGCCGACAGGAACATGGCTCATGTGTGGGATGGCAGCTCTTCGTGGGGTGCCTGGTGAGGTCCAGGCCAGCCCGACGGCACCACACTGGCAACTTCCATGTTGTCAGGCTGGGCCGAGGAAGCCACGGAAGATCTTGACAAAACTCCTCAGAGCTTTGTGACTCTGTGGCACTGTGCTTCCGTGGGATGGGTGGTAAGAAAATGCCCAAGAAACTCCGGGCAGGACCTGGCAAGAATCATTCAGACAGATTTAACTGTGTGATGTTATCAGCAGCTAGAAAAAGCCTGGCAAGGGATGGCTTCTGCACTGTGTCCATGGACAGAGTCAGAGTAGCAGAAGTGAAGGCCTGGGCTTTGAACTTGTGATCTTTTTGACGGGATGAGCGCTGGGCTATTCTAGGTATCAGCCACTGGGTCCTGTGACTGCAGAACAGAAGTTTCTGGCCCACCACCCCTCACTCCCAGATGTGCAAGGGAAAAACCACGCTAGGACTGAGGGCACGATCCAGGGAGCCTGGCCACCAAATGTGTCAGGGCACTACTGACAAGACATGGAGGAGAAAGGACGACGGGAAAAGACCAATTATCAAGTTCCACTCAGGGTACTTCCGCTTTTCAGCCTTGCTGCTCTGGCAAGGACCACACGTGCTTTTAACTCTCTCCCCGCAGCCCTCTGGACAACAAAGAGCCACATGTCAGCAAGGAGAAAAGGAAGCCGCAGCGGCCCCCACCTCTTCTCCCTGGCCACCGGGGCGCGTGCTACGCCTGGCTCTGCCCTCTCTCTCATCTCCACGCGGGGTCAAAGAATAAACAGGGCTTCTCCAATAATCACAACAAAGGAAAGAATGGAGTCACCCATTCCCAGTGGCTCCCCGCTCTGCCGCCTCCACCCGGGAGCAGAGAATCCAGGCGCCGCGGCTCTAATGAATCTGACCCTGGCCACAGCTCCAAGGGGGTGCAGCGGAGCATCCATGTAAACAGCCAAACCTAGTGTCCTGTCAAGTGGTAACAAGGCCACTGCTGGGTTTTTACAAGCACTGTGCACTTAGCAGATAAAAATGTGCATCCTATCGCTGGCCTGGGTGCATTGCACTTACCAACAGTGCGAAGAAACAAGGCTTGTTTGACAGGTGGTACGTGGTGGCAGTGGTAGGAAGTCACATTTCTTACAGGCTGCCCATAAGCATGATGAAGAGGTGAGGGACAGTTGCACTCACCCTAACCTTTGTGCCTGTGTCCCGGGATGCTCAGCCCAGGGCTTCTCAGGCTCCAGCCAATAAAGAGAACTAATTACCCTCCACGTCCCACCTGGGCTACAGACACCCAGTGTCAGGAAAGGGCTTTGATAAACACATTTGTTTGTCCAGGACGGAGACCAGGGCCACCACTTCCTTTCTTCCTGGTATCAGAGCCAAGCCAGATGCACAAAGGGTCAGTCAGAGATCCCGAATTCAATGCAGTCAGGGGCAGTACCTGCAGACAAGGCACGCCCAGGGTGGACAAGCTTCTAGCAGAAGCAGTGACGACACATTCAGTGCCAGGACAGGGTACAGCCCTCCCTGTGCGCCAGCACCAAGACCTGGGTTGGAGTTCTCGTTTGAAGAAAGCTGAGAGATTTCAAAGGTGTCAAACAAGGAAGGAGAGTTGGAAGGAAGGAAGAAGGGTGCTTCACCGATGCTAAAGTACCTGCGCGGTAACAGGCACTTCCAGCAGGTAAACAGATGCCATTATACCCTCTTGTTACAGATGAGGAAAATACAGAATAGGTAAAGGACTGCATCACAAATCTGAAAAATGGAAGAGAAGAGAAAGCGCATTTCTTGAGCACCGGCTCATTACCAGTTTTAGTTATTTCCACAACGCTAGGAGGCAGGCACTTTTAGAGCCTTTCCCTCATCCCAACACACACACACACTGTAGAGCCTTTCCCTCATCCCAACACACACACACACACACACGCACACACACAGACACACACACAGACACACACACAGACACACACACACACACACACACACACACACACACACACACACACACACACACACACACACACACACACACACACACTCTGGAGCTGAGGAATTGGAAGTCCAAAAACCTCACCCACAGTGACCTACAGCGGTGGGATTCACACCTTGACCCTCTGTCCTAGAAGTCCTTGTTTCTATTTCAAGTTTCTCAGGGCCACCTGGAGCCCCGAGCACTGCAAGAAGGCAGGTGATCTGAGTTGCTGAAGCATTTTTCCCAAGCTGCTCAACCCCTGAAGAACCTTTCAAGATGTCTGTAGTTCTGTAGTGATGTTTAAATGCAGCAAACAAGTGAGGCCCCTTTGATCAGTTGCTGGGATGGTTAAACATAGTTGCCAACTTAGCTGTATTAAGAGACTCTTGGAGAAGTGACTGGATCACAGGGTCACTGTACTCTCTGTTGGTTTATACTGATGCTCATAATTGCATGTGTAGTAGAAGGTAGGACCAAGTTAAATGGGGTGGGTCCCTGGGCCCTACCTCTGGAGGTGGGTCTCTGGTTAGTGCTCTTCCCCTGCGGTCTGCTTTCCATCCACTATGAACTTTGCTCTACCACACCCTACTGCCATAATATTTCTGCACTGGACCCATTCAACCACGGATGAATCTTCTACATTTGGGTGCTGAATAAAAACCTCCCTTCCTTTAAGATTTGTGCATTAATCTGTGCCAGCAATGTGAAAGCTGACTGATAGAGTTGCTTCTGTGTTTTTCAACTTTTCCCAGAGAAGACAGGACTAATGACGACTGTTGCTCCTCAAAAGTCTATGAGTATGAGTTCTCATTGATAATGGGGCTTTGCCAATTGCCTTGCTGCCCAACCCAACGCTTCAGTCTTCTGTGGAGCTCTGCAGGTAATAGGACATGGTATCCAGCTTTTGCCCAAAGGTGAGTAAGGAACTAAGATGCACCTCCTCTCTGAGTATGTATGAACACATTTCAAAGACACTCCAGACAATAACTCAATATATCATGAGTTGTGGTTACAACGTAGTCTCAGTACAGGGATGTAGAGTATTTAGACAATTATGAATTCAAATGCCAACTTACAGTACTATCAGCTCTTACTTATCCATATTTAAGGACAATGCAAAACTAAAATAAAAAACATGATGAATCAAATTCATCATAATTTAATCCAACCCATATTTTTTATTTTCTCAGATCAAAAATCTTTTGCTGGACAGAAGTTTGTAACTACTTATTTGTAGATGTAGGTAATTCCATGCAATTAGGGTATCTGTAAAGTCACTTCTAAACTAATGCTCGCTTGTTCTTTGGAGTCTTGTCACATAATGGCTACTGTTCCCAGGTTAAAGGCTACCTTATTACTGATCTGCCTAGTTTGGTCCCATCCTATTCGAGCATTAGCTTCTGTTTCAAAAAATGAGCTTCCCCTCACTTCCTGAGGTCTCTCTTTGGGCCTGATGAAGTGACCTCTTGTGGGTAACATCACGGTCATGGAGAAAAACCCCACCTACCAAAGAAAAAAGTTTTGTCCACAGGGCCCCTGGGAGGTGCCATTTTCATCTTCCCTTGCACTGTGCTGACATTTTTAAATTATAATGACTCCATATCCCAAATGAGTCCTAAGAACATTCTGAATCAGCTAATTAATAAATCAATTGCTCTTCAGGATGGCATTTATCAAATTCACAACTAATATGTGCTGTGAGGTTACAGTGGAAGTCTGCAGCTGCTATACCACCGTCTCTAGGAGGATCTATTTATAAAGAATCTAGAATGTTCCAAAACCTTCCCCTATCCTGGCTGCAGGTTAAGCACCTGCAAGAGTATCTATGCGTATTGTCTGAATCCACTGGGGCCCAGTCAGAGTCAACATCTTCTGGGCTTATGAGTATCTGGTAAAGACTGAAGAATAGGAGTGTCCCTCCTGCTCAGACCCTCGGCTGTCCATATGGTGGTAGTAATTGAAACATCCTTTACGTCACACCATTGAACAAGGTTAGAGCCAAGTGGATGCCACTGTTTAGGCTTTCTGTTGCTCATTAGGCACAAGGATGAGGTGGGGTTGGACACAAAGAGTAGACTGTTGGTGAATTCTTGGCTTTCTTAGGAACATGTTTCCTACACATTTCAGAACCACTGCCAACACCAGTCAGTTGTGCCAACAGGATTATGGGAGCAGCACACGCTGTTCTGAGCTGTCCACTCAGTGTACTTCTCTCCTGGCCATCGGCTCTACCTTCCTCACCACCACGGCCACACTGCTGTCCTCCACAGGCTGCGGATATACCAGTGTTGAAGAGTATGGGAAAGAAAGAAATGGTGGGAAAACAGCCCAAATGTGCCATACATCAATAACAGAGTGACAGGAAGTCAGACTAGAAGACAAGACAGCAGAGAGAACGGGGGCTTGGTGAGCAGGCAGCCCAGGAGGCATGGCTCAGAGGCCAAAGGCTGAGCAAGAGCTGTTGCTCATGGTGGAGTCCTCTGCTGGCTCACACTACGCCTCCTCCTTTCCTTCTCTATACCAACGATGTGGTTTTTCTCATCGTCTTCCTCCTTCTCTTCCTCCTCTTCCTTCTTGAGAAATAATGGGCCTTGACTTTGCAGTCAAATAATGACCTCATGGCTCTTCAGATTAGACAAAATCAAGCCTGAAGGGTAAATATCAAAGATATGGAATGTATGTGGGGACTCAGAAGTGGCACACTGTCCTACAGAGAGGGTGTTCCACAGGAGGAAAATGTTTGGGAGAAGTGAGGATGGTGACATGGAGGGGCAAGCAACTGGACATGTGGTATATTAGACGGGTCCATGGAGGGGTGGACCAACACAGACATAGGAAGAGGAGTATAAGTTAAGAATGAGAACCAAGGAAGCTGTCTTTATCCAAGTTCAAGGTGTGTGAATCAGGCCACACTGGCGGAGATTCTCAGGTAGAAGCTGAAGTTAGGAAAATTAAATGACTGGGCCCCATGGTGTAGGCCTATGACCCCAGCACTCTGGAAGGCAGAGTGTAAGCTCAGCCTGGGCAACCTAGTCATTCAGTGAGACTTTGTTTCCAAATTGAAAAATAAAAATAGGTTGGGTACACAGCTCAGTGTAAAGATCCTGGGTTCCATCTTTAGAACCACAAAAAAATAAAATAAAATTAAATAAATGCAAGGAAATCACAGATTGCTGTGCATGCTCATTTCTGAACAGGTGTCAGGAAGCGCCCATGACTGTCCGCAGATCTCCAAGACTGTACTGAGATCTTACACGGGTATGTGTGTGTGTGTGTGGGGGGGGGGGGGTGGAGGCTATAACAGGAGTTAAGACTGGCTGGAAACCAAGGCAAAGCAGGAAGCTAGTCTGAATAACACGTTACTCATCTCAATGTTTTGGGATTTGGAACAGACGCCTACCTTATATGAACTAAAGTATTCCAAAGGATGTGATTTCTTCTTTTCCCTCTTGTGGTCCCATTTATAAATCTATGATGAGCGGTATAGAATAGTTTTGTTGACGCCGCCTCCTCCCTATGCCCAATATTATGATAATTCTGAAATACAAACTGGATGAATACATAGGCAGGTCATTTCCCAAATGATTTCTATTTGCTCAACAGATTGAATCTGTGCAGTAGTAAAATTACAGTTGGTTAAGTAAATCTTGAGTCAGAGTAAGGTTTATCAGGGTAATGTTGATCTTTAACCCCTGAGTCTAGAATGTATTTTTAGGAGTGGGAAGAAATTCCCAACATCTATATCAACAGAGAACTCACAGAGTTTGAAATGCTCTAAGCAGACTTTCTCACAGTTATTTATGACAGCTTGACAGTAACAAAAAAATCAGGAGCTTGGAATGCATTCTCCTCTGCCTTGCGGATGGCTATTTATGCAAACTCGATTGATCATTTTGTGCCTTAATTTCCCTTCCTGCAGATTGCCGGAAGCCTTGTCGGCTACACCGTGAAGCCTAATGAGCTAGCACTGTGCCTTATTTTTAGTTTACTAGTGAGACTCTACCACCAAACTAAGTATTTTTATCTCCAAGGGAGAGAGAAAGAAATGACCTACTACTAATCGTTTAAATATTATTTCAGATTTGAAGATGCCCTTAAGAACAGTCATCGGTGTATATGACTTCTGGTGGCAGATGGAGCTTCCACCAGTTAGTCTTTAAAACATAGCTCTGTGGAATTATTTTTGCTTGTGGCTTCCTCTCTAATTAAAAATACCTACTGCATGGCTTTATCAGGATATCCGTAATTCAGGAAATCAAGGTGATCCATTTTGATATTTTGGAGTAAAAATGGTGTAGTGTTTTCCGGTGAGGCCACCAACCCCTGTCATGTTCAGCTTTTGATAAGCATAAAGGTGGGGGGGATGGGGTGGAGTGTGTGCTTGCGCGTGCGGGTGTGTGTGTGTGTGTATGCGTGTGTGTGGAGTACGAACAGCATAATGAAACTGGATGGGTCTGCTTTTTCTCTCATCCTTCAGGAAGATTTTCACATTTCACACTTAGGATTTTCTGCATCTATGAAAAGGCAGGCTGGAGACAGGATAATGGGGCTGAGCCCTAACTGACTTGCAAATGGTACGAGCTGCACCGCCTGACAAACCTTTCCTCCCTTCTCCCACCCTCCCTTCCTTCTTGATTTCTTTCCCTCCCTTTCTCCTTCCTCCATTATTCACATTGTGCCAAATTGCAACATTAAAAGGCTACACATTTGCCTGTTCTTCTCGGTAAGTACAGATTCCCAGACAAGTGGGGGTAGTTCCGTGCAGACAGCTGGGTGCATGGAGCCAGCTCACTCACTAATTCGATCTATGGAGCAAATCACGCACATGGTTTTCAAGGGTCTTGCAAGGGTCATAAGAAAATACCACGCTAGTCAGGTGTGGTGCTCCATGCCTGTACTCCCAGTAGCCTGGGAGGCTGAGGAGAACGGCCAGGTTGGAGCTCAGCCTGTGCAATTTAGACAATAGTAAGACCCTCTCTCAACAAAACAAAAAACAAAAACAAAATGCTGGGTAGGTAGCTTGGTGTGAAGGCCCAGAGTTCAATCCTTAGCACTGGGGACAAAACAAAGCACGGAGCTTGTTTTACATGCATTCTCACACATACCCAACACTCACTTCTCTCTCAAGGCCTCTGACAGTTCAGGCCGGGGGGAGCGATCAGATAATGGGAACCTCTGTGCACGGCCTTTGAAACGTGACTCAAAAGCCTGGGACAGACTGAGGCAGGGAGCCACTGGCTAGCGCCAGGAGGCTGCCTGCACTGGGTGCATGAACCCTCACGCCCAGGTGAGAGAGTCTTCCGTGTTACATTGTGGCCACGTTCTGTCGCGGGTGGCCAAACTCCTGGCAAAGAAAGGACACATTCTTCACTTGATTCTGCGACACATGACAAAGCTGTGGCTTTCATTATCGTGAAGGGTCCCCGTGAACATCCAAGTTAATCTGGAGAAATGAATGGGCAAGTGGGGGTGAGGTCACCATACACAAGACCCGCCCCCCCCCCCCCCCCCGGGCCTAAATGGAAATCTGTCCATGTCCACTTGGGACGCAGGAAGACACAGATTTTAGGAGACTGTGTGGTTTATCTGGTGGTATATCTGACCAGGACAGGGAGTATTTTAGGGCACTCCAATCTCATCTGCTTGATTTATTTTTCTCTTATGCGTGGGTGCTTAGTATATTATATATTGTAAGTGACCCTGGGGTTCCATTCTGACAAGGAGCCTCAGTGGCTTGGAATAACCCTCCTCAAATGACAAAAGAAGCCACCAATTTCTAAGTTTTTAAACCATTAGTGGCTGATCAGTTGCAACCACTATGCTGCCCCTGGTGGTGCTGCCCCTAATGATTGTATTTTAAATATTCATGATGGATGGCTGTCTGCGCGCACAGAAATGACAGCGTCGGAGGCAGCTTCCCACCAGGAACGTCACAATGGAGACATGAGCTGCACATGTCAGGTGTGTGCTGGGTAGATATTCCAGCCATTAAAAAAATTATTCTATTGTATAGATCCAGCAACATTCAAGTGTGAGATTCATGCATTCCTAAATACAAGAGGGATGGCAGGCAGAAGCCAGCCCAACAGGGTGTTAGTTATTGAAAGGAAAAAAGGAGAGAAGGAAGGAAGGAAGAAAGGAAGGAAGGAAAAACGTGGAACACACCAGCGATTCTGGTAGTGGTATTTATTGGGCATTGTGATTTTCATTTTCTTCTTTTGACTTGTCTGTATTAAAAAAAAAATTCGCCCAAATTATTTTTGTAATAAAAGTTTGTCTGAAAAGTCCAAAGCAAAGGAACAATACCGTAATAAAGTTTTGACCAATTAAGAAATTTTTATTTGTGAAGTAGGCATTCACTGTTCATAGAAATTAACACAAAAAGAAATAACATTCCTTAGCTCTGAAACAGGTGGGACATAGGGTCTGTTTTGCTCTGAGCGAGTAAAGGCCATCCATTTTTGAAGGAAACCCAATACGGAGGCTGTAGTGACCAGAACAGGGACATGCTTTGTGCTGTGAAATCACACCCGTGCTGTCTTTGGCCATTACTTGTGGCTCACATTATGAACAACTGAGAAAACATAAGTGAAATGAAACATGTGTCCCACTTCAGCCTGCCAGCCTGAGCCCCGCGCCTGCCTTTGTTTCTCCCTCCCTGCTCCACCATCCCCCACGGCATACTTGAAGTGCTCTATAGGTAAGAACAAAAACTTAGCTTATCCTTCTCCTCAGTTCTTGAGACTGGTGACTCCCTGGCTAAAAGGAAAACTGTGTTACCTGCTGTGACTGCAGCAAATACATTGGAAGGAGGGCTGTATTCTCTATCCACAAGGAAGATAAGTGAAAACAAATAAGACAAGATCTGACCTCCTGGCTGGAAACCAGGTTAACATGTTCACTGGGTTTGGCTTTTCCAGTCACGGCAGGAGTGTGGGTGGAGTGTGGAGGCAAGAGGGGCCTCGTCAGGAATGAACGATTTTAGATTTTGAGCTGAGAAGGACTTGCACTGGAACAGTACTGCCCTTGACCGCAAAAGAGCGCCGAAGTCCAGTGAGGCCCACACGAGGCCCGCCACTGCACTGTGGCAGGCTGCAGGCATTTCAGCCTCTCCACTCTGCTCTCAAAATAATGGTTCATATGTGGGTCAGTGTGTATCCTTGCATATTTCCTAAAGCTCTGAAGAGTCACTTTCTATAACTGTTACTATATTTTCAATAATATTACAGAGAAAACCACCATAGGAGAAAATACGGTGTGGTTGCTAGTGAGGATCAAAACTTACCTCTGGATCTTTACACTGTATTAAATCACAGGTTTCCTGACTTGCGTGAGATTTATAGACAAACAGTACTGTTATCGTCAGCCATTTTTTTTTTAGGGGAGGGTCCGGGTAGGGAGATACTGAGAATTAAGCCCAGAGCCTTCATACTGAGCTACATTACCAGTGCATTTTGATGTTTGATTTTAAGATACTGTCTTGCTAAGTCACTATTGCTTTGGCTAGGCTCGAACTTGGGATCCTCCTGCTTTAGTCTCCCAGAATGCTGGGATTACAGGCCTGTGCTACCAGGTCCAGTTTCAGCCATCTTTTTGGTTGGCTTAAAATTCCTTCTTGGCTGAGATCCAGTTTTAGAGCCTGTGGATCCACACACACACACACACACATACACACTCCTACATATTTGCAGCAAACTGTCTTGCAGCCAGTACCAGAACTTCTTTTTTAAAAAGCAAGAAGTATCTTATGAAATCAAAGTTTCTGTGTGACTCTGTGTAGAAGAAATGTAAATAGATAAACAAAAGCAAGGCAATTTAACAATTTAAGTAAGTTTCAAGTCATCAGTTAACCCCACTGTATTTAATTATCCCAATCTGCCAGGACCTTTTTGGTATCCTACAGATTTCTGGCGATCCTTTCATTCTCAAAAGTGATTTTTTGGATAGTTTTGATCATAAATTAGTCTAAGACTTCTGATAAGCTTCTGAGATACACTAATATTGTCAATATGTAGAACTGATACAAACTTTGAGCTTAGATTTTTTTTCCTTTTTTTTTTTTTGCTTCCCAAGGACTGCTGAGAGTAAAGTGTTTGTTTTTGCTTTCTTTTTTCTTTAGAGATAAGGTCTCACTGTATAGTCCAGGCTGCTCCTCAAGTCACTAGGTAGCTCAGGCTGGCCTCACACTCACAGTATCTGCCTGCCTCAGCCTCCCTATGGCTGGGATTATAGGTACTTGCCATACCCAGCTCCTATTTGATTTTTTTTAAAAATTTTTTTAATGAGCCAGGTCCCGTGGTCACAGCCTTTGTTTCCTATTTATTCAATTATTTTCTACAGGTGTGTCATGTGCCATCACGCCCAGCCTCTGTGGTGTTGCAGAACTGAACCCAAGGCCCTGCACTTGCCAGGAAAGCACTTTTAATTCCACCCTGATATTTTTAGAAAAGAACTTTTCATTCACTCCTTTGGCAACTTTAGCTTCAGTACTTTCTAAAGCACACTGTCCTTTCAAACAGTCCCTCAAGTCACCTTCTCCCTAAGGTGTCAGGAGCCCTAAAATCTCCCGGGCTCCCACTGAGAAGAGAGCTGACCAGAGCCAGGAACTGCGACCTGGCAGTTTTTCTCACACCCAGCCCGACCGGCAACTTCTTCTGGATGCTGCCTGTCTACAGCGTGGTCCACTATTGATCTGCACTTCCTGTTTGACGCCAGAGGTTTGACAGACTATCCATACTTTTGCTGGGTTTTTAAAAAGAAAAGTCAGAGCCAGGCCCACTAGAGCAGGCCTTTAATTCCAGCACTCTGGGAAGCTGAGGCAGGAAGACTGCAAGTTTGAGCCTAGCTTGGGCACTCAGTGAGACCCTGTTTCAAAATAAAAAATAAAACAAAAACATACCAGGAGACATAGCTCAGTGTGAACACCTGGAGTGCAATCCCCAATATGAAATAAAAGAAATAAATAATTGGGAAGTGGCTCTGAAAATCCACTTTATAATGCCAAAGCCAGGCCTACAAGCCTGAAGCTCAGAGAGGAGTAGGAAGAAAAGGACCACAAAGAGAAAAGCGACCCAACTGTACAAAAATAGAGTATCTTCTGGCTTTTTTTTTTTTTTCCCCTCAAACACCAATAGCCAACACACAGTCATGATTTCCATTTTTCAAGCTGGGAGTCCCTGCTCACACGTGGCAGTACAGTGCGAGGCTAACAGAAAGAACATGGGAGACAGGACAGCGAGCACCTGTCAGCTGGGCTCTGAAGCAGGATGTGGGTGTTGCTTTAGGACCCATCTTGAGGAGGGGCAATTGCAAAGGGAACCAGAAAGCCTGGCTATGCGTGTAGACTCTGATCATGGTGGCTTTGTCTGTCTTCACAGCAAAGAAGTGGTCACCTGTAGGTCGACTATTCAAGGAGTGTGAGGGGACATTCTGGCATAAGGTGGACCTTAGTGCTCTCCTGGGTGCAGAGCTGAGGAGCCACTGGTAGGAAACAGAACAACTGCCGTTCTGGTAGTCATCTATCCATCACTGTACAGCACACTTCAGATAATCTGCTTGCAAAGAACCAGACCACTCTGCCTTATAGTTTTGTTGGCCCTGCTGCTATGGGGGAGGTAGCGTCCCAAGGTGCGAGTACATGCTGAAACAGGAAGCACAAGAGGATGAGGAGGGAGCCAGGACACCAGGAGATCTTCAAGGCCACACCCCCAATAACAAAAGACCTCCTGCTAGGCCCCACCTCTTAGAGGTATCACCACTTCCCAAGAGTGCCACACTAGGGACCCAGCTTCACAGCGGCCTAACCAAACTACAGTACCTTCTAAGTTTGTAAGCTCTTTCCAAAACACAGGGGCTCTAAGACCCTGAGTACCTTGGAGCCTGCTGCTCACTTCAGTTTGCGCAGGACTTGCAGCACAGTAACCCGTGTCCTGGCTCCATGTCTCAGGCTAAATTAACTACACAGAACACTATTGAGTCCCAGACTTCCTGCCTCCAGGATGCATCCACTTTGGAATTACTGAGAATATTTGGAATATCTGTTCTCTATTGCAAAGGGTCATTGAATGGAATCGCGATGGTACTGAACAAAGTTGCTGAAAACTTTTAAGGCACTGTTCTCTGTAACCTCTCCGTAAATTACCTCATAGGCCTTTGTCATGTGCACAGAATAAAGCGTCCAAGAAATAGAAAGCCTCACAGATCCAAAAAACTGGGAAGCGCAGCATCCACAGTTTATTTTTGTTTCTGATGCTCACCAGGATTCCAAGTCCGGGTGCTTTTAGTTGCAGGGGACATTTCTTACTTCTGGACTCTCTGTGACCCATTCTGAGAAGTGCTCCTTTGTCACCGTGGAGATTCTGGTTAATTATCTCTGCTTCCTCCTAGGCTCGGTGATTGTGAAGCAGAGAGAAGAACATTAAGTCTGTCTTTCCCCACTGCTTTTTATCAGCTGGGTAAGCTTGGGCCAGTCTTGTGCGTCTGCAGTAGGCCTCCCTTTCTTTTTCTTTGCGGTACTGCGGATCGAGCCCAGGTCTTCACTCAGTGGCATCCCCAGCCCAGTTTTTTAGTTCTTGCTTCAGAGACAAGGTTTCGCTAAGTTGCAAGTTGCGCAAGCTGGGCTTGAACTTGCCATCCTCCTGCCTCAGCCTCCTAAAGTGCTGGGATTATAGGCCTGCCCCATTTGGCCCGACTGTTCATGATCTTACTTAAGACAAGTATGTGAAAATGACCTGCAGATGGAAATTCACAGTGCACAAGATATTACAGTCCTTTTAGGATAAAGACAAAGAGTTGACAACAGAGAAGACCCAGTGACCGGAACCCCAGAGCAGTCGGTCCTTCTGCAGAACTGCGGCCCAACCTGGCCCAGCCCGCCGCAGCGCACTCTGGGCCTTCTCGTTTCTCCTCACACTGTGCATACAGAGTAAGGACAGCTTTTAATCTGTACTTAAACTTTAATCAAGTGGAAATGGGCCTGTCAAAAAAGCTGCTCCTGGGAGGGTGGCATAGCTCAAGTGATTAGAACTCCTTTCTAGCAAGCGCGAGGCTCTTAGTTTGATTCCCCAGGACCACATAAGCCAGGCATGATGACACAAGCCTGTAATCACAGCACTCAGAAGGCGCAAGCAGGAGGATTGCTGTGAGTTTGAGGCCAGCCTGGACTACACAGTGAGTTTAGGACCCATCTGGACTACAGAGTGAGATCCTGTCTCCAAAAACAAAACAAAACAAAACAAAACAAAAACAAAAACAAACAAATCTGCTCCTTTTCTCTTCCTAATAGCAAGCTCCTTTCTGAAAATAGCAAAAATCAAACTAATTAACTAACCAACCAACTTGCCTACCCTGAGGCAACCTACCTATGAGGATGCTCATAGATTCCAGGGACTGAACTGACCATCTTATAATCCTCAGATGATCAAAGTCAGTATGTAGGAGGGGTTGGGGCGTTGCAGGTATGTTTTTTGGGTGTGATGGAGAGGGAGGTTGGAAGGGAAGCTTTGAGGATTGTGGGGAAGGCCAAGAGGTCTCTAGAAAACACAATTCTGCAGGCTGGAACATAAGAACATGAAAGATTCTTTTAAGTCAGGAGGCTGAGGCGGGAGGATTGCAAGTTTGAGCTCAGCCTGGGCAACTTAGATCCTGTCTAGGCAATAATAATTTATAATAATAACGGGCTGGTGATGTGGCGTAGTACAAAGGCTCTGGGTTCAATCCTCAGCACCACAAACATAAATACATAAATGAGAATAGTACACAAATCACATCACCATGTTCTGGGTCAAGGTTGATGAATACTTCTGTGGACAACCCCAGGCTGCACATGTCCCATGGGTTCAGACGTGACATCAGAGCCAGGAAGCTTGTGTGCTGAGTGGTGCTCTCCACACTCAGGGTCACTCACAGAGCTGAGTGCTGCAGAAAGAGCAGGAGTGCAAAGCATGCTGGGTGGGGCTCGGGCCACCCTGGGTTTCTCCAGCTGGTGGCTGCCAGACAAATTCCACCAAGGAATGATCGCTGTGTCCCCGGCCGCAGCCTGGGTGTCAAGCTAGAAAATTGGATGGCTAAGACTCACTGTGAGCATTCTAAACCCTCCTCCAAGGTCTCTCTCTGTATCTGCATGAGCTTCCCCATGCTTCTGTCCAGAGCACTCTCTCTTTCCCCTTTCCTCCACCCCCCCCACCCCCCGCCCCGGTACTGCAGATGAAGCTTCACACACTGAACTACATTCTCAGTCTGTTTTCTGTCTTTACTTTTATGTTTGATCTTGAGACAGGCTCTTACTAAGTCACTAAGTTGCCCAGGCTGGCCTCCTGCCTCAGCCTCCCAGAATGCTGGAGTACTGGCCTCTGCCACCAAGCCCAGCTTACATGCAATCATTTTCTTTCCCTTTGTTTTTTGGTTTGAGTTTGAGGCAGGTTCTCGCTCTACGTTCATTTCTAAATTAATGGCCTGGTGCCCAGGGATGGCTCTGCATTGTGGGCTCTGTCTCTTGCCACAAGAGACAGGCATGTTTATATGTCTGAGCTTCCTAGAAGAGCCACCAGAGGACGGATGGGGTAGCTGGAGCAGGTGTTATATATTAAGCAATCCTGTCTTCCCTCTATTTGAATATGAACTTCTTCCCTGCTCTATGCGGGTGGGTAATAAATCTCAGGGCCTGACACTTCTGGAGGTTTGAGGGAATGAAGCTGCTGCAAGATAAAAAGCTTTGCAGGCAAAGAGATGAAACGACGTCAGAATAAAAAGTTTATCAATGTATCTATTAGAGAAAAGAAATCCCTCCACGGAAGACAGTCTCGGGGAGGGTTTACAGTGGCAGCAGTTGTTAGAAGGCCCTTTTCCATTTTTCTCCCTGGCTCTCGACACACGTGTGGGATGACGCACCCGCGTGGGACAGCTACGTGCAATGCAGGCTGGTCTCGGCTTCCTACTTCCAAAAGACCTCAGGTTTTCAGGTTAAGAAAATCAAGCAATTTACAAGGAGGGAAAAAGACATCAAAACGATATCTGATAATCCTAAAACCTGACACTGACACCCAGGCTCTGGAATGTTCCTTTACATTTGTGACCTCAACTTTATCAAGGACACCCCCTGTTCGCTTTTGTTTGGAGGCACAGCACTTGTTTCGGTTTGTAGAGACAGTATAATCAACGGTTCCTTTCTAAAGTTTAATTTTTGTATGGCAGTAAAAAAATTATGAGTCCACAGGGGGGCGGGGGATGAACTCACTATGAGGGAAGCATTTTAAGCTTTCTTATATATAAAGACAAAAAAATCGTAAAGATTGGTGTATTCCAAATGCAGGTCTGGAAAACTCTGAGGCATTCTGTAAGGCAGCTGAGATCCCAGCCCCTCTCGGGGGTGTGCAGGACAATCTGTCCGCATCCTCTATCTCAGTAACCCTAAACCAGCAATGCTGGAGCTCAGGACTTTGTGACGCCTTAAGCACCTGAATTTCCCAGGCTCCCAGCTCACCACACACCACACAGGAGCGGTCTATGTGCTGAGAACAAGGCCAGGGATAGGTCATGTACACACACACACACACACACACACACATGTTACTGTGTTGCTGGTTTGGGAATTGAACACGGGATCTTTGCCCTGAGCTACATCTTGCTAAGTCCGTGGTCACTAACCTTTTCACACCAGGGACGGGCTTAGCTGAAGACCGTTCTCCCAAGGATGGAGCGGGAGGCGGGCACTGGTTCCACACTAGGCTGTTGGAGGACTGGTTTGAAAGGGCAGCAGCAGGAGGAGGCGTGGTGGTGAAGCTCCGCCCCCTGTCAGATCAGCAGCGGCATTAGAACCTAATAGGAGCTTGCTGACAGCAGGCGGGGCTTAGTTCACAGCTTGCCTCCTACTCTCATTTGTCCCAGCAACCCAGTTTTTCCAAAGACACAGAGCAGGGAGCAGCCCGGAAGGTCGGGACCCCCGTGCTAAGTCACTAAATAGTTCACTGGGCTGGGACTTGAAATCCTCCTGCCTCAGCCTTTCGGAACGCTGGGATTACAGTCACGTGCTACCATGCATAGGTAAGGTGACTATAACTTCTATCATTTATGGAGTCAATTTCAAATGGGGGCAGAGGAGAGGAGTTAGGTGAGGGATCCTCTTGCTAGGAAAAAAAGGCAACTTCAAGGACCTGCCATGCAGGGAGCCTGACAGACACACACTTAAAGCTGTTCTCTGAGTAGAGAGATTTCCAGAATACTAGGGATCAGTGATGCAAGCCTCTAATCCCAGCATTCCGGGAGGCTGAGGCAGGAGGATTTCAAGCTTTAGCTTAGCCTGGGTAACTCAGTGAATGAATGAGATCTTGTCTCTAAATCAAAGAGTTAAAAAATGGTCTGGGAATACAGCTTAGTGCAAAGGCTCTATCCCTAGCTCCACACACATCCACAGAGACACAACCTGTAATCGCCCCCCGCCCACCCATACACACACACACACTCAGAACGGCGGAATATGCAGGGAGTGCGTGGACAGTCCAATGACAGGGATCAAAAAGCAATCAGATGACTTCATGCTGGCATATGACACCCAGGCAGCTAAACATTGCAAAGCAAAGCGTCCTGTCCAGGTTCTATGAAGCTGGGAGTCACTCATACCATGGAAAACGTGCACCTTCAAGAAAGCCAGTCATCCTGCAGCCCTGAACTCTGTGATTCTGTGAAGAGTACCACAAAACTCTGGGGCGCCATTCCACCCACTAAAAAGAACATACGTCAACAATCACAATCATTGCTGTTATTGAAGAAGGTAAGTTGTTACCCTCCGGAGCAGGCAACCAACAAGCCGTGTCCGAGTGCGCCTTTCCAACACTCACATACGCTCAAGGCAACAATAACTAAACACACAGGGAGGAGGCAGACTGCACGGCAGTGCCAACGTGGTTGTGAACTTTTAATTCTAGTAGGGGAAAAACAACATAACGAAGGAACCTTCCCTAAAAGAGGTAAGACCACACATAAAAGATTATTAATTAGCATGCACATACTGAAGTTTTGTGATTTAAAAAGAAAGGAACCGAAAGCAAATAGGAAACATAAATGTCAGTGACACTGAACACCGGAAAGAAAGGAGCCAGTGGGCCTAACCTCTGTGGCTGGGTCACTGATGGCATTTGAAGGCGATGAGGGAAGATTCACAGAGGCAGCCGCTTGATTGGTCTGCTTCTGAGCAGGTGGGACTCACCTGCACCCAACAAAACCAGGGGACAGGCAAGGGGTGAGCACCTGCCCTGGAACACAGGAAAGTCCCCCATCTACCCCCACTGAGCCTGCACAACAACCAGCCATCACCAGGCGCTGATCTGCTCTCCCTGGATTTTCTTCACTGGTGTGTAATAAATCAATGCCCTGATGATCTCTCTTTGCCATCGTCCTGATCGAATAGCCTTGTTTATACTTGGAGTTACAGAATTTCAGAGATTGGACGTTAAAGGTTATCGAGCCCCCCCCCCCCGCCCCCCACCTCACCCCCGTCAATTCATCAAGTGGCTCTTTGGCCTCTGGTCACCTCTAGTGACAAGGACTTCATTTCCTCTCGAAGAAGCTGTTACCATCCTTGAGCAGCTCTGAATATTAGCGAATTCTTCCTGAGACTGAGCCAAAATTTGTCTTCCTGAAATATCCACCTTTGGCCTCTGGGTAGAAAATAAATCTAAACCGTCTACAATATGAGAACCTTTCAAATATTAGAAAATGCTATTATGTACTTCCCTGAGTCTCCTCTACTTCAGGCAAAATATACTCAATTCTTCTAACCTTGCATCATATGATTTTAAAGTTTCTCACCACTGCTGCCACTTCCTCCTGAACTCAATCCAGTGTCTCTAGCCCTCCCCTCCCATGTAGCATGCAGTGGACATGTGCCACCTAGCATGGTCTGACAAGCGCAGCCAAAGCGGCCCCTCCCCACCTGAGTCACCACGGATTTCACCATGCAGCTGCAGACTGGAGGCAGTGTTTACTACATTTACTATCTACCATGTGCAAGCACTCATGCACCGACTTTAAATGCGTGAGACTGTTCGTGATTTTAAGCGCATGAACAGTTGTATGTATAACCACTAACCACAGTTGTAGTATGTATTATTCCTGTTTTACAACAAAGACAGAGATGTTACGTAACTTCTCTAAAATCACACAGTGACACGGGAGCTTCCCAATCGTTTCGAGCACCCTTTGTTTGATAGATTCTGCCTTCCGTTCCAAAGGGCAACGATCTCTTAAGATCCGCATTCCTTCCTTCAATGTATGCACTCGCCATTCCTCCCGCCCCCGTGCCCAACTTGACAAACATGCCCTGTATCGCCGTATATATGCAATTCATACTTTTTTTTAACCAAGACATTACGATGACCAGGTTGCCTGATGATTCTTGGTTTTCTTTTTGCAATGCCAATGGAAATGCCTTCATTTAGTCAAGTTATGAAACTTCATGTGAAAATGAATTCATTGTTAGTCTGTTGAATGCCAAGACCACGTCACATGCGTCTCTGCATCCCACACAGCTAGTAAATGTGCAATAAAAATCACTGAAAGAAAGTACTGTGCTGTGAAACGTAAAGCCCTGGGGGTCCCGGGCAGGGAGGACGCACCGCCCCAGTGTCAGGCCGCCCTCTGTGCGCCTGTGGCCTCTTCTGCTGGGAGGCGCAGCTCTGTGCTTCCTGTGTGCCAGGGTGTACACTCCTGGGATAACTCCTTCCAGACCCGGCTGAGAGATTTGGAAAAGAACCCCGCTTTAGATTGAAATGAACTCTCCCTGGCTAGGAAGTCCTTTGTAACCAAGGGTTTCAAGACGAGTCACAAGCAAGACTGGAATCTAGAAATCAGACTGAAAACAAAGGGAAGGTAGGGTGTATCCCTCCCCTCTGAGAACACCCTCATGGGCTATGATGGTCACCATGTGTCACAGCGTCAACATGCCACATTTTCAAAAGGCAGCCAGTATGCCCCACTCCAGGGCATCTCACAAGGCCTGGATCTGCCACCGGGGTAGGTCAGATCACATTCCTTGGTGTGCAGTGATGCTGACACTGACAAACACTGCTGATTTTAACTGGAAGTCTTTTTTTTTCCTGACAAGGTCTCGTTCTGTAGTGCAGGCAGGTCCTGAACTCACTACAAAGCTTAGAGTGGCCTCAAACTCGTGATTTTCCTACTCCAGCCTCTCAAGTAGCTGCAATTACAGGTGGGCACCATTATATTTTACATAAGTTAAGTACACTGCAATAAAAAACTGTGAAAATAGGGTCAAATCCAAAAATTATAACAACATTTACTAAGTGCCAGGAGCGGTGTTAACTGACTTATAGTCATGCTGTCATTTAGGAGTCAGAGGAGGAACTGTATGAGGAACGTATTAACACTAGCCCCTATTAAACGTGGGTGGGGACACCCAGGGTCATTCCCTTGCCTGCAGTGGCCAGGGCGCCAACCCTGGAACCCGGGATTGCTTAACATTTACCCTCTTAAATGCAGTGTGTCAGACCCAGTCTTGAACCCAGGCATAGACACCACGACACCATGAAACACACTAGAATGTTTTCAGGAGACTGCCTATTGAGGGGAAGAGAGGTGGTGGCCTGGCAGACTGACAGCCACCAAAGAAAGAGGAGCACCAGGCTGGAGACAGAGGAGTCCCTGGAGGGGTGGGGGGTGTCTCAGGCAGCTAGCTGTGTAATCTGGGGGTGACCTGCATGGATGCTGGGATGCCCGAGCCAAACTGGGAGGGCAGAGGAGCCTAGTGTCCCAGGCAGCGTGTCCTTGTCAGTCTTGGGTGGGAGCAGCTAGCTGTCTTAGCACAAGGGTTGGATGGCAGCTGTGTCTGGCAGTGGAGGCCTGTAATTCTGGTGCTCTAGGAGGCTGAGGCAGAAAGACTCCAAGTATAAGCTCAGCCTGAGTCACTTAGTGAGATCTTGTCTGAAAACAAATAAAATAAAACAAAGAACAACAAAAAACCAAACCAAACAATAACAATAACCAAAGACTAAACAAAAAGCCAGGGATTTTCTTAGTTCCACAAAAACAAAACAAAACAAAACAAAAACCTGTGGATCAGATGGCATCTGCGGAGCCTAAGGGTCACTGGCCACCTTGCCCTGCCTCCAATGGCCCTCAGGGGAGGGCACTTCCTTTGTTATTTGAGAAGGAAAATGCAAAGCATATCATCGAAAACTTCAAAACCCCCAACCTGAGTTGTGACAGCTGTTCACACCTCCTGGGGCTGCAGAACCTGAAGGATGTGGCTCTAGGTGGGGACAGGTCCTTTCCACCAGGAGGCAGAACAGACCTGCTTCCAAAGAATGTTTTGCAGATTTTGATAGGCTCTCTGGAAAGCATTTGGGAGAAGGATTTCTCTGGCCACATTCCAGAAAGTTCTGAAAGAGGAGCTTCCTGTGCTGTGGGGCTTGTGGAAACAGGAGGGCGGCTCCAGGGGGACGTGTCCTGGCTGAGCACAGTGCTGTCAGCACCAGTGTCCTTTCAACTATCTCCTTCCTGCCCCAGTTAGCCCAACTTTTATTCTCTCATAAGATAAATGGTGAGGGCGCCACCTCCTTTATTTTGTAGAAACCCGAGGACAGCGGGACTCACTCCCTGGTTCTTGCCCACCTACTCAGGGCCAAGTTAGTCACAATCCATCAGCTTCTGAACGCTGGTTCCAACTTGAGCTGACTGCAAGGACTGTACACAGCGGGCAGCGGAACCTTTTTTCTGGGGCAGGGGAGGGGTCTAGGGGATTTGGGATAGAACCCAGGCCTCACAGTGAACAATATCAACCATTTATTTACCTAGACACAAGGTCTTCCTAAGTTCCCAGGACGGCTTCAAACTTGTACTTGTCCTGCCTCAGCTTCCTGAGTAGCTGGGATAGCAGGCATGGGCCTGGCTCCTGCCTTTTTGAGTATACACATACCGACCTATACACGTATAAACACGTATGACAGGCATACATGTGTGTAAAACTACCTGAAATAAAAGACAAGCCCTTACTACTCCTTGGTGGAGCTAAAGCCTCAATGCAAGCTGTGCATAATTTACCAGCCTTTGACTCTTGGGACCTCTGTGGTAATGCCTGGCGCTCATCGTCAGAGCTCAGGCCGCTCAGAAAACTTCTTTCTTGTCTCTCTCCTTCCCAGCCTTTTTCTCTCCTCGCCTAGGACTTTCTAAATGTCAGTGTTCTCAGAGGCTCTGGCTTGGCTTCTTCTTCCTTCTCAGCACACACTCCCATTGTCGAATTTTAGCTCCTCCCAGGCAAGCCTGGCTCCTCCTTATTTTCCTCTCTACCCTTCCAACTTTGCCCACTCCCTTAAATTCCAACCAGCCTATCAAAAAAACCTATCACAGAGTTCCAACCTATCATGAAGTTCCAGCCTATCACAAAAGGCCTATCACAAAAGACCTATCACCAAAAAAGACCTATCACAAAGGTCCTTCCTCATGACTATACCATTCCAGTGTGTCTATTGCCACTCCTTCTGCATCTCACAAGCTTCACAATAACCAAGCAAAAAAGACACCATAAATTTCTCGTGACAGACAGGGAAACCGAACCCAGGGAGGTTTAGTTATTGGCCTGAAGTTGAAAGCTGGCCAAGGCGGCAACCTGTGTTGTGATCCTGGGGCAGGCTCCCTGCAGAAGTCTATCAGGCCCCTGCACAGCTGCTTCTCCTGCCCACGGCTGGCCCCAGATTCTCCCTGTGTGGCCACCCTCCATGTGGCCACCACCATGGCTCCAGTGTCACTTCTCTCTGCCTTGCTCAGCCATGGTGCTCTCTGCTTGTGCCACTGACTACCCCAACTACACGTAATCTGCTGTCTACGACTGGGCTACTGTGTGCTGAATAAAGGTGGATATACCAGCTCTCTGTCTACATCTGCATCTAGAACAGAATGCCTGGCAAAGAGAAGGGTCCCTGAAAGGAATGAGTGAATGAATGAATGAAAAGTCAATGAAAACCTGTGTAAGAAGAGAAAGGACACAGGTATAATAGGACTCTGGGGACTTACATCTTGAAACTTGGAGTGGCTTAGACCTGATAGATGGAGCCTGGTACCAACCTGTGGCTGACAGGTGCATACTGAGTTTGGAGGCAGTGAGGGGAGACCCAGGCCAGCGTGTGGCTTGCTTACTAGCTCCCTGATTTGTTTGCTCCTTACACTAGTTTCAAAATCACACTCTAATATTCCAACTTAGTCATATCTGACTCTTCGACTTCATCTGGGATAGGTAAACATCTTGAGTGATACCTTCCTGAATATCAAAAGTCAACTATGTTCCCTTATTCTCTTCTGACCACTCTACTGCAGGGATCTAATACCTGACATACACAATTTAAAGAATAGGTTTATTTTGGCGCATGGTTTCATAGAGTTCAGTCCATGGTTGGCTGGATCAGAGGCAGAAACCTCAGGGCGGGAGGGCAAGGTAAGGGAAGCTGCTCACTCCATGGCAGCCAGGAAACAGAGAGGGCTGGAGAGGACCCACAACAATATGTGCCCAGTAGCTCACTCCTCCAACCAGGCCTCACCTTTCATGAGCTGATGAACTGACTGATCCGTGAGCTAATCCACGCTGAGGCCAGTGTGCTCTCAATTCCATCACTTACTTCTCTAGGCCCCACCTCTGAGAACTGCTGCACTGGGGATTAGGCCCTCATGACACGATCCCACAGGGGAACATTTCATATTTCAACTCTAACAGCCAACCAGCATGTTGGGAGTAAAGAGGGGCCATGTTAGGTGAGGCAAATGGACTTTCAAGGAATCTCAAGTTTGTTGAGAATAAGGCTCAATATGGACAGACACACTTTTTTAGTTTAGTTTTATTTTTTGCTTTGTTATTGAAACAGGATCTAGCTTTGTAGTCGAGGTTAGTCCTGGACTCATTATGTAGCCAGGCTGACCTTGAATTCACAGCAATCCTCCTGCCTCAGCCTCCCAGGTGCTGGGATTATAGGTGTGTGCCACCACGCCTGGCTCTCAGACATACATCTAGGATGATAATGGTGTAGAGCCTATTCCTACTGTCGGTACGAGACTTTTCTTGTTCTGTATGTTCTTACCTCCTAATCATTCAAATGTCTGATTTCTAAAACAATGAACTTGTGAATTGGAGACCGATTACAATGTTGAACTATAATTCCAGTATAAGTATCAAAATATGTTTAGGCAAAAATTGAAATGTCTTGTTTTTAATTTTGCAGCTAATGTAATTTCAAATACATGAACGACTACGTCTCAGTTTAGCGAAGCATTCAAGGAATTGCTTCAGGTTTACTTTCCTACAAGTTGTGTCTTTTTCTCCTTGGAGAATCAAGACTGGCCTTCAGTGCCCTCTTTTGGGGATACCCGCGGTAGAAAGGTGTCTCGAGGGTGGGACAAGGGCTGTGTCCCGCAGGAGGAGGGGCATGGGCAGAACACAGAGGGAGCCAGGTGACCTGGGAGCCATCCTTGCTGGCCCTGCTTTTAGCTCCGGCCCATCACTCTTCTGCCTTTCATGTCCCTGTCACTGAGCTGCAGAGCCCCTTGACCTCTGTAAAAGCAGCTGTTTTTTTTTCTTTCTGTAACTAAACACAATAATAAATTAAGAGTCCCTATTTTCAGAGAGCTGGTCCAGGTTCTGGCCTTCTCCTTTCTCATCAGCTCCTCTCTGATCCTCTGTGACTCTTCCCTACTTATTCTCTTCCCCCAACATGAAGTGAGCCGTTTCGTTTTTCGGGTATGGGGGATTGGGCCTTCACTCTGAGCTATACTCTGAGCCTGATTTTTATACTTCATTTTGAGACAGGGTCTTGCCAAATTGCTAAGTGACTCAGCTGGGCTCAAACGTGCCTCAGCCTTCACAGTGCCGGGATTTCAGGCCTGTGCCACCAAGCTCAACTCAGTCTTAAGAATTTCACCTCAAAGTCCTCCCCAGTTCTCCCTTATTCTCTTCAGTTATGCCCTTAGACATGGGTCTTGAGGTCCCCGGCCACCAGCTTTCGAGGCTCTGACTGGGTCCTTCTTTGGTTATCAACAGTTTGCAGGGACAAAATGAGAGATTTTCCCTCAGCCAGACCATGCTGTGGATGCCTGGAACCCCAAGATCCTGCTTAGAGGACCCTGGGTTTCTTCCCTAGGTCCGGTCGCTCAGTTGTGTGAACATCTAGGCCCACAGATGGTCCTGGGTAGTGCAGACAGAGCATGGGGGAAGAGTGTCACCAAGTGTGTCACCACTCCCAGCCAGGGATGGAGAGAGAATCGAGGGTCCAGGAACGCATGCTGTAGAACCCCCAGGCAGTGAGGATTCCGCACTCAAGCAGGGCCTTCGCTGCTGCTCGGAAGGTACACCTGTCAAGGTCAGTCTGGAGGACGTATTTCACTTGGTGTTTTTTTAGCTCGATATATGATAATTGAATATGAGGCATACAGTGTACAGGCTGACATCTATTCTCATGTCTGGCCCCCATAAGTGTTCAGGGCAGGACTGTCCCTCTACACCAACAAAGCTCCCACAGATCCACTGTGCTCACTTCCCAGGCCCACTGCGGGACAAGGTTTGGACGCATCACCCCATGTTCTTCCCCTTCCGCTATCGACAAGTTCTGGTGGGTGATTTGTAAACAAGCAAGAGAAGCTGCTATGGGTCCCCCTGAGAAGCCTGCATGCAGCCTGGGGCTCCCTGGCCCAGCACCCCACCCATCCGCAGGGGGAGCCGCACACAAACAAGTGACCTCCTTTCTTCTTTATTGATTTTTCTCTCTTCCTCGCCATTATTTCATTTCTCTTTTCTGATGTATTAGAGAGGGGGAGGAGAGAGAGAGAGAGAGAGAGAGAGAGAGAGAGAGAGAGAGAGAGAGAGAGAGCAAGCACGAGAGCCTGTGATGGAAGTGGGCCAAGCAGAGAGCAGCCGGCAATTCCGGTTTGACGCTAATGATTTGTGTACGATTCAAGGTCAGGGAGTGATATGCCAGGCGCGCGCCCACCCACGCGAGCGCACACAATTGAGTACTTGATTATATCGGCATCGGGCGCTAACACAGCTCCCACTGCCTCGTTCACTTGCCTTTCCAATTAGAAAGAAAACACGGAGGGCAGGGACCACATGTTAAGCACCTTTTGTTCCCCAGAACACCCACCACATTATTAGGCACATAATAGGCATTTGATAAATATGTTTTGTTAAAAGAGGCCTGCCTCTGTTAATGAAATAAATGTGTTCTTGAAATGTTCAGAATAAAGTGGGCTTCTGTAAATGGAACCTGAATTTAAGGCTACCAGAATTGTGGCAATGGGAATACCAGGGTAAATCCTTTTTATTCAGCCAATATTCATCCATTTGGGTTGTCATACATTTTTTATCCTCTTGGACCTAAACTAGGGTGTTTTAGCCTGGGGGATAAGGGGCGGTCTATAAATCTCCTGCAAGCAGAAATGTAAACTGTGTCCACACTTCTTTGGGGAATGTGCGTGTTCCTGGTGATTTTGCTGTGGCCCAGGGCCTTCATGCTGAGCTACATCCCTAGCCCAATTTTTAGGCTTGTTTGCAAGGGTCTCTCACCCTGTTGCCAAGATGCTCGGCTGGGCTGGAACTTGGGATCCTCCTGAGTCAGCCTCCCGAAGTGCTAGGATTACCCAAGGTACCACCAAACCTGGCTCGGCAGCTGTTCTTTTTAACCACAATTTTGGGTACTGTTTCTGACTTTCTGATTATGAGAGCTCTTGAGGAGACTGGTGATTCTGTAGTCCCCGTGCAAGTCGTATACATAACACTGTAGTTTCCCCATTTGTTCCTCAAGGCAAAGCCCCCTGCACATGCAGTAGGAACACAGAGATAATACCATTGACAATGAACATGTGTGGAGGGTGGCCACGGGGTCATTCAAGATTCATTTGACATATGAATTCATTCCACTTAGCTACTCAGCTCGATACAGGAAAGTAAATGAATCTGCGAAAGTGCTGTTAGCTCTTTGAAATAAAATAATATTGAAATTCAGGTTTACTATTAACCTGAAAGTCAGTTTTACACAGTAGGGAAGGAAACTCTGGTTCCTAAACTCAAAGGGCTCTAAGTTCAAATCACTGTGCCATTTACTAGCTGTGGGTTCTTAGGGGGAAAAAAAAATCACTTTTCTAAGTCACAGCCCTTTCACGTATGAACAGAGATGATAACTTTTTTATGATCAACTCTGAGAGCAGTAAACAAGGAAATATACTAGAGTATGTAGGACAATCCCTGAAACACTATATTCACTCAAAAAGGGTAGTACTTTGTTTGCATAACTTCTAGTCTAAAGAAATAGGGAATGCAAAAATACTACACTGTCCAAAACTCTAAGAAGCCTAACAGGATAAAGCACAGCACCGAATTCTCCATCTCCACACTCTAAAGGTCTGGGATTCAAAAGAAAGTCAGTCCTCATACTAAAAACTCACAGGAGAAGAATTCTAAAATAAGCATTTTCCTATGCATAGGTTTATCCACATTTCCTTTCCAATTTTATTTATCGCTGCTGACATTTTACTGCTTAAAATAATCTCCTGAGACCCAGGGGGAGGCTCTGAAAGAGGCCGTGGTCTGTTTCCCATGTCAACATCAATGTGAATTTTTTTAAACCCATATTTGTGTGAAAAGTGTGGCACATGGCTGATGGATTATGGGGCTTGTCTGGTGTGTGCCAATTCCAAAATTCTGTAAAAGTCCTCAATTTTCAGGGAGGAAAAAAAAAAGAGGTGGGTGCTGGTAGCAGAGACATGAGTGTCCACGATTCGGGGGAAGCTGACTTTTCCCTCCTGGCCAATAAGCAAGACAATTAGACTCAGGAGTTGAGGATCTGTGTTTCCAGTCCTTGAAAAAAAGGTCTGGGGATATACCGCTCAGTGCAAAGGATCTAGGTTCCATTCCTAGCACTACCAACAATGTGTTCCTGCTCTTGGCAAAATGACTTCAGTTAGTATTAATTCTTAGATGTTTTCAGATTCCTTCTTAATACAAAGGCCAACAGGTCAGAACCACATCCGCATCCACTTACAGAACCAAGTACTACTCCCCCAAGCTCTCCAGCGGCAGAAACGCAAGGGTAAGCATAAACAGTAAACATCTGCCTGAAAGACGGTAGGGAGGGGGCAAGACAGAGAAAGCACTACAATTTGTTTTACCACCTGTTACGTTCTAGAAGATTAAAAACAGCTCAGTGGAAAAGAAGCCACTGCCCAGCAAAGAGAGCAAAAATGAGGCCAGAACGCAGGCTGTGACCTTCTGGACAGCATCCCCGTGCCTTCCCCCCGGTGAATGTCAACACAGAAGCAAACTGCACCACATGGAAGAGCTCAGGTGTAACTGCAGACTGGCTTTGCTGTGGCTCCCAGGGCTCATGAGTACTGCGTGACCCTGAACAGACGGCTTCACTGTGCCTGGGGTTCCAGAGCACATGAAGGTGGAACGAGTCACGCTGAGGGCTCAGAGCAGGTCTTGGCACACAAAGCCTTCCACAGGTGGTAGCTATGAATATGTACCTTCCTTGGGATTGAAATTTCTCAGCCTGGCAGTGCCAGCAATTTGAGCTGGTAACTCTGTGTCCTGTGTGAGGCAGGGTGCTTGGCAGCAGCTCTGGTCACCACCCACTAGATGCCAGCAGAACCTCTAGATGTTGCCAAATGTCCATGGCTGGGGAAAGGGACTAGAATAATTGGTGGTGAAGATCACAGGCTTGAATCAACCCAACTGCTGGAGGCCGAGAGTTAGCCTGTTCTTCTCTTCAACATGTGTGTGGTTAAGCCCCAGCTATAGAGGAACCAGAGACGAGATAACTCTTGGGTTTCACTTTCTCATCCCGAAGCCTCTATTTCCAACTTTCCTGTCCAAATTCTAATGGAAAATTCACTTTCTATTTCATTTAACTTAGGTTTTGAGAGGATTTCTCCCTATGAAGAAACTTACTCAAGTGGTCCACATTCCAGTAGAAACATGAAATTCAGGTAAGTAAAAAAGAAGGAAAATAAAGAAAACATTCATTATTCAGTTAGACTTACTTTGGGTCAACATGATGGCAAGGAATGGGTTTTCAGATACATTTTGAATACATACAAATACATATATACACATAATTTCTCACACAGAAAAGACAAGCAGCTTCCTTGGCTAGAACGGGTACAAAGGAATGGCCCTGGATTTTATCATGGTAACTCGGACAGCACGTCACTGTACTGGATGTAAATGGGAAGGTGCAAGCTCTTACTATTTTTTAAAAGACTTTCTTTTTAAAAATCCAGCTATTAGTAGAGGATAAACTTTGCAAGGACAGGGACTGAGCCTTATGCTTCCTTTGTGAGGCTCACCGTGATGGGGCACTGCTCTGTGTGCAGCTGGTCCTGGAGAAGTGTTGCTAGGTGACTCAGATTGGAAGGGGAAATGGAGAGAAAAGCCCGAGGACTTGGAGGATGTGCGTGCACGCATCTCTCGGCAAATGGCGCACGCACACACAAATGCGCGCGCGCGCGCACACACACACACACACACACACAGAGACACGGGGAGAGATGACTAAGTGGGTAGCATGGGTGCACAGGCTTTGGCCCAGAAATAGTAACAGGAAGTTACTTTACAAAGGGACAGAGGCTTGGAAAGCAGATGAGGAAGGATAGAAACAACACGTGCCCTTCAGATGGAAAGAAGAGGGAAGAGCTCTTTAAGCAGAAGTAGTGCAGATACTGGGATCCTTTTTTGGTGCGTGTGGTACTGGAGATGGAGCCCAGGGCCTTCACCCTGAGTTACAGCCCCAGCCCATTTTTATTTGTTGTTTTATTTTTGCTAAGATGCTAATTTGCCCAGGTTGGGTTCAAACTTGCAATCATCCTGTCTCAGCTTCCCAGAATGCTCGGATTATAAGCCTGTACCATCAGGCCCAGCAGGTCTCTTAAATGTTATTTCTTGTTTTAAATAAAAACAAAGGTGTCACATTTAACCACAGATTTTGGATGGCTTCTCTGCTATGGTCACAGCTTTGGTACCTGGTCTGGAGCTGCTACGAGGAACATTTCTAGAGCGTTTGGAGATTATGGCTCCATCCCTCCACTCACCCAGCACACGGTCGGGACCCACACCTGCCCATCTTCCTGGCTCCATTCATTCTGTTCCAGCTTCACCACGCCAACACCAGGGCACCCCCCTTCATGAGAGGGCAAATGCCACCGAGGTGACAATGGTGCCCATAGTGTGTTCCTATGTCTTGACATCCATTCAGAAAACAGAATCTAACTTCGCTCCCCTAGAGTGTGACCAGACAGGTTAGTTTGTACCTCATGAAAGGGATAATGAGGAGCAAAGTTGACTTCATACGGTGTCAGGAAAGGCACAGAAATTCCTCCTCACTTTCATGAATACTGTGCTTCAGGGAAGCCAGCCTCCATGCTGCAAGAACATTCCAGCACCGCAAGGAACCGGTCCACGTGGTGGGATCTGAGGCCTCCACCAGCAGCCGCGCTTGCGGGCTCCTGGGAAGCAGGTCCTCCGGCCTTGGTCCAGCCCTTGGCTGACTGCTCTCCCAGGTGACAGCCTGTCTGCACTCCATGTGGGAGCCTGACATAGAAGCACCCACAATGCCGCCTACTCCTCAGAGCTCCTCAGACACTGAGAAAAGTAACGCTGCCCGCGGCTGTGAAGTTTTACGTGTAATCTGTTAAGCAGCAATAGATAAGTGCTAAGAGAATGCTTCCAGGAATGTTCTTCTTTATGGTGAAGGTAAGTTTTTAAGGTTTCACTAAAATGTCAGGTGGTGTGGCACATTCCTGTTACCCAGCTGCTGGGAAGAGCACAGTTGGAGTCTGGCTTGGGCTGCTTGGCAAGACCCTGTTGCAAAATTTAAAAGGGCTAGGGATGTAGCTCAAAGCTTCCTGAACTCAATTCCCAGTACTGACAAAAAAAAAAAAAAAAGAAAAAAAATCCTTCTTTATCTAAATATCTAAATAACCCTCCAGCCCTCAAGATACTTTTCTTTTGAAGTCAAAAGTTTTCATTATGTTCGAATATTTGGTTTTAATGTAAATGTTTTGATATTACAAATGTTCTGGTGAAGCAAATCTCATCTTCCCTTTTAACTTCTGATTTTAATGAAGACAAATAATTTTTTAAAATATATAATATGCTCCAGAATATCTAAGACATACATAGTGGCCCTGGAAGAGTCTACGAACCTCTAAGGTGGGGAGTTGACAGAAAATCTTTGAAGTGTTTTTGTCATTTAAGATCTTTTAGAATAAACAAAAAAGGTGGCGTTTTTATACTCTAAATGGACAACAAAGTAATTTTAATTTTAAACAGAGGTAAATATAAAAGGAAACAATTCTGTCAGAGCCAGAATGGAAAAAGAAATCTTTTCATCAGCAGTAAAACTTTCTCACAATGAACGGTCTAAGGCAGACCCAGTTATCATTTTATCTGGAGTCCGGTTCTAATGGCCTGGGCACATGACTGAGTGGGCTCGGTGTTGGCTGGCCCACTGGAAAGGGCTCCTGGCTTGCTGGAGGAGCTGGGAAGCACTAACCCCTTCTGCCTGTTTGCCATCTACATGATAATATGTTTTTTTTTTTTCTAGAATTGTTTCTCCTTTGTATGTCAATGCCCAGACTGCAGTAATATAATCAATGTCTGCTGAATGAATGAATGAATGAATGAATGAAGTTGGCTTCAAGGAAAACTGAAGCACGGCTATACTTTCCTGGAGAACCCAAAAGATGTGAATAGCAAATTAAACGATCAGTGTTTTTAGTTACACACAAAAATACACATAGTGCATGCTATGGGTCTGCTACTAGACTTAGTACTTTATATAAATTAATACACAGAATTGTTCTAACATTACTACTATCATTCTCTCCCGTTTCTGGGTGAAAATCCCAGTAATGAATGTTGACATCAGAATTTGGGCTGGCTCCTGACACCCACACCACCATACCTGGACAGTCCTTCCCAGTCCTCACGTGCAGGGAAGGTGGAGGGGGGTGGGGTCTTGCACAGGCTGCGTCAGTAGTGTTTGGGGGAACTGTGTTTATTCACGGGTTTTTCTCACTAGACTGCCAATTTAACACTCTGCCAATTGGCCAATTACCCATGTTCACAGGGAGCTAAGTGGGTTCTTAGCCAGCTGCACACCTTTCTTTTTCCACGTAATTAATGAAGCTCATCAAAACCCTAGAAAACAAGCCCAGAGCACCAGCCACTCTTGTGGATGTGTTAATAGGGGGTCAGCTGTTCCTGACCTCTTCAGGATGTTTAGATGGCCCCGAGGCTGTTCACAAATGGTCTAAGTTGATGATCGTTTGTGAATGTGTGAGGTGGTTCCTTTTTTTGATAGGCAGCCATACTACAGTCTGCAGTTTGGATTTGGAAGAAGAACCTGAAGGCACTGGTGCATTCCTGGTAGGTAAACTCTAATGACATGGGCACAAGGCTAGTGGGCTTGATCACTGGAAAGGGTCCCTGGCTGGGAGGAAGTGCTGGGAAGCACTCATCCCTTTCACTTGCTTGGGATTTTACAGTTTTTTAAAGGTGATATATCTAGGCCTAGTGACACATGCCTGCAAACCTAGCGCTCTGGAAAGTTGAGGCAGGAGAATCACCATATTTGAGCCCAGCTTGGGCAATTTCGCAACTTACTGAGACCGTCTCAAACTAAAAATTTAAGAATGGGCTGAAGACTTGCTCGGTGTGAGGCCCTGCATTTAACCCCCTACCATGCGAAAAAAAAAAAAAAGGCAATGTAAAGACTCAGAAGCTCACAAACAGCAACAAAATATGTTCCATTCGCTTCACCTCCAGTCCTACCTACTGCTTTTCTTTCTAGAGAACATTTTCTGGCTGTTTTAGTTCCAGATCAGGCTGTCTAGCTGGTAGCTGCAGGCCACGTGTGGCTGGTCCAAATTCAAACTGACCTGTGCTTAAGACCAGTACAAAAGGGGCATCAGTATCCAAAGATGGGGTTCAAGAAAAAGAATGAAAGATAGCCCCTTAATACTGTTATGAGGGCTACATCTTCATATGACCATATTTTAAATATATTGGGCTACAGATGATTGTACTAAAATTAATTTCACTGGTTTCTTCCTACCATTTATGACATGGCCAATAGATGTAATAAATGACATGACTTGCATTTGTTGCTTGTACTCTATTTTTATTGGGTGATATTGCTCTGGAATTTGGAACGTCTGAAGCTGTCACCGTGCTGAGAGGGATGCTAAGTGATTTTCCAAGTCTCGTCTCTGGGCCTTTTCTGTCACACTAATGAAAATCTTACTAATGGGTGATATTAAAACTAGCATTATAGACCACCAAGATGGCTATGCACTCTGATGTGACTCGTGTGAGTTTCGGGGCCTTCAATCACAGGGGAGTCCTGCGGCCTCACTGGACAGGCTCGGACTTGCCTGGCAGGAGCACCCCAGGGCTCTGCAGCATGTGGAAGTCATTCTTACTGCACAGAACACAGCAGCTGGCTGCTCTGTGCTTACTGGCTTGTAAGGAATGCTCACGAGTCCCCATGGCTGCTCTCTGGGATATGCATTATGTGCCTAGCCTAACAGTGTCAAGAGGGGGCTGCCAGGGGGCTGCCATCATGACAGAGGCATGCACTCAGGATGGGTACTTGAAGGCTGGGCTTGTCCAGTGGTGCGTGTCTTTAATCCCAGTGCTCTGAGAGACAAGCAGGAGGACTGTAATTTCCACCCCAGCTTGGAGACCCACTCTCAAAATAAAAACGAAAAGGCCTGGAGGTATAGCTTAGCTCAGTGTGAGGGATCTGAAACTAATCCCCAGTGCCACACACACACACACACACACACACACACACACACACACACACAGAGAGAGAGAGAGAGAGAGAGAGAGAGAGAGAGAGAGAGAGAGAGAGAGAGAGAGAGAGGTGGGGGGGGGGAAGGAAAGAAAGATCATGGGTGCCTTTGGTCCTCTACCAAAAAAGATGGTTGTTCTCTTTCTTCTTGCTTGCACCACGGGCTCCTTGAGCTCAGCGTGGACGTGCTCCTGGATGATAAGCCACTAAAGCATCCTTTGTATGGACTGGCAAGAGCCCAGTGCAAAAAGACCAACTACATCCCAAAACATCTCAGGCCTAAAAGCAATTAAGAGAATGCATCTCTGCTATAAAATCCCTCCTAGGAAATTCTAATAGTAATAAGTGGGCTTTGTTAGCTTGGGTACTCTTTGGGGTCACTGTTCACAAAATAAAAATGTAGAGGTGAAGTGCATGATCTTATGTATCAACATTAACAAGTCAGAGCAGTGGACTGGAATCTCAGCACCACAAAAGCATTTTGATTCTTAATGTACTGAGTCCGATGCTGCAATTTGCTGTCATACAATTAAGTCTACAGAAACTTGCCCGGGGACCTAAGATGTACAAGTAGGTCTTTATGTAGACAAGGAACACTTTAGATTTCCAAGAGTTTTGCAAATTTTGGGAAAGTTCAGAATCGCTGTAACTCATTAGTGAATGATGACATGCTATATTTTAAAGCTAGTGACCTTGGTCTTTTCTCATTCTGAAGTAAGGATAAGAGAGGGCTCTCTTCAAATAGAAGCAACAATCAAACATTTCGTTTTTTCAGTCTTGGGGATCGAATCCAGGGCCTTCAACTGAGCTATATCCCTAGCCCATTTTTTACTGTTATTTTGAGACAAGGTCTCACTAAGTTGCCCAGCCTGAGCTTGAATTCATGTTCCTCCTACCTTAGACTCCCAGAGTGCTGAGATTATAGCTCTACGGCTCTAGGCCTGGCTTCAATCTTTATAATAAATAATATTAAGAAAAAAGAACACACGATATAGTCAGTTAATACTCTCAATGAGAACAACCACTTTCATAATGATATGAATTTGTGGACAAAGTGAACACTTGTAAAAACAAAAAGCCCAGCTATAGAGTATCCAGGGAGCTATTTGTCGCTTCATGTAGCATATACTAAGAATAGCACAAGGAGCTCGCTTCACATCTTTTGCTAAATGCGGAACAAGTACCTCAACAGGTAGGAAATACACATCTAAAGAATAAGACAACCATAAGGTGAATCACAAGCATTTGAATTGCATCTAAATACAAGAAGATGCGATGTTTAGGTCTATATATGACACAATCATCACTGTTAGAAATTACTGTACAATCCTAGTCTTTATGATCATAAATGTTGGGCTCATTTCCCTTTCATCTTGTCATATATTTAATCATCAAGTTCTATTACTTCTGTCCTCTAACTCTGCCTCTGTATTTGGTTTTCCTTAAATTTTAACAGCAGGCCTAGACAGGGATTCTTGCCATCTCACTTGAATTGGCAGTAGGCTGTCCCCTAGGTGCTCGCCTAGTTTTTTTTTTCCCCTTCTGGTACAGGGATCTAGCTCAGGGTTATCATATCAACTGACATCTTCAGCCCTCCACCCCCCACCCCCCACCCCTTTTTCTTATTTTGATACTGGGACGCACTAAGTCACTACGTCACCCAGTTTGGGTTGAAAGTGCCATTCTCTCGCCTCAGCCTCCCACAGTGCTGGGATGATAGGCCTGTGCTCCTGGCCTGGCTGTTCTCTTATTCTGGTTTTACTGACTCCTCCCTCCCCAGTGCAAACCCTTCCGTCCAGCCTGGCCATCACCTCCACTGTCCACTTACGGAACAACCCTTTGCCTCCACCGAGACACTTTGTCCCACCCTCTGTTCCAAGCTCGCTCGGGTATCTCGGAGCTGAGTTCCCCTTGGAGGCCGCTTTTGCCTACTCCAGGCTACGCTGACCTCGCCCATCTCACTACCCGTGTTCCTGGACACAGAAGGCACCACGGTGGAACATAGTAGCTGCTTTCTGATGTGTGCCCCTTGTGTGCCTGATTACATCGCACGACGCTGAACACTGTAAGATTCTGGTATCTATTTTTTAGACTATCATATTTACAACTTTAGGAAGCAGCATATACAAGGAGGGTATAACTGGTCAAATTTCACAATTTTCCATGCTTGTGTCAGAGCTTTAGGCTATTAGGGAAACAAAAAAAGCTGGATATGCAACACACACTCATGGAGGCATTGGCCCTGGATCTGGCTACAGAAGAGGGGACTCTGAAAGGACAGAAATCCAAGACTCAGGAACTGGCACGAACCTGGGCATCTGGCCAAGGTGACACCTCCTGCAAGCCCAGGAACACCTGGGGAAGCCACCTGGCCACCATCTTTGAGGCAACCAAGCGTCACAGTGCAGAACATAGTAAAAGCGCTGCGATGCTCCCGAGAGTACTCAAAAGGGCTGGGCGAGCCTTGGCTGCCTTTAACAGGGTGCTGTCTGTTCCATGGCGCCCTCTCCTACAGATCGTGAGGAAAGCGGCTCAGCACACAGAGAGCTGTGCCCTTGCAAGCTGAAAGACAAAGATGGTGGGCCAATCCCCTCTTGGAGAGACTCGGGAAGGCCCGCCCTTCTCCCTGCACTGGGAGAGGAGGGCCTTGCAGAGGAGTCTACTTTGCCCCCCCCCCCCCCCCCCCCCCGAAGAAAACCAGTAAGAGAACAACTGACATATATAAGTATTGAACAAGAAATAAGCAAAAGGCTGGTTGGACTGCAATTCTGGTTTACTTTCTGTGCTGTTCCTCCATAGTAAAAGGGTAGTAGAGGTGGTGCCTGGTGGGGGCAGGGGAGAGCTGCTTATTCAAATACACATCTTCAGGCTCCATCCAAGCCCTGCAGACTTGGCCATGTAATCCGATTATCCACATCTCGAACAATCTCCCCAGGTGATTCTGAGCCCCATCAATGTTTCAGGACCACCGTTTGATGGGTTTTGAGTGCTCTCAGTGAACAAGAATATTCTCATCCCTCAAAACCTTTAAGGGAGATTCTCACAGGGGGCCAATTAGAACCTGTTTCTCCCATAATACTACTATGAAACTAATTCCTTTCTCAAAACTTTTTCTTTGCTGCTGTTTTCTCTGAGCCTTGTATTTCTAAGACCATGACAGAACATCAACCAGGATTTCCTGAATGTATATGTAAATGATTTATTTCACCATTGATGGAGACATTTCCCTTATTATCTGGAAACATTTCACTTGTTATCTGGCTTTTTTGTAGAACTTCTGCCACCAGTGCCCTCAGCTGAGAGGGCCTGGACCCCATCTTGATGAGCGTTCTGTTGATTCTTTCATGTGGATAGGGGTTGCCAGGCCTTTCTGGCTTACTCAGGGTCAGGAATCTAAAGTGTATGGTGGTACCTGAGCTAAGTCGATTTTTGAAGATTCTAAAAAAGGCCCCACTGTTATAATCATAAAATTTGATTCTCCAATGGCAGTGATCATGTTGGCACTGCTGTCCTCTGAAGTACTTATATCTGAGATAAGAATATATCACCTTAAAAGAGCATTTTAGGTTTTATGTGACCTAGGAAAGCCAAAAGTATTAGAAACAATAATATGAAATTTGCTGATCTAAATAGCAGAATTTCAATACTGGAAAATATTCAATATTCAAACGGAATGTGGTCAAAAGTCAATACAGGAGCCTCTGGGAGAAGGAACTTGGCCTTCTTCACTGCCCAAGTATGTTGACAACAAAGAGATAAAAATGATACAAATATTTGTAACACACAAGAGGGGGGATGGTAATAGTACTTCGAAAGATGTCAACAACATTTTAGAAGATGAGAATCAGATGAGTTAGCATAGAGAAAGCAAAATGTCATCGTACAGTAGGGAGAAACAAGAATCAGGGAAGATGGTTCAAGGCAAAGAAGGCCACGAAGGCTCAGGAACCAGTGGCACCTTGCAAGGCAGGGTGAGCACCAGGGTGAGAAAGGGGAAAACAAGCTGAGAACCAGCGACATCAGGAGGTGGACGCAATGTCCTCCCCAAGACTGAAAGATGGTTGGAGTGTGGTGCTGCACAGGTGAAGCCACCAGACTCTGGGACCCAGGATCCCAGGATGAGCTGAGCAGGCCAAGAGGCTACAGCATTCCAGTAAAAGTCTAGATCATGTTTACTGAGACCTTCCCTCCCCCGAACTACTTACCCGCACCCTTTCTCCGCTCAGCTCCTACAAACTGGCACCAGATTAACAATCCTCAGCAAAGAAACAGAACCCTTCCTGTCTGGCCTAAGGGAAAACCACCAGAAGACCCTGATCCAGCGAACCAGCTGGGTTCTTACCCAACCACTCAGAATAAGGTGCCACATCTGCCAAGTCCCATCCAAGCACACTGACGAGCTGTCTTGTGTCTCACTCCTAAACAGATGTCTGAGAAAAAGTTGTAATATGGAAGAATGAAAAACAAAATAAGCGTATCAAAAATGTTGCTTGGAGAGAAACAGAGACGCAGCAGGAAGTACAAGAAAGCTTAGAATAGAAAAGGTATGAAAATCAGAGAGTAATCAGGAGGTTGAGCACCTAATAAGTAGAAGAATCAGAAAGAGAGGAAACAAGAAATGATTTTTAAAAACTACAAGAATGTATGTCAGATCTTACCAATATACATTACCAGGTTTAAAAAGAAGATTCACGGTACTAAACATAATGAATAAAAATGAGCTATATTAGGATTTCTTGCGAAATCTTAAGCAGAAAGGAGATTCAAAGGAATCTCTTAGAGTGAAAAAATAGGTTAGGTTTGTTCCCAGCACTGGGAAGGGAGTGGTGGATGTGTGTGCGTGTGTGGGGGAGGGGGGAAGAGGGAGAGAGAGAGAGGGAGAGAGAGAGAGATCGATCATCCTCATAGGGTGGAAGATCCAAAAGTCACTGGATTTTTCAATACTACAAAAAAACCTAGGATCATAACAAAATGTCTTTAAAAGAGAATATGTTTTCTAAGCTATTATTCTATGATAGGGTAAACTGCCAATCAAAAGAATAAAGACACTTTCAAAAACAATTTTTTACAAAAACAAAACAATCATCTAAACTATGAGACTCTGATCCACCCAGAGGAGGGAAGAATCCAAGGGAGGATGGGTCGAGAACACAGGCAAAGCCAGGCTCGGGTGCCGGCCCACAATCCTGAGACTCTGGTAGGCTGAGGCAGAGAGACTGCAAGTTAGAGTTCAGGTTGGGCAATTTAGTGACTTAGTGAGACAATGTCTCAAAATCAGAAATAAAACAGGCTAGGGATATTGCCTGATGTGAAGGCTCTGGGCTTGATTTTTAGCACCAGAAAACAAGCAAGCAGGCAGATAATACAACATATTCCAAGGAACACATTCCAAGGATGGTGGGAAAAAAACCACCACCAGCACCACCACCAACAAAAACAAAGAACAGAAGCAGACTAGAGTCAGAGTAGAACTTCGGGGGACATGGAAGGAAATATAGAGGGAAGGAAGGGAGGAAGGAAGAGACGGAAAAAATAAATAGTGGAAAAGGATAGAAAATATGAGAAAAATAATTTTTGACATGTTTGACCATATTGCAAGCGTCACAGGGTCAGAAGAGTTTGAGAATAGATTGGAAGTAGATGCAGAAACAACACTAATTTTAAAAGCAGGCACTTATTAACTCCAATTCCAGAAAATTGTACAATACAGCAAATATAGTCAGAGTGAACTACATGGTCAACCAGAGAGGCATTGTGCAAAAAAATAGTCATGTAAATATACAGTACTTTTTAGATCCTAATATGTGGCAGAGCTAGTTATCCGGAGAGCGTGGAAAGAGAAGGCGGTGTACATTTGTGAGTAGGGAGTGCAAAGGGTCCAAGTCCTTACCCTACCTCATGACCTGATGTGCCTGCCTTGGGGAAGCAGAAGTTAGGCACAAGGTGGATGGAGTGGGGACCTGCTGTCTCCCATCCTATGCTCTGCAGTACTGACTTTCTGAACTGGATAGAGTAAACAGTATTTAAATATACTAAACGAAAGGCCTTAAGGTTTTTAAAGCTAAAGAGAATAAATGTTTGAAGACGTAGTGAATACTGGAGGTCTCGGAAATTTCATGGCCAAAAGATTATAATAATACACCTTCCAAGTTTTTGTCAAATAAAGACACATGTAGGAAGAACCAAGGAGCAGAGGAGTCTGGGATTTATCTAGTCTGACAATTGCAAACACTGAAGTCCACAATCCACTGTGGAAATGATTCACTCTTCTCTCAGTCAAACAGGAGGCACTCTTGTGCTCTGGATTGAGTCGCGACCCTCTGCGGCCAGCTCTGGATGGACCCACAACCTTCATGACCAGCCTGACCACTGCCCTTCGGTTACTCCTCTCATAACGGCTCCACTGTTTGCTGTTTGTGGGGAACAGGGGCTGAGTCTGCCTGGCCAGGTCTCTCACTGGTTCCAGATCACCACCTCCATTTAGACCTGCTTTTCCAGTTCTGTTTAATCTCACCAGAGGCCTGTGTCCTCTGTGGGAAGGCTTTCTCCACCAGAGCTGATAATTCACTGAAAACATATTCTGGGGCCAAATTTCGGAAATCACCATCAAATGGCTTATCGAGCATCCTTATGTTTAAGACAGTGTTCAGCACGATGCAAAAAATGAACTGTAACAGAAATAGGGAAGAAAGGCGGGGGAGGGGGCAGCAGAGGAAAGGGAGATTTTTGTCCTTGAAAACCACTGAAGATGAGGAAAGGGTAACAGGTACACAAGACCAAGGTCAATTCTGATTATTCCATCACAGAAACATGTACTTGAAAAATTATACAGCAATACGGGAGATCCAACTCATGATTAATTAATCTCAAAAGTTAAATAAAAAAGAGAGGAGAAAAGCGAAGGGAGAAAGTGAAGACCTAATATGAAAACAAACCCAAAGAAGACAAGAGAAACTTAAGATATAGGCATTTGATTGACATTTTGATTTCAAACAAGTTACTGAAGCCAGGATTTACAACTCGTCTATGCCGACAGCCAAATGCCACCATTACACCAATCCAGGAGTTCAACGATTCACAAAGAGCAAAGTGTTGAGCCTGGTGGTGCCGCCCTGTAATGCCAGCACTCTGGGAGGCTGAGGCAGGAGGACCAACCAATTCAAGGCCAGCCTGGGCAATGTGGTGATATCATGAGACCCTGTCTCAATATCAAAAAAATAAAACTGGTCTGGGGGTGTAGCTGGTTGCAAAAGGCCCTGGGCTTGATCTCTAGTACCACAAAAATAACTAACTAACTAGCTAAATGAATAAATAAATGAATAGCATTAACAAATATATATGACAAAAATTGTTTAGAATATTCTATAATATGTGAAGCACAAAGCAATAATCATTCAACTTTTCCAAACTGGAAATACCATCCTTAACATTTAAGATATTCAGCATTTTGTATACATATTAAAAAACTGAATGTGAATTGTATCACCAATATGTCTTATGATCTGTTTATTTTATTCATGTTAGGGTTGTTTAAACGTGATTAATCATGCATTAATATCATAATTTTCATGTACATTATTTATTTTTTTGAAAGTATCTATTTTGGGTCCAGTGTTTCACTGTTCTAAGTAGCACCATGAATGTCATCCTTGTTAAGGCCCGTGCTTAAAAGGGTTAGGACAGAAATTCTGAGAAGTAGCATCGTTAAATAAAACATATTCAAAATTTTGAAAGATTTCTTGTTTCTATTTATGGTTCCTTCTTTTTTTGAAGCATCCAAGATGTGAGTGCATTTCCACTCGTTTTTGAGAGAAATGGCACTTTCTATAAATGTCCCAAATAGGTACACATCTGTATGGAAGAACTAAAACGGATGTGTCTCATATTCTCCCATTGACTTGGGTGCTGGAATCATTCATTAAGCCTAAGTGTTGACCACAGTGCTTACAGCTGAGGCAAACTAAAGTGAATTTTCACTAGCAACAGCAGAAAACAAGTGGGAATTGTGTTCTGTACCCAGCCTGGAACCCGGGCTAGTATCTACGCTATGTACCTGCACACAATGTAGCTTAACTACTCCGAGAGCTACGTAAATGCTGCTCCACGATCAGACACCAACGTGCAATGGACGGTGTGCTTGCAGGATATTTCCAGGCTTACACACGTGTACTGAAGCAGGTTTCAAACGCTGGTGAGTTAATGCTGCCTTTGAAAGCACGCTTTTACCTGATGGCGCCTTATGAGGTTAAGAAGTGATTATTCTAATGAGGCCTTGCCAAGGAAGATTCTGTCCCCCTTGAAAGCAACTTGCAAGACAGGAAAGTAGAGGAGCACAGAGATTTAGCCAGAGTCACCACGGTTGATTCTTCACCAGACATAGCCCTTCCAACATGTGACCTCTGCCTGCAATGACCGCTTCAGTGACTCAGCGTTAGGGAAGAAAGCAGCAGGACCCAGATAAGCACCTTTAAAATTCATGTTGCAGCAGACACAAGAACCTTGTCCCAACTTTGCTCACTGTCAGGAGACCTTTAGTGAGGGTGGGGGATGGGAGTGCACGCTGGCACCCACACGCTGTGGAGCCGGTGAGGGGGAATTAATCTTCTTCTGTCTGGCTCAGAGGAAACGAACGTAGAAGCACAATTTGTATTAAGATCACCAACAAATCATTTTGACAGCCTGTGATCTCATAAGCCTCGTGATGGGTCTGGGCTACCACAACATCCCTGTGCATCGCCTCTACTTCTGCCAGCTCTAGGACCGAACCCTGAAGTGCATCAAATGTTGCATTTTCATATATACATAAATGGAAATCAAGGCAAAACATAAAAATTCACATTTCAATGATGTTTTCGTACCAGCTATTGACTGCAGCTGGTGCAAACCAACCTACCCCTTTACCTGCCAGACAGAGTGCCTCAAGAGCGGGTCAGTGTGCGCAGACCAGAGGCCACTGTGAGACTTGGGGGTTGGAAGGCAGAGGACAGAATGAAGCCACAGAGCTCAGGCTTGTCTCTGCTGGCCAGCGCCACGCGGCCCTGGGCTTCCATCAAGCCCAGGAGGAGAAGTAAGGCAGGGGGACGCGAGAGGGACACATGCCAGGAAATACAGACGTAAACAAGCTCTAGGAGAGGCCATATAGGCCCGCCTGAATTCCTACTACTCCTAAAGCATCCACTTACAGACATGTACCCATCCACGGGTTTTGACACGAGGGCGCCTAAAGCACACCTGTGCAAAATCTCCCACTCAAACACACCCATGTGTGCACTCCAAAGGGGCTAAGCACTGAAGAGCGCCAGGTGGGAGAGTGAGCCCCTGTGAATTTGCCTAGGTGGAGGAGTCACTGAGACGCACTTCCCAGCTCCCGCCTTTCTGTAGAGCAGAACAAGTGCTGAGTTAAAGGAGCCATGGCTGCTGGCACCAGCCAGGCTGAGTGAGAGCCAAATGCTTACTGATGACTCCGCCCCTCTACTGCACCTGCACGTTTTCACCATCTACCAGGATGTCACTGAGCGAGACAGCGGGAAGGAGAAGACTTTGCCTTAATGTAGCCCTGAGAGATACGCACCATCACCTTCTCCCAAAATCGAGCGGGAGAGGTGGAGGAGGCCCAAGGTACTACCAAGTAATGAGACCGCGACAGCCTCCAACTGTTTCTCTTTGTCTAGAAGCAAATGTTTCAACGCTGAACAGTCCTACAAAGTCTACCCTAAAGTTCCCCATGAAAATAAAACTCTCACCCTTGAATATCAAGAATCCAAACTTCCCATCATTCTAAATCAGCAGGCCTTCTAACTTGGTTATCGGCCACCCTTAGTGACCCTGCCTTTTGTTACTCAAGCCTGGACTTGAATGACCTGACAGAGAAGTCACTCAGGTGGCACCCCCTTTGGTCCTGTGACCTCCACAGCCTGCCTGCCTCAGAGTGAGAATTGCACGTAATATGTGGCTCCTTGTCTGTGGCAAGGCATGGCAGGTTCGATTCCAAGGGTCCAGGTACATGAGAGTTTATCAGGCCACTGTTTTCCCAAGTCTTTGAAGAAACGGAAAAAGTACACCCAAAGACAGCAATGTCAGAAATGCACAGGGAGGATGCCTACAGGCTGTGAGACCCCACTTGGGGGGAAGCTTGGAAAGCAGGACACTTTGACAACCTGAGACGCCCTGGGAAGCGGCTTGCCATGCGCCTCCCTTGGGTACTCACCTGGCCGTGGGACGGCAGAGCGGTGTACGCCACGGGCTGGTTCATCACTCCTTTCTGCTTCAGGAGAAGCATGCGCTTCTGGTCCTCGCTCAGGTGCGCCCGCGGGGCCTGGAGCTGCGGCTGGGGCGGTGGCTGCTGCTGGGAGGGCGGCTGGGGCTGCGGCGGCTGCTGGGGCTGCTGCTGTTGCTGCTGGATGTACGGCATCAAGGGGTTCTTGCTGGGGTTGCCCATTGGGGGTGTCATTCTCTGACTCAAGTCTGCATTAAAATGGGTCAGAGGTTTAGTGTTGCCGTAGGTGAGAATATTGTGCTGTTTGTTTAAGGAGTTTGTACCCAAGTTATTCGGCTGCTGACTGATCATGTTCATGTGATTCTGGGGGAGGTAGTTATTCACTGTGGTCTTCTGCAGGTTGTTGGCCATGGGAGGCACTATAGGGTTTTGGCTGTTAAAGGCTTGGGGGTACATCATGGGGCTATTTGGTTTTTCTGCAGGGAAAGCTGCTCCGTACGGACTCGACGGAGGCCCCAAGGGAGACCAGCGTGAAGTCTGGTTGGGCTTCTGCTGCATGAGTTTGGCTCTCTGTTGCTGCTGGGCAGCCATCTGCTTGAGCTGCTCTGCTGGAGACATGTCGGAGCTGGGCACCGCCACAGGGCCTGACCCTGGGCCAGCTGCTGTCACTGCAGCCGGATTAAGGAGATAGCCGTTTCCAGGCCGAGGAGGGGCCTGGCTGGGAGTGTGGGCTTGGTTGGGAGTTTGTGGAGACCGGACAGCACAGTTTGCTGGGGAGCTGGCGGGGTTCGGAGCGGCAGGAGTGCTGGCCACAGAAGGCAGGCTGGTGGCTGTGGACACGGCAGAGAAGGGAGGACCGGAAGAGGAAGGCCTGGCCTGGGGTGATCCCATGGAGACGTGTGCAAAGGGAGAGTGAGAGGGGTCACTCTTCACACTCGCACTCTCCTGGGAAAGAGGTGTCTCTGTGGCTGGCTGTGAGAATTCTGGCTCCTTCTTCTCTTCAAAGTCTTCATTAAACAGGTCCTGGATGTCATCTTCAGGGACCGTGTTGGCCAGTTCATCGATTAATTCTTGCCACTCCTGGTCATTCAGGTTAATGTCTGAGAACAGCTTGTTCTGATTGGAAAGGGATGTTTCTGATGTGTCTATGCAAGTCGGGTCATCAAGAGGTTCCTGTTTGAGGTCCTTGCTCTGCAGGATGGCGAAGCCATCCTCCAAGTCACTGCAGCCATTGACAGGCAGCTTAATTTCTGGCAGCCTACTGTTCTTGCTCAGGTCCTCCAGAAGCCCAGAAGGGTGAGTCCCACTGTTCTGCAGGGGCAGAGAAGGCTTCAGGTCAAGTTGGTGAAGAGGAGAAGCGGAAGGAAGTGGCATATTGTTGGGTAGATTGTTGATGGCTTCCATCCCTGCAGGCATGTCCTTCCGGATCCGCTTGTTTGTTGGAGAGAAACTCCCATCACAAGCACCATTCTGCTGGTCCCCATTAAGTGGGGATCGTGCTCCTTCCAACTTCCTTTTCACAGTCTCTTGTAGCTGGAAAAGAAACAGGGAAGAGAACGATGACTAACTTTCCAAGTCATATTTTACTATTCAAGTGTCTTGATGTATATTGGTTCAAACTCACTTTCACATGTGTTAGAACCGGCGTTCCCCACCCCTGGTGAAGGAACAGTATCCATCAGTGGCCTTGGAAGGACCAGGCCACAGGGACACACGAGCTGGTAGCAGTTGGTGGGCAGGGAGCGAAGCTCCGCCTCCTGTCAGCATGCTCCTGTCAGGTCATAAAACCCCTACTGATCTGACAGGGGCGGAGCTTCGCTCCCTACTTCCAAGCTGTCCAACAACTTACTGTATAACAAGTAAGTACCACAACCCCGTGGTATTTGGGAGAGTAGTGTCTAACAAAATGCTTTCCAACACACAAAAAAGAAATGATAAATGATACTTATAATTTCCAAATCAGGCAACACTACAAATTCTATGAGAAAAGGTTTTCTCTAAAAGCAAAGTTTTGTGGGTTAAGGGATAGAAAACGAAACATTGGAGGATATGAAACAAAAGAAAAGCTCCCGGGAAAGGATCACGTGGTATTACTTCCCAAATATATCCTAGCCAGGACTCCTGAACCAAATTATGTCATCCTTGAGAAAGATGTTAATATTTAGCTCAAATTCTTGCCAAACACTGAGGATATCAAGAAATTAAATCAACACCACTTTGAGCAACACTGAAAACCTCGAAGTCTACTGAACTGAAGCCATTTCTAAGTAGCACATAACTGAAGATTCATTTGTTAACATAACACAAAACTTGACTCGGCTCTTAGGTTCCCTCACCCTCGGCACCCTGTGTGGGCTGACCTGCTCCTTCCTACTCTCTTATGTATTCTGTTTGGCCTAAATGGTATGATTTTTCTACATGCTGTCTGAAGTCTTTTGCTTTTCCTTCTGCTCACCCTACGCTTCTTAAGACTACTTTGTCTATTACAACAGTTCCAACCACCTTGTCCAGGTCAATGGACTCAAAACTAGGCACTCAGCCCCAGCTTCTCTGTTAACTCCATGGGTCTCCTTTCAGATACTTCATGGACATCTAAAACTCAAGACTAGCCTCATTTTCATTTATTATCATTTGTCACTCAAACATGACCCTGATCAGTATTTCCCAGCTACTGAAAACAGGAACTGAGCATTTTGAGAAGCCTCACATAACACCAATTACCAAGTCTACGTATACCACTGCAACATGCCACTCGTGTCTGCACACACTGCCACTCTCCTAGCTGGGGTACCAGTATCTTTTGCTGGATTTTTGGAAGCACTCTACTCACTGGTCACTTTGCCGTGTCTTTATCTATCCACCTCACTTTCTCATCTCTTCCTTTATTCACTGTTTGGGTCTCTTCTAACTTATCGTTTATATTGCCATTGTAAAAAAAGAAAAGAAAAGAAAAAGAAAAAAAACTTTCTTGTTGATAATGCTGAAAGAATTCCTATTGTCTTTCAATTAGGTCCAACTGAAGTCTGTCATGGTGGCACAGACCTGTAATCCCAGCTCTCTGGAAGACCAAAGTGGGAGGATTGTAAGCTCAAGCCTAACTGGGGCAACTTAGCAACTTGCAAGCATCTATCTTAAAATAAAACAAAACATGAGCTGGGGACATAGCATACTGGGTTCCATTCCAGTACCGAAAGCAAAACAAAGCAAGACGAAAACAAAACAAAAAACTAAAACCTGGCTCTTGATAAAATCACCTGGCTACTGCTCATGTTTCCAGTCTCAGCTCTGGGCCTCTGTACTCAGCAAAGCCCAACCTCCAAGCCTTACTCGTGGAACACTTGCAACAACTGTCTGAAACTCGTCCTGTTCTTAGAACGCTCCCTTCTGCCTCCAGGCCGGCATACACATTTCCTTTTCTTGGAACGTGCTCCTTTTCCTCCCACTCCTCCATCCCTCATTACCAGCTAGTTGTTTTTCAGATCGGCTCCCTTGCTGTAGGATGTCTTTTCTTACATCCCTACCTCACTCCATCCACAGCAGGTGTCCTCTTTAACCCATCTACACTGGCCTGGACAGACAAGAGGAAGGACCTCCCAACCATGGCTTTTCCACACCTTGGGGCAAATGGCTTACGTGTCTGTTTGCAGAGCTCCAAGACACTAGAGATTGTGGCTAACTGGCTTACTTGTGGAGCTGCAGGACTGCACCCAGTGGGCAGGCTATTTGAAAACTGAACAAATAATTCTGCTGTTCAGCTTATAGGGGCTAAAAGAGGTGAGAGCCAGGCACTCACCTAGCACTCAAGAGCCTGAGGCAGGAGAACTGCCTCAAGGTTCAAGGCCAGCCTGGACTACATAGCGAGAACCTGCTCAAAAAATAAAAAAAGAGGTAAGTTTGAGTTCCACTAGGAGGTAGCCCCATTGACTGATTGTATTGTGTAATGGAAGTGACGACGCTCTTACCCTAAAGAGCATCACAGCCATGTTAAGATGTCTCGCTGAGAACACTTTTATTAACTCTATTAATTTATTAATTTTAAACCTAATTTGTCTGGCCATGGTATGGCGGTACATACACACATTTCAGCACTTGGCAGGCTGGGGCTGGAAGGTTGAGAGTTCAAGAGTTCGAAACCAGTCTAGGCTACACAGTGAGACCCTGTCCGAAAAAACAAAAAAACAAAAAAACAAATTTAATTCATTGGTCCCTAGAAAGGAGCAAAGCATGCAGCTCTGGTATTGGGGCTTGGCATAGTGTGGGTGCTTAGGAGATGCTTCCTGAGTGACAAAGGGGGACCAGCTGGGTGGGAGGGATATTCGGAGCGTCATACAGGGAAAGGCAGAAGGCAGAATGTATGCAAGGTGGAGAGGAAGGCAGAGCAACCCTTCCTCCTCAGCGCACGCTTGTTACTGGGCCTATGAGAGGGAGGGGTAGGATTCCCGCTGACTCCACGCCTGAGCAGCTATACCTGGAACTGCTCTGGAGGAGCCCAAGGACAGAAAAACCAATCTGAAGAAGATGTGATGAGCTCTGAGAAGCGTGATCTTATTGCTGTGTGCCTTCTCCAAGGCAGAGATTTCCATTTTAAAAGTAGGCAGAGTAGAAAGGGTCCTTGAATAAAAACCCAATCTCATCCATGGTTCTAAATCTCATACTTTTAATCACAACAACCTTGTCCCAGTCGCTCGGTTAGAGGCACCTGAACGGCTGAAAACAGGGCCCTAAATGGGACACACTGGAATTCGACTTCAAAGAAAATACTGGCTCAATCCATCATATTAGGTAGATACTGCTAGAAAATGATGGTTTATGGAATGCATCAGAAAGCCATGGTTCTAATGAGAGGTATGGCAGATACTTGAATATATGTGGCTCCAGACTGAGCGGCAAGTTCAAATATCACATATCACAGCTTCAGAGCCTGAATGAGGCTTGGGGCAACTCCTGACGTGATGTTCGGCTTAAAAAGAAAGAAAGAAAGAAAGAAAGAAAGAAAAAGAAAAAAAGAATCTGACTTTATTTTATAAAGCACAGATTCTGTTCCAGGTCATGTAATGGACAGGACAGGACAGAGAAATAAAGATGCGTCATCTGTCCTGTAAAATGGTGGTGGCCGAGATGATGAAGAAAGACAGATCTGTCTGGGAACTGAGTTTCACCTCTTCCCCGCTGGGTGGGCGGAGCAGTACAGTGCAGTATTAAGGAAACAGGAGTAAGGCTCAGGAGTCAAAATGTCGGGGCTCAAGTCCAAGATCCCTTACTGGCCAGTTAACACAGATAAATGTTGTCTGGGACCTAATTACTGATGGCTATGATACCATTCATTAGGAAGCTATAGGATGGCCGCCATTTTCCCATCAAATTCACTACTGGGCTCCCAGAAGCTCACAGCTAATAAAACCTGTCGAATGAATGGATTTTGGGAAATTTACATAACTCTAAGTCTCGGCTTCCCCTTTTCCAAAACTGGTTAATGATACTTGGGTCACAGGGGTACCATGAGGATATATTTAAATGAAATTGTGTAGCAGGCCCTTAGTGTCACACCTAGCACCCATTAAGCACCCACTGAACCTCAGCTTTACTATTTTTAAAATTCAGTGATACAAATAGCCACAACCACAACTGAAAATAATGTTTGCTAGACTTTCAAAATACAAACAGGTAGAATGATAATATTTCCTGTTCCCTAGCCAACAAAACATAATGTTTTTCAAGCATCTGGTATAGTCTTTTTAATATGAACAAAAAAAAAATCAAATTTGAAATTCAATCCCAAGTCCGAGTGCTAATGCATTCATGTCCTAGATTGTCGAACGGCGAGGCTAGGCGATGGAGGCTCAAATCAAATCCATTTTCAGCACATCACCTGAATGGAACTGCTGAGTGTATCCTCCCCCCCCCCACCCCCCCACCCAGGGCCTCGTGTTCTCCACTGCTGGCCCCTTTTAACCCCCATCTTGATATATATTTCATGGATCAGCATTTTAGAATATAAGCACAGCATTACTGAAGATGCTATGCTATGGTTTTTATGTTTTGTTTTGTTATGTCCAAAATAGCAGAGCAATCTTCACATCAATTTTGTCTGTCTCCTCATCCTTTGTTTTATGGAAAGGTGGTCTGAGAGTCTGATTCTTCCTTTACGTCCCTCTTGGGAGAAAGAGAGAGAGAGATAGTGGATAGGAAGGCATCAAACCAGCTGCACAGCGAGCAAGAGAATAGCTTCCTGCACATAGGGGCATGTCCTGGAAAGCCCCCAACCCAAAGGACTCAGATCAGCCTCAGCTCAATGGCCTATTCAGAAGGCCCCTCTGCCTTCCACAGCCTGAAGCCTCTTGGCAACTGTGCCCTGGGGCAGGATCACAGAAATTCTTAGCTGAGCGTAAGCCTTGGCTCGTGTATTACCATTATTACATATAAATGCTTTCTCCCATTAAGGACAGCCAGGAGGCCAGGAGTTGGATTGTGCCATTCATCCAGGTCCTGTGACAACATGGGCAGCTCTCAGGTGTCTGAATGAAACAATTCATCCTCCATAATGGCTCCAGAACTTGTCTATAGTGTGGTGCAATGGCAGCCTTGTGCGTCTGTGAAACTGTGGGAGATGTGTGTGTGTGTGTGTGTGTGTGTGTGTGTGTGTGTGTGTGTGGGTGTGTGCGTGTACTACACCTGGCTCAGTATTAATAAGAACAGTTGTGCCTTTGAAGTCATAAAGTCTTGCTCACAGGACTGTAGTTTATCCTACTTGCAGCACTCTGGGGCAGCCAGGTTCTACGGGGAAAAGGCATATTGTGGACGCCACCTATGACAAACACAAGCGTGCCTAAGATCACCAGAGAAGTCCCTCTCCTGGCAGGTTCTTGAGTGTCCCTTGAACCTGTGATGAAGAGATATTTTCTTCCTGTAGACTTCTACCAGTGTTGGTAAGTCCAAAGAAACTCTTCTTGTCCTGTTGCTGATTTTGATTGAAACTGCACAGATACCTGAGTTAAAAATAGAGATGGTAATGCTGATATTAATAATGAAGACCTTAAGGTCAAAGACATTGGAGAAAAACCATCATATTCCTTTTCTCCTATTCCTACTGATTCTAAAAGGGAGGTTTTATTAGAACCATCTTTCAGAGGAGTGACTTCAGGCACAGTGAGAAAAAGTCATGCCTGAGATTTTGGGAACTGGTGTTAGGGGGAGGTGGCTAAGCTCAGGTTCAAATTCAAACTGAGGTCTGATGCCACTGACCACACCACAATCCCATCCAGGGCTGCACCATGCACAGTTGTGCCTTCCTCAATGGCACGGGCCCTGATGCCAAGTTCCACAATGCCCTATCACCCTGTGTTCTCAGAAATGACCTGGATCCACCTCTCCCAACCACTTGTACTCACTTAAGCTCTCCTCAACTTGGTCCCCTCCTCCCCTTTGCTGTCCTTCCCTGCCTTCCTGCCAACACCCACCAGCCAACTCCAAATAGCTACACAGCTGTGTTGCTTAACAATGGGTGAGTTCTGAGAACTGTGGGCTTTGTCCATTGCATTGCACTGAATTTCAAAGGGCATGATTTAACAGAAATGGCTGCCGTGTCACTAGGTGATACAATCTTACAGGAGTACTGTAAGGTGCTGAGTCCTTCAATGATAGAAACGTTACGTGGCTCGTAATTATTTACTTGTAGCTCTCAGGTCACCCTGTGTTTGTCTCCTCTCTGGCTCTACATAACTTCCATCCTCATCCAACTTCTTCAGCTGATTACTGTGCTTCACAGTTCACTTTAGACACCACCTTTATACAGGCCCTCTTGACAGGCTCTCCCCATGGTGCTCCATCTAGGCTAGGTGACGCCCTCATGGATCCCTTGGACGTCCAAATGCATGTCACACTGGAAACAGCTTTCCTTTTCCTTCACATGTGAATGTTAAAGCTATCCAATAACCCATTGGGTCATATCACTGATACTCAAAACAAACATTTAAAATGTGGACCACTTATAATGGTTTTGGAGTAAATGTGCCATTTCTTTTCTTTTTATTTTAAAACACTAGAAATAGACTATCTTAATATTTTTTATGATCCTAAACATCCAGAGACTCCACCTTGGGAACCATGAGAACATATATAGTGGTTTGTGAAAAAGAAAACTGAAACTGAAATCTACAGCCATCAAGGGACATTTCCAAGGTCATGTGTTTTCACAAGGATGTGAGCCTGAAATGCTGGATCTTTTCATAAGTAAACTTTATTTGTTTACTTTTTTTGAGACTAGGTCCAGACTGGTCCTGAACTCACTATGTAGCCCAGTCTGGCCTTAAGCTCACAGCAATCCTCCTGCCTCAGCCTCCCAAGTGCTGGGAGTACAGGTGTGCCCCACCACACCCAGCTTGATAAACTGTAAATTTCCATACAAGGACTCCTTGTGATTCATAAAGACCACAGCACTGTTGGAGATGTGACTCTTTCCTAAGACTTAAAGATGAGTTTGCCTCTAAATTGCAGGTACTCTGACTCCTTTAGTGGTGCAGAAAGAGCATTTTGGTCATTTTGATCTGTTCTGGTCAAACTAGAAGATGATTTCCTGCAATCAATTTCCACAGTTATTCTCTTTCCATTCCACTGGCAGATAATGAGCCCACAGACCCAATGGAGAATTCTCCTTGCTTTTTAAAAATGTAGTTGATACGTGACCCAGAATATTCACATGTTAGATACTTTTATATTAGTAGGATATGAATAGTATGCAAAACACTTCCAGAGATGTCTTCTAGGCTTAAGCACTCTCATAAAAGGTCCCCTGGGGTTATTTAGAAGTCTCACTATTTCTAGGGTACTGGGGTTGAACCCAGGGCCCTCATACTGAGCTCCATCTCCAAGTCTTTTCAATGTTTTTTAGAATTTATTTTTACTTTCTTTAGTGATTTCCCAATTCTTATGGAACTAGGTGTCCAGGATATTGTTAACCCCCCTCCATAATATCTCATTTATCTACTATCCATGGGGCCCAGGCTGGAACACGGGAGAGGAGCCCAGGTACCTAAATAAATGGATCATATCTGCAGGTTCTTCTGACACAGTTGGTCTACGATATCCTGCTCTTAGATATTCTGATCTACACTAATTATTCTATTAAAGTTTGACATTTTGAAATTGTTGGTTTCATTTTTTTTTTTAATGTCTACACCAAATCCATTGCCAACATCCCGCAGCCAGCTGGTGGCACTATGAGAGCTGTCACAGCCTGACTATTAGCCAGTAATGCTCTGGACAGAGATTTTCCAAGCCACAGAGGAACCTAACTTCTATAGAAGGTGGCTGAATTTATAATACTTTTTATGCGAATGTGTATTTTTAAAATATTTTAGGCTTCTACGAGCACAGTAATATCCTAGACTATTTGCCTCTCCATACTAGATTCTTTCTCTCATTCAATGGATTGGAGGTGAAGTGTTAAATGCCTGTACGCCAGGCATCACAGTGGAGGCTGTAAGGTCAACCCATTCCCAAGAACAAAGACTACTCCAGAAAGTGAACACAGGCCATGCAGATATTGACCAAAGACATCTATGCAAAGGGCAGAGCGACACTGAAAGAAAAGGAGAAATCTTATCCGAATTCCTGAAGAGCTTCCCTTTGGTAACATTATATACTCCTAACATTACCACGTGTGTTACAAAACTTTTATATAAGTCACTCTATACAAAATTATACACATATAAGATTATTACACATATACATGCACACACACATGCACACACACATGCGCACACACACACACACACACACACACACACACACACACACACACAAAACTGTTGTCACTGGAGCTAAGTGTTTGAAACTCCTGCTATGGCCCTTCCACAACAAGGTTCCCTTGGATGTGGTGGGGGGTGGGGGGGAGTGTTGCACGTCTGGAATTTAGTGATTGGCAACAGCTAAACATCTTCATTCTGAGATGCTCCAGAAAGAACAGGCCCCTCTTAGTGGGCACCAGCAATACCAGCTGAAAAGGCCCTAAGGAGGCCTGGGTCACAAAAGCCCTCGGCCCAGGAAAACAGGACTGTTCAGAACATTTTGAGGAATTGCAAGGAAATACTTACAAATGACCATGGTTCTTTTTTCTTTCTGCTGTGAGACAGACTTAAAAGTCAACTTCAAGTAGTCTTGGGTATACAGGAGCAACGGTATGGTATCTCTTTTTGAAGTTGGGAACACTGGAAACCTGGGAACTCACCCAATTCCAGCTGTGAGATACTAGGGCAAGGTCCTTATTTGCTCTTTAAAAACATATTAAGCCTTTTTCTCTGTGTCTGAATATTTAAGAGTGTTTTTGTCCTTTAATCATGCTTACACATGCAATAAGTATCACTGGAATGCCCACACTGAGAGTGGCTCATAAAATATCACGAGATGTGGCAGATGAAGCCCTCAACATCCAGAGACCTTAAGTCCTAGGCTCCCTCAAATCTCCAACTTTCTGAATACATGGGCACCCATACAGGCTGTTGTCTCATTCCCAGCCAAGCAGATAAACAACATTTTCACCCAAAGTTGTGTGACTCCGCATGATCTTTCTATCTGAGGGGTTTTCACAAGCTCCATACATGCAGTTTAAATTGGTGTGTGCGCAAAGCGATCAGCTGCTCATTCACACCAAGACTACTGTCTGTGTAAATGCGAGGCTGTTCATTTTCCAATCTTCTTGAACACAGTATTCAGCAGAAATATCAAGCTTCTAAGTTTTTTTAATCAGAGAATTTGATTCACTGCTTAGTAAATATCTTAAGCTACTATTGTCGTAGATTCTAAAGCACTGAAACTCACAATGTGCCAGACACCAGGCTAAGTGCCTGCCTCAATTAATCCTCACGATAATCCATGATGAACAAGGAGTGAGCTCAGAGAGGCGAGCACACAGCAGAGCCCTACCTAGTTTTGTCTGCCTGTTAAACCTGCGCTCTCATCTCTGCTCTCCTATATCCGATGCCTTCTGTTCCGATCAAACTTCCACAAACCTTGCTTAGGAAAATTATGCAGGAGTGTCTTAGAACCTGCGTCACGACAGGCGACTAAAGAGGACCGCTCATGTCTTTGAGTCAGATATGCCCGGTTCACAGGAAAGGCATCATGCTCCTCTACAAGGAAAGATGTCACCCTGCAAATCTAGCAAGTGTTTGAGGAGTGACGGTGCAGCTGCCCTGAATCTCCAGCAGCCAGCAGGTGTGTGGATCCAGTGGCAGCTTTCTCACTCGGAAGCTCCTGCAGGAAAAGCCCCACAGAGACCAGGGCCTGCGGTCAGAAATCTACCCTCTGAACCCTGAAGCGCACTGACTTTTCATATGCACAAACACATGTGTTACGCTTATTTCTAAGGACAAGGAGCAATTTCCTTAAGAATATCTCCTGGTATCTCCTACGAGAAGCCACACATACATTTTCTATTCAAACACACTTGTACACGTGACCTTGTGCTACCATCTGAAACTCCTAAAGGGATTTTATTTAGAGTTGTAAAGAAAAGAGGGGGAAGGAGGTAGGCGAGGAAGAAGGGAAGCCATCATCCGGGCAGGGGAGGGGCAAATGAGAACCTCAGATCCTGCCTGCCTCATTCCCGGTGGGGGCCTCACGCCACCAAAGAACAGGCATGTTAGGACAGAGGCGCAGAAGGAACCTTGATTTGTTTGTTTTCTGGGAGGAGGGAGGCTGGAGGAGAACTACTTCGGGAGGCTCAGGACTTTGCATTCCCTTGGGCAGGAATCAAGAATATTTTTATTCCACTGTTTACTCAGAATGTCCTTTCTTTTCAATGACAAATTCTCACGTTTGTTCTTAGCGGGGCTACAAACAGCTCAGAGCGTCTGTCCAGATGTCCAGATGTAATGCTCCTTATGCATCAAACCCCAGCACGTGTTTATCTTCCTTTGGAAAACAAATGTATTGAAATAAGACCTCCTAATCTATAAAGAGCCTCCTGCCTCCCTCAGAGGTCAGACTGCGTTTCCTTGTGAGTCGCAGTTCACATTAAGTAGCTCACTCAGGCAGCCAAGAGCTATCTCCTGGAGGGTTGGTTCTTTCCCCCTCTCTCTCCCTTCCTCTCTCTCTTACACACACACACACACACACACACACACACACACACACACACACACACACACACACACACGAGGCTGTGAGCCACAGAACACGATTCTGATTTCCAGCCAGCATCTGCTTCCAAGCTTACATTTTTAGTAGGCTTTGACTCCAAGGCTGAAGGCTAAGGACTCACCTTCCTTTCCCGCCAAGGGTCACTGCCTCATTTTCACATCTTTAGACCAACTTTGCTCACAGTAGGAGTCAAGGCTGAGAAAACTCCTCTCTCCAGGATGCTTCACCTATGGTAAGGTGAAGATGCCCACACATAGACACATATGTTGTCATACACAGGCAAACGTGGAGGTCATTAAACCTGCTCTGGAAACTGTCCCTGGGCAGCACTAGGCAGCACATATTCAATCCATAGACCTCAGAGCTCTGGGGCTGCCGGCAGAGCTTTCCTGTGCAGGGAGAAGCTGCTCAGATTCATCCCACCGGCTGAAATTCATTTTTCAAAAGAAATTAGACCAAGGGCCTGTTGTTATAGCAACAGTCAGAGTCATTTACAAAGCTTTTCCCCCACAATCTCACTCTGACTTTCATGGGCAGTGGTTTCAATTATGTATAGGAACTGACCAAGACCAAGCCTGGCTGGACCCTTTAGGAGGCTTGAGATATGGAAGCCCGAATCCTCTGTGACCAATCTGAAGCCTAAAGGTCTTCTGTGTGTTCCACAGAGTTCTTCTAATCCTGAAAGTCCTGAGAGCTGCGGACACAGGCAAACTCCCCTCTCCCCCCGCCCCCCCCGGGCCCCACCCTGCGGACCCAATGTACTTGGGTCCTAAGTAGAGAGTGGATGCATGGCCACTGAACTGCATGTGAACACAGCATCTGGGAGGAAAAAGGAGCAAGTTGAGTGTCATCCTCATGACCTAGGGAACAGCCGTTAGCTGTTAAGTGACTCCCACATGTAAGTCACCCAGGCTGCACAGGGCCCGGAGCACCTCATCACTACTTGTGTCAGCAGATGTGTCCCCAAAGTATGCCCCAAGACTTCCTTTTTACTCAGATGATGTCTTCCCACAGGGCTAACTAGGGACCAGATGTCTCAGGGTAGGATGCCTTCCGGTGAGGATGGGGATGCTGGCAGTGAACCGGAAGTGAGTTCGTTACTGTAGTCCTCAATGGCTTTACTGTTGGGTAGTAGATTTCCCAATGTAATAGCTTGCTCTACTGTCTGAAAACACTTAATTTCAAAATTCACGCCTACCAAATTTTTATGGCAAAAAATTTTCTAGAAGAGTACTACAATAGAGTAGCCCATAATCTCCCCAGGGATATACAGAGGTGGTAAAATCTGACATGGTCCATGACCAATACTATAGGCTGAATCATATCTCCTACTTCCTTGTGGGTCTGTGCTGGGGGAGGACACATTGCATACCAATGACACCATCCAGGGGTCCTTAACATGGTGGACGAGCACAAGGGAACCCTCCCGCCATTTTTACAAAATGCAACAGGTTGCAGAAGGGTAGAGCACCCACGAAGGAATCACCTCTCCAAAGATCAACCTCTAAAATAACACCATAATAAGATTAATTTTTAATAAGAATTCTGAGGAACTTCAGACCCTAGCAGGCCCTCAAAAGAAACCAACCCTGCTTGCACCTTCATCTTGGACTTCCAGCCTCCAGACTTGTGGAGAGTACATTTCTGCTATGTAAGTCATCTGGTCTGTGGTACTTAGTTCTAGCAGCCTACTCAACTAATCAAACTAATAATTTGATTTAAGCCTATCTCTGTCCTCTCAGTGTCTTATTAAATTAGGCACTTAACTATTTTAAAGGATCATCTTGCTCAAGCTTATTCATGCTCTGGCTCAGGTGACTGAACACCTACTGGGTTCTGGTTCTGGGACGGGCAATGGGGACACTCTAGAGAGAAACAGACTCTGACCTCAGGAGCCTTCAGGTCAGAGGAAGCAGCCGTGCAAGGACAGCACAGATTGTGGCGGGTGCTCATGTGGTGGGGTCACTGGGGAGGGTGTGTCTTTTATGACGTGCCCATGCAGTCAGTCTTTCAGAAGGGCCTGATAGGAAGCTGACTTTAGAGATTCAAAGTCAGAGCAGACAGTCCAGGCAGAAGGAACACAAACACAGCCTTCGGCCAGAGAAGACAGAGGCATGTTTGTAAGTGAAGCCTTGAGTAGCTGTGTCTGGCTGGAGCCACAGTGTCAAGTGGGAGCAGTGAGAAACAAACCTGAAGTAGCCAAAGCTGTATAGGACTGGAAGAGCTGGCAGGCCACGCAAGAGGCTCCGACCAGCTTATAAGACCTCACATTCCTGGGGTGTGTGGGGACAGATTTCATCTAATATGGTTCCCAAAAGCTGTGGGAGACCCCAGAGGAAAAATACTTCCTTGTGACGCTACCTTCTGATTTCATAATAATAAAAACTGATTACACAACTGATTATAAAGGTACCTGAAAGGATATATACTAGTTTGCCAGGACTGCTATAACATGATACTGCCACAGCTGGGATGTGGAGAGTCCCCAGAGATCCTTGCACTAAAGGCTTGTCCCAGGCTGGGATACTATTGGGAGGTGGACTGGAGCTGGGCCCAGGGGGACAGCTCTGTAGGACTGCAAGTTCAAGGTCAGCCTAGGCGACGCAGTAGGACACTGTCTCAAAAATAAAAAAGGCTAAAATCAATGGGGTGGGCTGAGAGGGGGAGGTTAAGCCACTAGGGGCAGGACCCTGGAGGGGATACTGGGACCCTAGCCCCTTCTCTTGCTCTTTTGCTTCCCAGCCATCATGAGGCAAGCAGCTATTCCTTCACTCATTTCTGTTAACACAGGCCCAAACCATCAGGGTCAAGTGACCATGAACTGAAACCCCTGAAACTGTGAGCCAAAATAAACCTTTCCTCCCTTTGATAAACTGATTTATTTCAAGTGTCAGTTGGAGATGAAAAGCTAACACAGTGGCTATAACAGCGCAAGCTGACTCCCTCATGGTTCTGGAGGTTAGAAGGATCAGATCACAGCTGGCTTCTGCTGAGGCCCCTCTCCTTGGCTCCTTCTCTCTGTGTCCTCACATGGCCTTTCCTCTACGAATGACCTCACAACCCTTGTGTCTGTGAGTTAAATTTTCTCTTCTTATAAGGTCAGAAATTGCATTAGGTAAGAACTTAGCTTAATGCCTCATATTAAGTTAAAATGACCCTATCTGCAAATACATTCGTATCTGAGGTCCTCGAGGATTAGAGCTGTAACAGACACAGTGCATGCAACTGGCTATAGTCAACCCTCCCTCACACATCACTGGGACACAGACTTAGCCTTTTTACTCCTTACGTACTGGCCCAAGCTCAGAGCGGGACGGGAGCTGTCATGCCTTCAGGAGGCGCGATACGTGTGCATCCCCCGAGCCTGAGTAAATGTTACTTCAGTGTGATCGTGCACCTGCCCTCGCAGAGAAGCAGAGAGGGAAACCAAAGCACAGAAGTGAGGATCATAACACTTGGTAGAGGAAGGACCAGGAACAATAAGGAGAGTCCCCTCCTCCCCACCAGATACCCCCTGTGATAAATCTCTTTGCTTATAATAGGTTCAGAGTTTGTCAACTTTCTGTACCAATTCTGGCACGTTGTAAATGTACTGTAAAACTGCAGAGTCAAAACTAAGTGTTCCAAGGCTTTATCTTTCCTACCTAGCCATCCAGATATTATTGATGCTGTTTCTATTAGAATGCTACAGTTAAGTTTGCATAATAGCCTCTGAAACTACCTGCTCCTGTGTGGTTATGGCTCTTGGAAATTCCCCTAGGACAGAGTTTTTTTTTCAATTCGGAAGTAAAAATCTCTTTTTGTAACAACAGATGATGACTTTAGAGCTATTTCTGAAGTTATGTGAACGGAAAGAAAGGAGGATTTTTACTGCCATGAATATTTTGTTACCTTTTGTCCAACCAAACAGCACAAATCAAAGGAGACCTCAGCATAAAGGCACCCAGCAAGGCCATGTAACAGATTTCACCAGAGACTGCCCACACTGCCAGATTGAACTAAATGAGGTTTGCATTCACATGCTTATCAGTATTTAGAAATACTCTGAGTGTACGCAACAGAAAATGTCAGGAACTTGAAAAGCAAAAACACGCATGTGGCATTTTCTAAATCTCCCTAAAGCACAGCATCTAAACACACTTAATTATGTGATCGGGCACCAGTCACTTGACCTCTCCGGACCTCTGTTTCCTCAATTAGAAAACGACAGGGTTGGACGACATGACCTCCAGGGTTTGTTCAGCTCTAAAAGTCTTTGGGCAATGGGACCCACTCAGTAACCAAGATCCCTACTGTGCATCCTCCACAGAAGATTTTTAATTCATGGCCTTAAATGACATAAAGCATCTGAATGTTTCTTCTTGGGTAACTGGACCAAGTTACAAGAAGGAGCTGTCCCCTTTTCTGGGTGCCTTCTCTGTTCCACCTGGAAGAGGCATGTTGTTTATGGCCTACTGCAGTCTTCGGAGCCCTCTAGTCACCTCTCTGCTGGCCAGGCTGCATGTTCTGTGGGTGTCCACTGCTCAACTGTCATTTTTTGCCTTGGATTAAAAATCACTATGGTCCCTTACAGACCTAAGAGCCTAGAATTTTATGATCTCTGTAACATAGAGGCGAAAGATGAACCAAGGGACATTTTAGGTGTCCTCTTAATCTAAGTCAATTGCCTGCCCTCATATTCTTTTCTAAAAAATGTAACTCATGCCTACTTTTGGAAGAACAAAAAAAAGTCTGTGTCAATTTTCGTTTCTATGCATTGTGCAGTAAAACCTGATTAATTCGGTTCCTGCTAATTTTGCCGTTAGCTGTAACTTGGCAAAGGGCCAAGCCAATATTTATCCTTATGTACCAAAAAAAAAAAGCTTACTGTGTAAAAAATAGGTATAATAAAGATTATAAGAGGAATGCTTAACCTACTTAAGACAAAAATGAGTCTCAAGGACTCAAGGACTCAAGAGACTCAAATTTAAATAAACAATTGATACACATATTATAAATTCTTCTCATATATTAGTGCAGTTCCCCAAGGATGTTTATTTACTAACAGTTTGATAGCCTGGTTTGAATTTCAGTTATTACTTTTAAATGTATCACATGTCGTATATATTTACTACCACACTGCAACCCAGATTTTTTTCTCAATTCAGGGAGCCATTTGCCCAAATTAGTTTAAATTAGGCAGCATCTATTGCACCCGCCAGCTCTCCATGTGAATGGCAGACATGATGGCTGTTACATTCATCTTCGGTTTGGTGGAACTCTGCAGCTTAACTTGTAGGCTGGGGTTCATGAAGGACGAGCAGGGGTGGATGATTAATGGTCATTACAGATCTCTTACAGCTGTGTAACATATCAGAATCTGTATACTCCAATAGTGTGCCCACAGTAATTATCTCATTCCTATGAAGTGTCACAGAATGTATTATGCGAAGTATGTGTTGAATCACATTTAGCAATTTCTTTTTATGCTTAAAATCCAGAAGCTTCCTGCTTCTCAATAGTTGGAGCTTTACCTGAGAGTCTGGAACTCAGCTGTGTGCTTGGGCAGCGTGGTCACTCTGGTCACTTCCTGAAGCTTTTCTGTGCCTCCATCCCTAATTTGAAAGTGGGCACATTCATGGAAAGAACTGGGCAGGCTGAATCTATGAAACAGTTGGTCACCTCCTGGCAAAGGCATTAAGGCAGTGGCTCAGCCTGCTGCCATGGGAGCTTCTCTCATGGACTGAATGTGTAATGAGCAGGTACACATAATACCTGGCATTTCTATGGAGCTCTTCATGTAATCATCTGAGCATCCCTAAAAGAAATGCATGCCCACAATTATCAGAGACCCAGGAAGCATCAGAGGGGGCAGAGGCCATCGGCCGCGTTTACACATCACAGTGTTTCAGAGCAGTGATATCCCAGCACGGTCACCCCACACACCCAGTGACATGGCCTTAGAAACAAGAGGGTGTCTATCTGAGTTACGCACCCACACACACGAGGTGGCCTAAACAATCTAGGTGCGAAAATTCCCTAGGCGACTGCGCAGTCGGGAATGGGCCCTGGTAATCACATGAGAGACACGACAGCATCGCAAGAGATCAAAATGAGATGTCCTCGGGAAAGCAGGACAACACGGAGAGGGATCATTTGTGGTCAGATTTGTTCTGTCAGTTGCAAGCTTTGAAATGAGAACTAGAGGACTATTAGATTAGCATCAGAATATTTCACTGGGCATCTAAGAGAGCATTTCCTCCTGGACACCAGCAGCGCCAATGTCACCTGTGAATTTGGTAGAAGAGCAAATGGTTGACCATGTCTTTCACTTCTTGAATCAGAAACCCAATGGGTGGAGCCTGGGTGTTTTGGTTTAGCCACCTTTCCGAGCACTGGTGTTGGGTTTGTGAATCCTTGCACAGGAACAGGGCTGCCTGTCCGGTAGGACTTATGGAGAACATCAGCATGTTCTGTGTGTGCACAGTCTGATACTTTTCTCATTAGCCATGTGTGGCTACTGACAGAATGCCTTTTTAATTCTATTAATTTTAATTAAATTCAAAACTGCTTGGGCTAGAGGCATAGCTCTGTGGCTAAAGCACTTGCCTAGCATGTGCAAACCCCTGGGTTTGATTTCTCAGCACCACATACAAATTAGTTAAATGTGCATGCTTGTAATCACAGCACTTGACAGGCCAATAAGGGCTGTTGTCCAGGACCCACCTGGACTACAACCCGGACTACAGAGTGACATCCTGTCTCAAAAATAAAACAAAATAAGTAAAATGAAATAAACCTGCTGCAAGAAATTCGTGGCTACTGACAGCATTGCTCTCCAACTACATCATAAACAAATGCCAGGCATTTGGTCAATGGAGAAAAATGGTGAAAAATGGAGATGCTAGATGTGACTCTTGCATGGAAGAAGCCTTGTTGGGCAAACTGGAAGGAAAAGGCATCATAGTTTGTATGTCATGATGTGACACAAACGTGTATCAGGAATAAGAAGCTATAAGTGCACGTCAAGGGAAAGGGAGATCGGGGGCAGGAGAGGCTGACACCAAGGGAGGAGGGACAATGGGATAAGGGTAAGGTGTACAGTGAAAGTGTGCGCATGTGTGTGTATGTGCATTTAATTGGGGTAAAATATTGACAATATTAAATTTATCCCAAGCATTGAAAGTGCTCCAAGTACTTTCCCACTGTTGTACAACCACTTCTACCATCCACTCCCAGAATTCTTTTCTTCATGCAATACTGAAAATGTCCCATGAAACTCCCTGCTCCTCCACCCCAACTCCCCCAACCTTCAGCCACGTTCTATTTTCTGCCTCTATGAATTTAAGTAGTTACCTTATACAACTGCAATCACACGTTATTTGACATTGCATGACTGGAATCGGTCACACAACACAATTTTCCTAACGCTCATTCATGTTGTAGTATGTCAGAATTTCCTTCCTTTTTAAAGGTTGAAAAATATGCCACAGTTATTGTTATAGTTTAGATTTTCGTGTCCTGCCCTAAGTCCCTATACTGAAATTCTAATGCCTGAGGTGATGGCAATAAGAGGTGGGGCCTTCGAGAGGTTCTTAGATTACATGGACTCCACATTCATGAATGGGATGAATCAACAAGACCTACAGCGCTTGCACATCCTTCCACTATGTAGGACACACCAAGAAGACAGCTGTCTACGAACCAGGAAGCAGGACCTCACCGGACGAGGAATGTGTTGGTGCCCTAACCTTGGGCTTCCAGCCTCAGGAACTGGGAGAACATGCCTATGACTCCTGACCCACCCGTGTATGGCACTGCTACAGCCGCGCAACGGACTAAACACATTCCATATTTTGCTTCTCCATTCACCCACTGGTGGACGCTCGAGTCGCTGCCCCATTTTGGCTACTATGAACAATGCTGCTAGTGAACTCAAGGGGACAAATACTTCTTTGTGATCCTGTTTGAAATCTTCTGGGTGTAGACCCATAAGTGGAGCGGCTGGATCATATGGCAATCCCTTTTTGAATTTTTTTGAGGAACTGACACACTGTTTCCCACATACTATTTTACATTCCCACCAGGATCTTTGTTTGAGAGAATGAAGAAGGCGCTTCGAAATCATCACAGGAATGATTGAAAGACAAGCGTCAGAGAGCTGCATGGGACGGAAGGGCGAGGAGGCCGCCAGCGCGCTCTGGCCGGAACAGTTTCCATTTTCTTAATGAAGTGACGCCAGGCTGTCACCTCCAAGGAGGAGCCCTGCTGAGAGGGAGCGCACAAGGGCCCAAGAGAGGAGGGGGTGGAGGTTGTGCTCGGCTAGTCCACTAGAAGACAAAAGGGAAACTTTCTGAGGGTGCCCAGCAGAGGGGGGTTGAATGGTGTCCCTTCAAAAAGGAGATGTTGAACTCCCAACCCTCAGAATGTAGCTTTTTGGAAATACGGTCTTTCCAGATGAAATTAATTAGGATGAGGTCACACTGGAGTGGGGCAGGCCCCAAATCCAACACAGCTGGTAGCATCACATAGGATGCTGGACATGTGAAGACACAGAGACAGAAAGAGAACATCATGTGATGGCGTGACAGGGATGATAGTGATGCAGCTATAAATATAAGGAACACCAGAGGCTGCTGGCAAATCACCGAGATGGGGAAGTGGCAAGGAAGGGTCCCACGCAGGGTGTGAGGGCAGCTGGGCCCTGCCCACACCTTGATTTCAAACTTCTGACATCCATGCTTGTGAGACGATTAATTTTTAGTTTTCTAAACCACCTCGTCTGTGGAACCTTGTGACTGCAGCCCAAGAGTCTAACACAGCCACAGGGCATGAATAGCAGTGGGCCAAGTTTGTTCCATGTGAAGGCCAGAACAAGTGTTTCCCAGCTGCCATGTGTCCCTCCTACGAGCGCGCCAATGTAGTGTATGTATTTTGAAACAGTCCTTATAAAAAAGCTTTCCTCCCTTTTCTAGACAGACATGCAGCAGCATATAAACACACTAAATTGTATGCTTCCAAGAACCAGAGGCAGGAAGGCAGGCCTCAGGAGCAGAAGCCAGTGGATGCAGAGTGGTGGTCCCTCTTGCTCTCTCTACCTGGGAGGCCTTTTGGATTTTACTTCACTTACTTTTGTCCCCTAAAATTATCTTCTGGCTTATAATCCTGAGTACAGCTCTTGGTTCACTTACAAAAGCCAAAGACTCTTCTAGTTTCTCTAAATGTCTGAAAGGTGTATGAATTCTTCTATTGACCCTGGTCATTATCCTAAGGGCCAATGGCTTTGTGTGTGTTTGTGTGTATGTGTGTGTGTGCGTGCACATGCGTGTGAATGTACGGGCACAGGTGTACATATGTGTGCATGCACATGCACCTGTGTGTGTGTGTGTGTGTGTGTGTGTGTGGGTGGGTGGGTGTGTGTGTACGCAGACACTGAGGATTGACCCTAGGGCCTCTGGCATGCTAAGCTTGTGCTTTTCCACCTAGCTACATCCTAGCTCACCAATAATTTATGGACCAGTAATATGATTGTTTTCCAGCCATCCCTGAGTGTCATGAAAAAAAGGTCTGCATTAAGGAGATGAGTTGGAACAGAAAGGGATTAAGGAAAAGCTGTCTGTCTGGTCATGAACTCCTTGGTGACTCTCAGAGGTGGACATGCAGAGGCCACACAAGCCAAAAAGCCCAAGACTACGTGAGGGCAGCACTGCCACTGACTGAAGTGGGAGACCAGGGCTGAAATCCCATGCAAGGCCTTGACGGAGATGTCCAGCGGGTCCATTCGGAAGGGCTCAGCTGCTGCTAATATGGAAGCACTGTGGATTATGTGGTTAAGCAGGATAACCTTGAGTACTGGCCAAGTCAAAACACAAGTCATAAAACCAAGCAGAAAGCCTCGCTGCCGACTTGCTCCTTCTCCTCCAAACACAGTCCTTGTTTTTGTTAAAATTCACCTATGTCCTAGCAAGAGAACAAAGAGCTATAAACCGCAGCTGTAAAAGAAAAAAATCTACAGGTATATGCTTTTATATTTCTTTATAAGAGAAACATCCAATCACAAATTCCTTTTCTCTCTCTCTCTCTCTCTCTCTCTCTCTCTCTCTCTCTCTAGACTCTCTCTCTCTCTCTCTCTCTCTCTCTCTGTGTGTGTGTGTGTGTGTGTCTCCCACAGCCTCTCACATATTATTAAAAAAACTTAGAATGGATTTTCATGAAAGGCATATAGTGAAAGTATTGCTGTTCCAAAATTCCAAAGCAATTTCACAATCCTAATGAAAGGAAGGAGGAAATGGTTTTGCCAAGGTCTTAAAAACAATCACCCCGCGTTGCTGCATGGAATATCTTTATAAATTACAAAGAGCTTTGCAAAAAATTAGTTCATTTGCTCACTAGACACTCATGGAGCAGCAGGCCCTATGCAAGAAGCGGGCTGCAAAGGTGAACAAGGTTCAGTCTGCCAGAGACTGCCAGCAACTGGGAGGGACAAGGACTCGTGTTGCTCATGATAACGTGGCTGGGCTTCCCAGGTCCCTGCTTACCTCCAGCCCCAGGAACCTTGATTTTAAGATTTTAATTCACAAAGAACCATATTGTGTGGAGAGAAAAAAAGTAGAAAATGACTGCAGTAAATCCTGTCAAGGTGGTAGTTCTCTCCAGAAATAGAGCTGTACCCTGAAATTGGACCTGCTTGGAACTCAGAACAGAGAAAGAATCAGTATGGTGAGATGCCTCCCAAATGGTACCGGTACGGAACCACAGCAGATGCGTGCAGCAGAACGGTACCAGTATGGAACCACAGCAGACACCTGCGGCTCCCTGAGCGAAATTTAAAACTGACGGGGAGGGAAGATTAGAGATGGGATCAAAATCAATTAAAAAGGAAAATGAAACAAGTTGGAACTGAGTCAAAAGCATCTTTTTCTCGCTGCCTTTTTCCTGTGAATTGCCCCAGAGAGAATCAGCTGAAGAAAGACAGTTGAGGCTTCACAGACAAAGGATTTGTGCCTGCAGTTGGTAACCCAATTTCCACATGGTTTGGGCTTAATTCAGATGAGCCAACTCCAGTACCAAAAGTCAGCTTTCTCAGACGTGATTTTTATGCTTACTTAAAACCAGTGGCTGAGGAGAAAGTATACATACGGTAAATCTAAAATCATTCAATTACCTTAAGTCAACTGGGAGGCTTATATTTACTGAAATAGGCATTTGACTCCCATATTACAGAGACATGCAAATGACTCCCATGTTGCCCAATAATCCCGGGTAGTTTATGGCTCGGCTCTCGGTTGCTGGAGGAGCGAGGGGAAAGGTTGAGAGCGCGACGGGGAAAATACTACATTTGTCAGCTGGCAAGAGGGCTCGCACAGCCTCCTGAATTAACTGCCGTGTGAGCGGCAGCTCGCAGGAGGGGAAAAGAACCAGCCGCTCTTCAGATTCATGCTGCAAAACCATCCAAGTTAACTTCCTTCAGTTAATTGAGCCAGTTTCCTTATTAGCAAAGGGAGATGACCAAGTCTAGTCTGTATCTAAGGACTCACAGGACAACGGGGTAAGTGGGCCTCATCTCCACTTTTAGACTTAACTTTCAGAGTCTCATAGAACTTGTACAGGCAGACTGTGCCCTACTCCGTGCTTGGTTCTGCTTCTCGGCTGCATGACAATGGATTATCTCGGAAATGTCCAGGAAGGCAATCACTGAGCTCTACGGACTGCTAAATCCCTACACTGCTTTGTCTCAGAGCGTGTGTGTATATGCCCAAAGTACCAAAACATCCGGTGTCCTTTGCAAAGCAAGGAACTAAGAAGCATATGTGGTGTTCTCTGATCCACCCAGTAGCATGGTACTTTACATCAAGCATGGGATTCATTCTCGACCCCTCTGACCTCTTTCTCATCTTCAGCAAAATTTGAGGGTTGAAGAAGGTGAGAACGGGGACAGGAATTCCTCTGGAATCCTTCTGAGATCGAAATCAATACAAGAGTAAGAGTGGTATTAAATTTCTTGTCACTTAGATTGGCTCCAACAACCTTAGTTCTCCTCAAAGTTAATGTTAGCATTAAGAGCCCGGCCAGATGGCACAGGCCTGTAACCCTACAACTCTGAGAGACTGAGACAGGAGGATCACAAATTCAGGCTCAGGCAGGGCAACTTAGTGACTTAGTGAGATACTGTCTCAAAATTAAACCAAAAGAAAAAGGGCTGGGAATGTAGTACAGTGCACAGACTCTGGGGTCCACCCCCAGAAACAATAACAAAAAATCTCAAACAAAACATAACAAAACAAAAAAGATAACAATCAAAGTTATCATCAATCAGTGACCCTTTTTGTACTTCTATTATATGCCAGGCAAATCCAAAAACTTTGCTCTGACATCCCACACTGATGTAGGTAGCAAACATTATCTATACAAACAAGGAAACTGGGGATCAGGGAGAGTAAATACACCACTCCAAATCACGCAGCTACGTAGCCGAGATCTAAATCCCAGAGCCTGTGCCTTCCCTTCACGCTCCTCTCCACTTGTGAGAGGAATGCGTTTCTCATTTCCAAACAATTCCACAGCCTGGCTCCTCCTGAGAGAGGAAATAGAGAAAGAGGGCTTCCAAACTGCTCCCTCTTGTCGGAGATCAGGGGGCACAGAAGAAGTGCTATCTGAACGCAGGTTTCCTGAAAGGGCTGAAGTTCCTTCCCATGCTCTCAGGAACAGTTCTCCGTAGTTGCTGGAGTCGCTGATGTCTAACTCTCTGCTGCCCACTAACCCAACCCCAGCTTGATTATGAAAAGAATGCTGCTGGCAAGAGTATGCCACCCACGTGGTAGCATCACCATAGTGATGACGATCACGTGATGACCACTTTCCAGGGAGCCACCAACACCAGCACACATCCCTCAGGCTTACCCTGGCCTCGGCCCTGAGAAGATGAGGAGGCCACTAACTGTGGTTCATTGCTGAACTACAGAATCGCCCTGATGTAGACGCTGGTGCTCTCTCTACCTGGTCTTCTTAATTTTCTTATTAATATTTTAAAACTTCATTTGCCTTCTGTTATTGCTTAAGAAACCTTAAATGTCCCCCATAGGCTATGCGTTGTTGAAGTCTGGTCCTGTGGTGCTACTGTGGTGTGGTGAAACCTTTAGAAAGTGGGGCCTACCAGAAGAAGTCGGGTCACTGGAGGCATGCCTTTACAAATGATATTGAGACTTTTGACCCTTCCCAGCTCTGCTCTAGCACACATTCCTGGCACGGTGAGCTGCCCCACCCAGGCCCAAAGTGAAAAGGCCAACCCCCTATTGCCTGAAGCCTCTGAAACTGTGAGCTGAAATCGATCTCTCGATGTTCTTTTTTCAGATACTTTGTCACTGCAATGGAATGCTGACTAAAGACCTCCTAAGGGACATGGGGAAAACAGGCTGAGTTCAAAAGATGGTTGTAAGGACCACATGAGGTGACGGAAGCCACTGTATCGGCCAATAGCACTTGGAGACTTTTAAAATAACTTTCCTCTTCCATTAGTAATTTCACAGTAACCGATAGGAATTTTCACGCAGTGTTCTTCATCTTCCCGTGCAAATACTGCCATAAAGTAGAAAGAAAATCCAGTTATAGAATTTTCAGTGTGTTCCACAATAGTAATATGGCTGACACTTGAAACTGGAAGTTTGCATAAGCATGAGTTTTAAGAGCTTTGAAAACCCTGAAAAAGTGCATGTAGAGTTCTGCTCATGCATATCTTTTTCGGAAAAGCACATCCAAAGTTTTTACCAGATTCTCCATGTAGACCAGGACTCTCCAAAGGTAGAAGAACCACACTCCTTCTGGCTAGCCATAATGGTAAGATATGGTGTTCCAACTAAAGTTTTGCTTTGAAGGGAGAAAAACTTCTCTTAGAAGCAGCTTTAGTTCCCTTGAAGTTTGAAGCCGGTGCCCTTGCAACTATAGGTTGCATTAATGAATATATGTCCTCCATATCCGGGGAGACACACACGAGTTCCGCGCAGCGGCCCTGGGAAGCCAGGCTGCTCCTCCCTCAACCCTCCCCCAAGCAGCCATGCACCAGGAAGGCCCGGGAAACAGGTCAGGGAGAAAGAGGTGTAGAAGCCGGGGACTCACGGAGGGGGAGGGAGGAGGTGGGGACAGTGGCACACAGTTCCCATAGTGATTGCTACGCGGGAGAAAACTCTGGAACCTACAGAGCTCCAGAACATGGAACTTAGAGCAATGGTTGCAAGGAGCGGGAGAAAGAATCCAGCCTCTATCTCGGGAGGAACTTTCAAGAAACAATTAAGAGATTCAAAATGGGAAGACCTGCCCTGTGAGGTGAGCGAGCTTCATGTCTCTTGAAGTTTCCCTACCAGGCTTCATGTTCACCTATCAGCTACACATACAGGTTCTTTATTGGGTGGCAGGTAGGAGAAAGTGACCTCTGTGATTCCTTCTAATTCCACAATCTATTAAGGCTTTGTATCTCTTATTAAACTCTATAGCCAAACACCAATACACATCTCCCTTTACTCTGTAGACAGGTACTGGAAGCACATCACCTTATAAGGGAAAATTAAGTTTAATTTTTAGATATAGCTTGTGTTCTTAAAACGGGGTGCATCCAGGTATGGCATGTTAAGTCCCTACGGCCAGCATGCGTATTCCTGTCTGCTCCTTTAGATCCTCCACTGAGCCACCAGAGGTCACATTCCTCCCCAACTCTACAAGACCTTCGCGCCATACACCCTGCTTACCATCCCACCGGCTCCAATCTGCTTTCTGTGAGCATTTGGTGGGACCACTGAAAAACATCCATCAGGTCACATCTTTCTGCCTAAATCCTTGTACAGATTCTTATTTCTCTTCAAGCAAGACTGTCGCTACGGCCTGGCAGGTGTCAGGTGGCACGGCCCACACCATGCTCCCACTCCCCGTGCCACCTTTGGCTGCCTCTGAATCTGAAGTTGCAGCGCCCCCAGCAGTGCGCGCTTCTCCCGGCTCTTGGAGACTGACGCACTGGCATCCTTTAGATGGCAGCCATGACCCTCCCCAGAAACGCTGGCCTGGCCACGCTGCCTCACCAGGGACACCTCCCCACTCATCCTCTACCAACCACATCCTTCCTCCACATCCTTCGGCTTTTGTCCTTGTTCAGACACCACAGTTCAGACTCTGTGGCCTCTGCTTTTCCCCTGGGGATTGTCTTTTCCCTCACGTGACTACAGGCTTATTGGTAACAAGATCCTGGTCTGCTTTGGTCACTTACGAGCCTGTCAGGGGGACAAGCCCATCATGACTGAAGCCTGAACTTTTTTTTGAATGAATGAATGAGTGAATGAATGATGGCATGAACCCCGTATGGAAGGCGAGCTCCAGGCAGTGCCACGCTCTTGTTTACACGGGAAAGGGTTACTTGGCACCTCTACAAGAAGAGCCTGTGCACCTCAGAGGCCCTCAAGAGAATTTTGGATGGATTTCCCCAAAAGCTCAGGAATGTAATTTAAAGCCAAAGATTAAACAGTTTTTCCCCCACTGGAGGGACAAAGACAGTTTCCTTTGGTGCACTGTGGGACAATATCCTACAGAGGACACGCCAGGCCCCCAGATCTAGGAGAATGTGTCTTTTTTTCCTCTGAGGGCTCTCAAGGGAAAAAAAAAAATTCTAACTGTAAGGAAAAAGAGATGCTGGGACAGGCTACTGAGAAGGTGGGAGAAACTCCTTCTCTGGAGATCTTTAAAAATAGAGGAGCCGACTGGGACACTTCGATGTGGTCCCCAATGCAGGGAGGAGGAGGGGACGAAGGATCTCGCTAAGCTCCATCCCAGCCCCGATTTTCTGATACTTCACTTTAGAGTCTTACTCTTGGCAAAAGCCTGAAAGGAGCTAGAATTCTCCCTTTCCTTTTAACAAAAAGTTAAATTCAGTTTTACTTTGAGCTACGATTCTGCTGTCTCACTGCTCTGTTCTAGTCAAGGGGCAATTTGGATGTCACTGCTTTTTTGTGCTGTAAAAAGTCCACATGAAACTCAATCCCATCTTCTCTTTCCTAGAAAGGAAAGCAGCAGGATTTGAGATGGGGGAGTTCAGCAGTCAGGAGGGGATGACCCAGGGAGTACAGATCTGTGAGAGGGTCCTGCTTGTGCCACTGGACAGGACCGGGCAAGAAAGGACAGCGTGGAGTACTACATAGTAAAGCCCTAATCACTGTGGAGGCCAGGCTGACTTTGAATTCATGGGCAATATTCCTGCCTCAGCCTCCTGAGTGCTGAGATTACGGGCTTGAGCCACCACGCTCAGTTTATGGGGTGCTAGGCGACTGAACCCAGGGCCTTGAGCTTACTAGGCAAGTGCTTTAACGGCTGAGCTATTCCTCCAGTCCCAGTTCTTTATTTTTCAAAACAGGACTACGCTTGTTAAAGTCAACATTTTAGCAACAAGAATATTTTTCTAATATGCAGTAATAAAATTATAGCAGTTGAACTGTTTTCTGGACTTGTTCTTGTAATTTGGGGGGGGGGGGGAGCCTGGGGATCGCACCAGAGACTGGCACATGGTAAGCAAACATGCCACCACTAAGCTACTCCCCAAGCCCTGCTCCCTGACTCTTGCCTGATGTGTCAAAGCTGCACAGTCACAAGAATAATAGATTTTAATACACACAAGAGGGAATTTTACGATTTTTATTATACAAGCCATGCTATTAAAAAGCCTTGTTAAATTTCTCAGCAGTATTTGTCTGCCATAATCGTCTTTTCTGACCTAAATAAACTTGGCTATGATTATCAAATACATTTCTTTTCAAACATCCCTCCCAAACACCACTGTACATAGATCCAAAGATACCAATGATTCTAGTTATTATCTTTCAAAAGGAACACAAATCGCTTTCAACGACATTCATTTTCCTTGCCTTCTGTAAGTTAGCGAGTCATCCATTTCTTATTAGGATATTATGCTAAGTCAGAACACAAGTGTGACCATAAAGGATCTTCCCAAACCACACTGGCAAACTGGCCTCCTCACCCTGTACGGTACTAATCAAATGCCTGCGTTCCTTCACTTGCTGATTGATGCTTGTGCACTGGATGGCTCTTCTGTGGACCTCTGTGTGTGTGTTTTTGTGTGTGTGTGTGTGTGTGTGTGTGTGTGAGCGTGTGTGCATTTGTGCTAGAAAAACTGGAATCTGGGTGCCAGAGACAGAAGGAAAATTTTAAGGTAGAAGGACTTCTGAAAGCAAAAAGACAGACATGAGATATGCTTAAAGAACTGTAATACAAATTACTTAAGAAGGCTTCATGCTGTGAAACCCAACATGGATGTGCTCTGGTGCCCCCTGTCGCACAACTATCTGACACCACTCGCCTCTCATTCATGGAAGTAGGGTACATATTTATCCAGGGAAGAGAAACACCTCTGACCCTTTGAATTTTATGGAACATGGCTTCAGTTTTCATCCCCTGGGGCTGCCCCAGTACCGATGCTGGAGTCCCTGAGATGCCACCCGGGCCAGTGAGGTGCAGGAGCCGAGCTCCGGCCAGGGCCACAGAGGTGTGCCCAAGGAGTGTTTACCTCTGGTGAAGACGGGGTTGGTCTGGGCCCACCAGCAGCCTACGACAGGCCTATGGGCTCCGGAGGCTTCCTTACTCTTCGCCCCCAGCTGGGCCGGAGGGATGGGCTGAGCGCGCAGTCCTCCCAGGCACACGGACCAGCCCCACTCCACTTTACTCCACATTTGCTCTACTCTCTTCTCTGCTTTTCTTTGCTCTGGTTGATCCCAAGGATCCCTGAGCACACCAGTGTTCTGGTGACACATTCTCTAAGAAATCTGGGTCTGACCCTAGAGCTAGGCCCTCACTGGCCGTCACGCCAGGCCCAGGATGGCTCCGCGTAAGCTACACAACGTTCCAGCTTCTGCTAACCCCACTTTCCCACCATTGCTGGCTGCCGCACTGGAAAGCCGGCCACTTTGTATCTACAAACCCGAGTCTTCAGTCTCCCTCCCACTCCTGAGTGGCTCACTATGACTCCTGTGGGGTTTTCTCACAGTCTTTCTTCACAGATTCAACACCACCGGTCTCTGGGTGCAAACCAAGCATGGAGAGCTTGTTTGGGCTTGCAGGGGGGGAAGAGGAGGGGGCTGTTTTCGCAAAGCCGGTCCTCTGGCACTGCCCATGTTAACGCTGATCTGCAGGGAGATTGCAATTCTACCATAATGAGATATTAATGAGCTTTGCACATGTCCCCAGCCACAACATTTCCTCCCCTCCCCCACCCACTCCCTCTTCTGCAAATCCAAAGAGAATGGGCTCCATCCCTGACAGCCTGATGCCTCCCCTGCCCCCGGAGCCCGCCCTCTCCTGCCCAGCGCCCGGGCTGCCCTGCTCACCCCAAGCTGCCAGCCCGGAGGAGCACCGAACGGGCTGGCACCGCCTTGTTTCCTGGCCTAATGGATGCTTGTTTAAACACTGGAGCTGTTTGCATTGCTGCGGCTCACTGCATGTTAAACACAGTCCTCTGAAACCCTATGCCAATCCAATAAAGGTATCAGCGGTTCAGTGTGGGGAGGCAATTACTATATGGTCCCAAGCGAGCCTTCTAAGCTCCAGGAAGGAAAATCTCTGATTCGGCTCAGCATCACGTGGAGGACACAGGCTTAGCTGCAGCCAGGTCTGTGGAGGGCACGGGTTGATCAATCGGCGAGCTGGGAGAGCAGCCGCACACCGTTAAGAGGGCTTTAAGCCAGCCTGTTAGTCGCACCCTCTCCGGGCTGGCGAGGGGCATCGCCGGTCCTCCTCCGCCTCCTGCTCCCTTCGCTGGCCCGCCCGCCCGCCCGCTTCGGAATTCCAAGGGCTCTACTTACTTATTTCTTAACGACAAACTGCCATCCTCCCTCACCTTTAATTCCTTAAGCACTCATATTTTTAAAAATGGCTTTTTCTTGTGCAAGATCATTTCGATAGCAAAGGTGACAGAGAGGGCGCAAAATGCTAGAGGGGTAATACCCCGCGAGAGGGAAGGGGCGGACGCTGCGGAGAGCGCGATGTCCCTAAGCTGACGCTCGGGGCACCAGTCGATGAAAACTCATGGATCCGCCTTCCCACTTGGCGAGTCCGAGAAATCAGGGGAATTGGACGGAAGATTTACATTTACTTCTCAGCCACGATGCAAAAGTTTTGGAAAGTGAATGCTTGGGTCTGTCCCATGGCGGCACGAGGAGATGCGGGAGCGGGCTTCTCTGACTCTTTTATCACGCACGTATCTGCACCACAATGCCCTTCTTTCCCTAGGGAGACGCAGCAATGCACCAAGCTCGCTGGGGCACCCTCCACCTGCCAGGAATTCTGCCTAGTCCTTGCCTATTCCCTAAGGTTCCTGGCACCGGGGATGCTGCCGGGACAGAGCTGTAGGGTCACCGCCAGCACGTAGCCAGCAGCAGCTCCCATCCACCATGGGAAAAGATAAGGCTGGGCCTTGGAAGAGCCCAGAGCCAGCGTGTCCTGGTCGGAAGTCTCATGATCTCCCTCCAGTGCTCGGACGTGGCAGGAACTGCCCATCGCAGGCTGCCACTGCAGAGCACTGCGCCCACCACCTGCTGGCCCTGCAGCGTGCTGGGCCTTACGTTGGCCCCTTTGTGATTTGCTGCACCTGCCAGGGACAAAACTCCAGCCCCCTCAGCTCACGCTCCGGGTGGTGACCGGGCCACCAAGCAGTGAGCCTACCCCACGCAAGTGGATGGCTCTGTGGGCTGTGCCTGAAGGGGACATGTCTGTCCCAGAGTACAGGCGGCCACCTTCTATGCTCATAGCTGTGGAAACCTGCTAAAGAACTACCGATTTTACATAAACCACAAATAGTATATTTGGTTGTGTTTGCCTTGATTTCTAGACAACATGCCTGCAACAGCCTCATTATTCTGGCCTGGATAGAGGCGATCGGCACTGGAAAGCCTCCACTGAAGATTCCACTCTACCTTGCTTGGCCCGCACACTGGGGAAGCTAGTGTTCCGCTCATGCTCCACACACACACATACATCACAAGGCTTGGAGAAGCCTTGATATTTTATAGGGCACATATGTGTACATGTATGTAAACACACATGCACACAATAAGGCCTCTTTTAAAATGTTACCATATATACACACACTCTTTTGTATGCATATACATATCTATATATAAATACAAACATAAATACATTAAAACATATACAGTAAAACTACGCCTTTTAATAAAAGTGCCAAAACAATTTTTAAAGACTTTAAAGCTTTGTGATAAGAGCTTCTCTAAAAACATCTGGACACTCTCCTGGCTTATTAAAGGCAGGTAATTAACTTTTTTTCTCTTTTTGGGTTTTGGAGATTGAACTGAGGGCCTTTGCAACACTACCTCAGCACTTTTTTTCTTGTTGTTGCTGCTTTGATTTTGAGATGGGGGCTTGCTAACTCGTCAAGATGCCCAGGCTAAGCTCGAACTTACGATCCTCCTGCCTTGGTCTCCCCGAGTGCTAGGATTACAGGCCTGTGCCACCAGCTTGGATAATCACCTTTTATGAATAATGCATGGGGTCAGAAGCTACTGACCTCATTATTGGTTATATGCTTATTGTTAGTTTCTTTTAGAAAAAAGGAGAGAAGATAGTTATCTGATTGCCAGCTGCCTTTGTTAAGAGGAGAACCTTGCAAAAGATGTCAGAACAATATGTGAGACCCATGACCCTGTTTTGAGATGGTCCCTGGCTGCATGTTCCTAGTCTGAGGTCTGAAGAAATGTTAGATCTGCTTCTCCATAATGCACGAACTCTCCCACCTCTACTCAGCACAACGGCACATTTTAATTGCTCTTTCTTTCTGGTATTTGACATATCACCATGGGACAAAAATGACACTGACCTCAAACTTCTTCACCTACGGTCTTTTTCTCAACCCAGATATGGAGGCTCATAAAATCCCTCTGTTCCTGCAATGCATGTTTAATCCACAGGCAGTAGATGAACTATAATAAGATCACAGGAAGGGTTAAGGGGTGTAGCCAAATGGTTAGAGCGCTTGCCTAGCATGCACAAGTCCCTGGGTTTGATTCCCCAGTGCCATCTAGCTGGACGTGGTGGTGCACAACTGTAATGCCAGCACTTAGAAGGCTGAGGCAAGAGGATTGCCATGAGCTCAAGACCAGCCTGGGCTTCACAGTGAATTCAGGACCAGCCTGGACTACAGAATGAGATTTTGTCCCCCCCCCCCCCCCCACACACACACACAAAAAAAAAACCCAGGAAGGAATTCTGTTCTAGCTGATAAAAGGGAATATTTTTGTTCATAATAATTAACCAAGCTAGTGATAACTGCAGAAGGACACACAGTTTTCCTCTTCTTTTAGTTCTGTTTGTATACATGTAAATGAAGAGTTATCTTAAAATCTACACAGAATTATCTCTAAAATTTTTACTTTTCATATTATTTACATAAACTGTCTCTGTTCTCTGATTTGTTACAAGCATGTGACATGTTACAAGTGTGTGTCATGTGTCCAAGTGTGTGAGCTCACAAAAGAGTGACTTTCACATTAGGGTAAAATTATAAAGCCAATTTTGGGCCCCTTTGCAATACATTTCCCAGGCACCCTTTTCATTTATCACAAATGAACTCAATCTTGTGCAAAGATGAGAGACAGGATCTATTGTGGGTCTCTGAACTCTTGGTAAGATAAAAGGATTGAGAAACAAGGTATTAGTCCAAAAACTAAGAGTAGAACCTGGGGCTGGTACTGTTACCTTCAACCTCACCACTGATCAACATCTAATTTTAGGTATCGGTCTGGTTATGATCAAGTTGATATAAGTTTTATTATATTCTACTTTTCTGTGTATTTGAACTTTTCTTCCCCCACATCAGTACTAGGGATCAGACTCAGGCCTTCACACTGAGCTATATTCCCTAGCCCATCTGATTTATTTATTTATTACTTATATTTCGAGACAAGGTCTCTCTAAGATGCTAAATTGCCCAGGCTGGGCTCAGACTTATAACCCTCCTGCCTTAGCCTCCCAGAGTACAAGGATTACAGGCCTGCACCACTGGGCCTAGGGGCAAAAAAGTATGTAGGCTGGGTTATTGGAAAGGCAGTGCATAGAGCGTAGAGGGAATGAGCAATGAATGTATCAGTCTTGTCATCTTGGAAGAGGACCCCTGAACACCAGGTGAAGGCATAACGTGAGAAGAGGGGGACGCACAGCACAGTTACAATGAAGGAGGCCCTGGGCCTGCTCTGAAGACATCCCTGTATGGGGCATCTAGGAGAAAGGGGGCCCTGCTGCCTGGGAAGGACAGAGACACAGCCATGCCACTCTAAAAAATTAAGGAGCCATATACCGAGAAAGGCATGTATTTGCTGTTCTGTTTTGTTCTGTTTCTGACTCCAGAGGAAGACTTTTTGCACAGGCCATCAGAGCCATACATCTAGAATCATGTGGAAATAGAGATGAGACATGTTGAAAGTAGAAAGAATAAAAATGACATGTGACTGCTTGACTTACTTTCTTTTCCTCCTCCTCCTCCTCCTCCTCCTCTTCTTGGCACTGGGGACTGAGCCCAGGGCCTTTACGTTGAGCTCTATCCTAGCTTACTTTTGAAGTTTTTGGTTTGAGACAGAGTCACGCTAAGTCACTAAGCTGTCCAGCCTGGGCTTGAACTTGAAATTCTCCTGCCTCTACCTCCCAAAGCACTGAGATTACAGGTCTGCATGATCAGGCCTGGATTGACTTTCTTTAAAGTTTGGATCTACTTTGGATATAGAAATGCCTATAATATTAATTACTAATAGCTTCTCTTAATTTTTGTTTACATTTTGGCCTTTTTTGATTTACAGAGAAGTTGCAAAAATAGCACAAAGCTCTTCTACCCTGTAATTCACTCCCTTCGTGCTAGTGTCTTATGTAACCACAGCATAATTATCAAGAACTAGGTATTAACATTCATACAATACTATTAATTAAACTACACACTTTACTAGAATTCCATCTTCTTTTTCCTATCCTTTCCTGTTTTGGGATCCTACCTAGGATGAGCTCATATGGTCTTTTATCATTTCTTCTCCTTTTCTTCCCACCTGTGACCATTCTTCAGTCCTTCCATGCCTTTCTTGGCCTTAAAGATCTTTTAAAGAGAAGCGATCAAAACGATTTCATAGAATGTCTCTCAGTTTGACTTCATCTAGTATTCTTCTCATGGCTGGAGTGAGATTACACATTTTTAGTGACACTACAACAATGATACTGTGTTTTTCAGTGCATCATATCATAGGGTTTGTGATGGTAGCTTGTCTTTTTTATATTTTTTTGAGAAAATATCTTGCTCTGTAGTCCAGGCTGGTCCTGAATTCACTATGTAGTTCACTCTGGACTTGAACTCATGGTAATCCTCCTGCTTCAGCCTCCTGAGTGGAATTATAGGCATGCGTCCCCATGCCTGGATACTTGGGCAGTATGTGCTGCTGGGAGATTGAACCAGGGGCCTCCCGCTTCCTAAGCCAGCCCTTCAACCACTGAGCTACACCCTAACCCTGCAGTTTCTTTTTAAATCAACGGCATCTCCTTTGATTATTACACTATGTGGTGGTTCCTCTACTATAAAGTTAGGACTTTTCCCTTTGTAGGAAATAAGAATCTTCAGGTAGCTATGGCAGGACCAGGCAAATTCTGTTTCTTGCCTACTAATTTTAGCATCTATGGCTCTTTTCTACCAATTACAACTGTGGCATTGGCCTACAGTAATCGTTTCCCAGTTGTCTTTAATATTTATCACCTGGAGTTCTACTTCAGAAAGCACTGTTCCTTCTCTTCTATTTACATCAATGTGAACTAGTTGATAATGATTTTGTTCAGAAGTTGCAATCTAGTGCTATCACCCTTCACTTTGCTGCTCACGTAGTTCTGGCCTGGGCTACCAGGCACACACTGATGTTGCCTCTGGTGTTCCTTGGGCCATCTTGTGTCCTTTTCTGGACAGTACTTACGTTGACTCTTGTGTTAAATCTTATGTTTTTGTTGGAGAGCATTTCTTTACTTATTGGCACTAGAAGACGTTTCGAGATCATCTGGTGGTTTCTCTGCCTGGACCTTGGAATCAGCTGCCTCCCCAGAGTGGCTTGGCTCCTTTTATTGGAGAACGATGTTTAGAAACAAAATATCAGTGCTAAGTGAGCTTACTGCTATGGGCTATCCCTGTTGCTAGGCCTTGGCAGCAGACAGGGCATGGAAACACATGTGTGCACACCTGTTGGCTTATGTACATTCACCTGTATTTCTTGCTGTATGCATGTATGTGTATGAGAGAGGGGGAAGAGACAGAGAGAGAGACAGACAGAGAGAGGGAGGGAGGGAGAGAGAGAGAATTTATATTGTTACCCTGTTACCATGATTCTAATCTACCACCATGGGAGTCATTTAAGCCTTCCCCTTTCTTCTAAGTGGTAACTTCTCCCCACTAATATGATACCTATAATTGCCTCTTAATAACTTAGAAGACAGTCATGTTCAATAGTCAGCTCCACAGAGATTCATTGATTAGTTTGGAAATGGTTTGAATCATTTCTGCTTAGTGTATATGAGTTTGGCCTGGGCATCACGCATAAGGATCTATCTTCTGGGCAGAACTCTAGGTGCAGCCCTGTCTTCTGGTGGTTCATGGGTGACGAGGAAACATATAAAAATAATGCAGAGGGTAAGGAGGATTGGGAAAGACAAACTGCTGTAAGCATGCACGGAAGGATGAATGTACTGCTATTGGATATGGAGGCACTCTAGCAGAGCTGTGGATACTGAAGGTGCATGGGGCTTGGAGCTTGCAAAGACTAGGGCAAAGCACAGGGACAGTTTGATCTGGGAAAAAGGACAACTTGAGCAAATGTGCCCAGGAAAGCCCACAAACGGGGCAGATGGAGTGCGTCTTGGTGGGAGCAAGGCCTCAGGGGAAGGGCAGGCTGCAGAACTGGCTCGCACCTCGCCCGCAGCTGGCAGTGCTGGATTTGGGCTTGAACGGATGTACCACAGACGGCCTGAGGCCATGCCTTAGTCATCTTCTCATTGCTGGGACACAACACCAAACACCCACAACCTAGAGGAGAAAGTTCAGTTTAGCTCACTGCTCAGAGGTCTCAGTCTGCTCATGGTCAGCTGGAAATGGCAGAAGAGCCTGGTGTGGAGGAAGGTGGGTCAGGCATGGCAGCAAAGTAAGTAGGACGCAAGAAGAAGCGGGCCTGAGCACACATATCTTTCCAGGCCTGCCTCGGGATGCAACCCTTCCAAGGGTTGCCTTGGAAGAGGCCCTGCCTCTTAATAGCGCATTATGCAATCGCTTCTCAACACATGAGGCTTCTGGGAGCAGTTCTGATTCAGAATGCCATGTGAGTAGAGACAGGGAAGGTCTGTGGGGAAAGAAAGTGGAAGAGTTTAGGGGACCATGGAGAGTCCCGATTGACACAAGGACAACAAGAACGGGAAAGAGGGGGCATGAACATGTGCAATCATAACACTTGAGAATAAATTTTGGTGAGCTGACCACAGAAGAGTGAAGAGTGACTTCAGATTTCAGGGGCTATAATAAAAACCACCGGAGTCAGAAACTAGGAGATGAGCTAGACCCCAGGAAAGCACCTAACTGCCCCCAAAATGCAGAGCCGGGACAGATCACTTCTCTTGTGATCCATTCAGTGCTGTGCTACGAATGGACAAAAAGAGGAGAACAGTCAGACTTTCTAGCAAACAATACTGTTACCCGGGGCAGCAATGTGACATCTCTAGGAGGGGAGGAAGCTACATGAAAAAGCAAAATGAAACTTCTAGATGACGATGAAATTTAATTTACCCGTGGTGGCGGTTAGTCATCGCCACTGATAATCACCACTTGGAGGTATTTTCTTTGAAGTTAGATAGTTAGCACTCTCTAAACTAGAAATTGCCCACATTTTATCCGTTATGACTTGGAGGCCATTAAAGAGAGCTATATAACTCCAGTCACCAGGGAGTTTTAGAACTCAGAGGTTAGAATAAAAACCATCGCAGCTACTCTATTAATGTTGTACCACTATTCAGATGCAATCGTTTATCCCAGGGAACAGATGAAACTCAAATATACTGTCATGTATAGAACTATGACAATGCTTATCAGTTAGTACATAAAGTACATGGGTAGGCTGGGCTGGCCGGAGAATATGCATCTTCTAGGTTCAAGAAACAGCTACATGCCGATGGCTGCTGCACTACCATCTCTGTGATGTTCTCACTGGGTATAAAAGAAGAAAAGCCCAACTGGTCCATTTGTTTTACAAGATGCTAGACAACTTGACCATATCACAGGGCAGTGGAAGGACAGAAGCAGGAGAGAGCAAGTGACTTTCCTTTAATTAGATTGGGAGGAGGTTTAGAGCTGTTAGGGAGTCTGGTGTGGGAACCCAACTGGGATGGAGGACCACCCACCATCCCCTCCTCCTCTTCCCCTGGCCAGGTCACACTTACCTAGTGAACTTTGAGTCTTATTTTACATCATGTGTCCTTTTGACCCTAAGGGCTCCAGCAGAATAAAGAAGCTAAAATGATTCCTCAGACATGCTTCCTCACAAAATATAAATAATTTTAATCTTCAGGAAAGAAGATGAAAAGATTTAATTAAGCTCTTATGGACGTGAAAGTACCACGTGGAGGGTGGAGGCTACTTCTGTCTTCAGGAGGGTCACAGGGGTTGATGTTCACCACCTGTGCAAAGAAATCCTTTGTGACCGTAAGAGTCATTCTCTGTTCCGAGCTGGCCATACAGATCCTTCCCAGGTTGAGTTTGTGGGCCTGTGTTCAAACACTAGACTCCCACAGGCGATAAGGAAGATGGTGTGAGGGCATCACTCGGCCAAAGATGGGCAGAGGATGCAAAATGGGGACTTGCACTGTCACTAAGGAGCCCACGGGCTTTGCAAGTACCAGAGAGCAATTCCTCCAGGAATTCAGCTCCTTCCTAGCAAGGCTGTGGTATTAAAAATACATTTCTAGGAATTAAGGAACCTAGGTTGGCAGGCCTGAAGCACCCACTGCAAACTACAAGTACTATAATACTTGTAACTTGCAGTAAGGAAGAGTTAGAATAGGAATTCCAACCCCCATGTGCTGACTGGTACAGGTCTGTGGCCTTGGGGGGACTGGGCCTTGAGAGTGGGGAGCAGCCAGCGGAGGTGGGCAGGGAGTGAAGCTCCGCCTCCTGTCAGCGCGCTCCTATCAGGTTCTAATGCTGTTGCTGATGTGACAGGAGGCGGAGCTTTGCTCCTGCTCCTCTCCTGCTGCTACTGCCCTTTCAAAGCTGTCCACCAACAACCTACCACGAAGTACCACCACCCCTCCTTAGGAGAATGGGATTCGACTGTTCTCTGATGTCAAAAAGGTTGGGGACACTGAGTTAGAGGCAAAAGCTGTGACAGCGCACTATCCCCACCCCACTCAAACCCCTTTCTGCCCTCAGGTAACCTCTTCTTGGTCCTTTTACTTATGTGACAGAGGTCTCTAACGTGACCCCAGACATTCATACTCACATGTTGTTCCACAGGTTATATTACTAACTGAGCTCAGGACTTTTTAAGCAAAAAGTTTCTAGTTATGGAACTGAAGGTTCTGTCCATTGCTAGGGGCATTTCAAGCCTTGGCCCTCCTTGTCAACCTTGGGCGGTGAGAAGAGCTGCAGTCACATCTTTTGTTCTCTAACAAGAGGGAAAAGATGCAGGGAGGGATTTTCTCTGCTGCCTTGACTGAGGTTATGGTTCCTGTGTCTCCAGCTCTTGTGAAGAAACCTGTGGTTTGAGCAGGACCCAATTTGCAAAGCCCAGCATGAAATAAAAATGCAGGACCTCTTAATCAAAAATCATAATCTCCTGCTGACAGCAAGGCTTTTAACCGAATCCGAGTGGCACACAACCTCATTCCACTGTGGTTCTGCCTTTTTTTTTTTTTTTTTTTCATTTCTTTCTGGTCTACCTTGTTTATTCTCTCATGAACTTTCATTGGACAAGAACCGCAGTAGTCTGGGCAATCTGTCATTTCTGCACTAAAATTAACTGATACCTGTAATCGTAGCACTTTGGGAGGCTGAGGCAGGAGGATTGCAAGTTCAAGTCCAGCCTTGGCAACTCAGAGAGACCCTGTCTCAAAATAAAAATAAAAATGGGCTGGGGAATGTAGCTCAATGTGAAGGCCCTGGGCCCCATCTCCAATACCATTTTAAAAAATGATCAACCCACTTCAAACACTCCTAGAATACACAGGTGTCCCTCTGCTGCTTGTTCCATCTTGAACTGCCTACCAGGACAGACTTCTAAGTTAATGCCTAATTGAGTTTTTACATTTTAATAGGATGTCTGTTCTGCTGGAATGAGTTTCCCAGCTTCCTTAATGCTTTTCTACTCTACTAAAGTTACTGACCCCGGGGCCAACGGGGTGCGCCCTTTCACCAGAAGCTTCATCCTCCTGCCAAGCCCTCCCCGTGGGGCGCAACCATGCAGTACTTCTGTGCAGTTTCCTTCAGATGTTTCTGGTGGTGTACACCCATGATTCCAGCTATTTGAGAGGCTGATGAAGGAGGATCCCAAGTTTGAGCCCAGCCCAGACATGCAGAAAACCTTGTCTCAAAGTAAAAGGTTTGGGGAAATAGTTCAGTTTCCTCTCGGCTCCATGCACAGGTGGACAGGGGAGAATCCTATTTCTGAAATCCTTTTCTGGAGAGTAAAATAGATCTTCTGAAAAAAATAAAATAATCTCCTGATATAAATAGATGAATAGCGTTTTTATCTGCTCTTTTTTGTGGTACTTGGGACCACGCCCTGGGCCTTCACACCAAGCTATATTGCCCACCCATTTTTGACTTCTGATTTTTTAGACAAGACCTCGCTAAGTTGCCCCGGCTGGATTCCATCTTGCAATCTTCCTGCCTCAGCTTCTCAGAGTGGTAGGATTCAGGCTTGCACTAATGGTAACTTTCTCCTATTCTCAGATTTTATTTGATTAAGGCATATGCCAGTTTCTAATCAATATTTAAGCTTGCATTATCTCAGAATTTTCTTGATATCTTCATTTAATTCAGACTAACTGGAAACAGGCCTGTCATCATGTGAGAAAAAATTATAAAATACTATAAAAGAAATTAAATTCCATTGATTTCAAGATTAAGCAGTACCTCAAGGTAAGGTTGACAAAATATCACTTAGTCAATGCAGACTTGGAGTCAGTTAAGTGCTTTAATAAATAGATAAAGCTTATTTGTAATTAGCATATTGATTGTTTACATATAAATGAGTGTTTCTAAAGTGCTCAAGGGGGGCAGACAGCTTGTTAGTTGTTGTAAATACCCCCCTACAGATCATCTATTTCAATACTAATAGAGAGGGTCTTCCAACCAAGTGTCCGCTGGGCCATGGAAATATCAACCTAACAGCTAAAACAACCACAGATTCCGAATAAATATACTTAATTGATGATCTTTCTTTCTTTCTCTAGAAAAATGTCTCCCCCTCAAAGTGGTCCTCTTGATTGATAAGCAATTCAAAATACAATATGATACTCATAGGACTAATCTAGTTACACACTTTCCCCAGCAACGTTGGTCTCCCACAGCTCCATTTTAAGGGACCAAATTCCATATGTTCTGTATATGAGGCCGTCTCAGACTCTTTGGTGATAGCTGATTGAAGCAGGTGCGACGACCTGATGGTGTGGGACAGCCCATGGTCTCAGTAGGAAACAGGTTGCCTGAGCCTGGCCCTTCAGCTCCTGGTGCTCTGGAGTTTATTTGGAAGCAGAGAAAAGGTAGTGGTAGCAGCGGCGTCAGACCTAACAGACAGTGACATAGAAGAGAAGCCAGGGGGTAGGGTGAGAAAGTCACCACTGAGATCTAGGGATGTTGAGAAAGGTAAAGAAGGAAGGAAGGAAGGAAGGAAGGAAGGAAGGAAGGAAGGAAGGAAGGGAGGGAGGGAGGGAGGGAGGGAGGGAGGGAGGAGGGAGGGAGGGAGGGAGGATGAGAGGGAATGAGGAAGCAAAACCACTGAAAGATACCCAGATACACATGTAAGCTAGGTGAACGACTGAGCACGTGACCTAGGCTGGTGGGGCTTGTCCTGGGCTCTCCCTCCTCGTGCTGGTGCGCAGTCATCAGGAGCCACCCTCAGCCCTCCCGTCCACTGAGGCCAATGGAGTGTGTCCTTGCTGCTAAGGTCATCTTGCCACGAGGGACCAGCTGACAGACCCCAAACCGCTTTCCTAGCAGGAGCAAGGAAAGGGACGGATTCTGGGTTGGGGGACAGGGACATCTTTAACGTACAATGCATTCTTTATGTATTTATTTATTTTTGAGACAGGGTCTCACTCCGTAGCCCAGGCTGGTCCTGAACTCACTATGGAGTGGAGGCTGGGCTTGGACTCACGGCAATCCTCCTGTCTCAGCCTCCCCAGTGCTGGGATTATTGGCATGTGCCACCACACCCAGCTTATGTGGTGCTAGGGAATCGAAGTCAGGTACTTAGCTAGGCAAGCACTTTAGCCACTGAGCCATTCTGCCAACCTCAACATACAATGCATTCAATACTGAGAAACTTTCCTTCTGATATATGTGAATTTCTTTCAATAAATTCTATCTTTTCACAGAGACAGAACCACAAAATCTTTCCTTGGGATTCCTGAGGCTGCTACCCCTTTTCTCCAGGTAGAGAAAGCTGGCAGGGCCACTGCCTGTGGGGCCTCAAAGGATAGAGTAAGGCTGTCCCCTTCCTTTGGTGCTGGGAGGGCTTCTGCCTGCTGCATATTCAATCCAATTTGGCCAATTAAACTTCGGGTTTCATATGTGATTATATAATACTAGCAGCTCTTGACCCACAGAACCTTTCTGCCTCCCAGATCAGCCTGGGGCTCTGGTGGAAGACTGAAAACCTTGAGGAGGTGTGAGTGGGTGTGCGTAAGTACATGCAAACTGTGTGTATTGTATGATGTCTGTTTGTGAGCATATGAATGTGTGAGTGCATCTGTGTGTGTGTATGCGTTCATGAGTATAAATGTGTGTGAATATGTGTTCTGTGAACATTAATATGTGTGAGCATGGTTGTGTGTATGAACTGTTTGCGAATATTAGTGTATGAATGTGTCTTAGCATGTGTAAGAATATGTGTGTTAATATATGTGAGTGTGTGGCTGTCAATGTGTGTCTGTGAGTCGGTATATGTGAGGATATGACTACGACTGTGTGTACCTATGCACAACTGTGTGTCAGTGAGAGTGTGGGGGGTTGTGTGTACATGTGAGTAAGTTTTCTATGAATGTGAACCTGTGCATTTGTGTGAGAATATGATTGTAAGCATAATTATGTACATGTGTGTGGATACATGTGTGTGAAAGTGTCCAAGTATGTGAGAATATAGTATGTGTGAATAGTGTGTTCATGAGTGTGAACATGTGTGAAGGGTGCACCTCTGATTTTATGTGGCTGTATGTGAACGAATGCCAGTGTGTAGGCGTGTCTGTCAGTGTGAAAATGTATGTAAAGAACATGTGGGCGTGTGAACAGTGTGTCTGTGTGAACAAGTCAACCTGTGAGTGCATGCAGCTGTGTGACTGTGTGTGCGTGTGAATGTGCGAAGAGTGTTGGTGAGCTGGCGCACAGTGTCTGCAAGTGTGAATGTGCGTGTGAGCACTGAGTGTATGCCAGGGAGAGGGAGGAGGAGGAAGGACGCAAGGAAAACGAGAAGGCTCTTCCCTCGGTGGGGAACGCAGATCCCCAGGCAGGCGGGCGGGCAGGCGCATGGCCAGCGGCCTTCTGCATCCCCAGCACCCTCCCTGCAGGCCGGTGAGGCCCGGCCGGTTCTCCAGCGCTGCCCTTCCTACCTCCATGGAAGGACCAACCGGAACCCTGGGGTGCTGCGCAGCCCTGCCTGCGGGCTGGAGGCTCGGGAGCGGGGAGACCCGGCCGCCTGGCGCCCGCCTCCCCAGTGTCGGACCGGGCGCTGCTGAGGCCGCTCCCCCACCCACAGCACGGCCCTGGAGCCTACAAACCCCAAGGCACGTTGCCATTTTCTGCTCCTTGAATCTCGTGCCTGGCTCCTTTCAGCAAAGCCGGCACCACCCAGCACGACCTACAGAACAGACGCTGATGGGACGAAACCGCGTTTCCCACGGGACCTCGGCCACTTCGCCCCGCAGCCCGCGGCTGGCCCCCACGCAGGGGCGTTGCCCCACCTGGGGCTCGCTCCTGCCCACCACCGCGGAGACCCCCGGCAGCTCTGCCTTCCAGGCAGACCCGGTTACATGGCAACCGCGAGGACACCTCTGGTTTTTTGGACCGATATTCTATTAATCCTTACGAGTTTATTAGCTCTGACTCATGGCAATCCATCAGCCCTAAGCGCAATAAATGATGCTTGGAAATTAATACCCGCATTTCAGCAGAAGAGATTTTACATATTAAATTATCTTTAAAGTTATAAATAAATAACATACGTGAAATAGATTTAAGCAATAAGCATACATTCAGCAAACAATACTCAGTAAGTTTATATTCAGCGAGCCGGAGCTACCTGGGCGATGTTTGGTTAATGGGGCCTCCTTCCCTGCCTGTTTCTCTGCCGTAGAGAAGTCACAAATCCATCAGATCCCATATTGGGGCTGCTACTTTCTTAAGAAAAAAAGAGTGCTTTTTAAACACCTATTAGCAATGGTTCAGCTGTCCTAGGCGTTTCTTAAGCTCGCTTTTGAAGGTCTCTTAATTTGCTTTCTGGCTTTGTGTTATTGTGTTATTTTACTTTGTCCAGCTTCTCGCTCCCTGCCACCCCCATACTGGTGACTTAACTACAGCCCCAGCTTCCCCCCCCCCCCCCCCCCCTTTATCTTTTGAGACAGGGACTCACTACACCAGCCCTTGAGATCTTCCTGCTTCAGCTTCCTGGAGTGCTGCTATTACTGGCTTAAACTGGACTGGACTAGCAACCATATTTATTTAAGGCGCCCAGTTGGATGTTTTGATACGTGTACACAGTGTAAACTGACAAACATGTGCAAGCTAATGAACATGCCCCAGCCATCCGATCCTCTCCATTCTGTGTTGGGGGAAACCATTTGGATCTGCCGAGCTAGGAGCCATCACATACCCATTGCAGCTCTGCTGACTGTAGTACCTCCCATCTCCAGAATGTATTTATCCTGTAACTGAAACTTACACATTTTGGCTATTAGTTCCCTATTTTTCCAAGCCCCAACTCCTGGCAACCAACTTTCTACTCTTTACTTTTATGGATTAGACTTTTTTAGATTCCAAATCAGCGAGATCATGCAATATTTTTCTGTGTGTGGCTTATTTCACTAAGCAAAATGTCCGCCACGCTCATCCATACTGCACATTGCAGAATTTCTTTTACAATAATACTTCATTATGCGATGTGTGTGTGTATGATGTGACACCTACATATCTCTATCATCTGCATCTACGTTGCCATCCAAGGGATACTTGAACTGGTCCTCTTTTTCAGTTCCAGTGAACAATGAACGTGGACGTGCCCATGTCTCTTTAAGATACTGACTTCAAATCCTTTGAATATATACCCAGAAATGGTATTGAAGGATCATCTGGTAGTTGTAGCTTTCATTTTTGAGGATTCTCTGAAATGGCCAGAGGTAATTTACATTCTCACCAATGATGTTTTAAAGGAATAATTCAGAAAATCTCCACACTATCTTTGTTTGCTCTTACCTCCTCCTCACGACTACCCATCCCTCAACAAAGCCACTAAGATAGCTTTTGAAAAGTGACCCCCTTAAGCTAACAGGCTTGTGTAAATTGCAGCACCAGTAGAGTTTGTCAAGGGCCAAATCCATCTAAAATCCACCTTGCTTCGTGGTGGCACATGCCTATAGTCCCAGCACTTAGGAGGGAGACGCAGGAAGATTTCCATGTGGTTGAAGCCAGCCTGCACAGTAAATTTGGGACTAGCCTGGACTACAGAGTGAGACCCTGTGCAAAACAAAACAAAACAAATAAAAATAAAAAGAAAGAAACTCATTCATCTTGCTTGGGAGACCCAAAGCTGGTTTTATGAGCAGAAAGTTGTATGAATTCTTGTTTGTTTGCCATATTACAAAAACACAGGGGTACCAAGTATTTACTGGCATCAAACAATTATATTACATTATATTCTAAGAGTAATTTAGAAAACTACTGTTTCTTACACAAGGAGGAGAGAGCAGTTCTAGTCTATAACTTATATTTTTAACTAACCAAATCCTCTAAATTACACAAATTGTTTTTTTAAAGCTATGCTTTTTTAGTATTGAATGAAGTCTTTATAATTTGATCAAAGTTTGCCCCTCATGGAAATGCAGTTATCACCGTCTTGCTTCCTATAACTAAATTCCTCATTCATGGATTTAATGTACAGCAATGAAATGTAGAAGATTCATGTCACCAACAACTTACAGAGAATTAAGGGTTAATGACAAAGTTCTGGTGTCATCTGGCCCGGCTGAAAATAAATAATAGATAAGAAATCGACTTAAGCAGTAAACATATCTTCAGGTAATGTAACCTATCAAGGCAGATTTTTATGAAGCTGAATGGCGACAAAGGCTGGGGCCTAACTCTTCGCAGCTCGGCTGCTTCCCACTGTGTCACTCCCTCTACAGCTCCCTGTGCCTGATAGGCTTTCTGCTTATGAATGCAGGAGAAGAGCATCCATAAATTACCTCACACCTTCCTGTTTCCCTGCAATCCAGACTTCAAAACTTCACAGACCAGACAGATCAAAATGTGCAGACTTCTACTCAGTGTCCCTGCTAGATTCAGAGCTGCAGAGATGAGCCCTGATTTAGTGGCTGTCTGCCAGGGGAAAGCAGCTTCAATGTCACACAGCCAGGAATCCCAGCTTTGCCTGTGTCCCTCGCCAGCAGAGACACACTCGCAGCCCTGTCGAGCCTGGTGACCAAGGGCTGAGTGTGGCCCCAGTGCTGAAGGATTTCAACATACAGGCAGTGATGTGTTCTGAAATTATAACAGTAAATATCTAGAACTGCTCCTTGTTTTTGAGGTAGATGCTCAATATTAGATACTTGGTGTGGGTGGACGGGTGGGGTGGGAAGCTGGCCAAGGATGACAAGCATAAGCCAGGCCTGGTGGTGCAGGCTTGTAATCCCAGCACTTTGGGAGGTTGGGGCAGAAGGATTATAATTTTGAGCCCGAGCAATTTAGTGAGATCTTGTTTCGAAACTAAAAATAAAAAATGGGCTGGAATGTAGCTAAGTGTGATGAGAACACCACAGGAAGAAGGAAGGAAGGAAGGCAGGAAGGAAGGAAGGAAGGAAGGAAGGAAGGAAGGAAGGAACAGAAAAGAAGGAAGACTAGTAGGCCCTGGGCATCTAGAGCCCAGCGTATCTTACAAGTAGGGGAGAGGGGACTAGTGAACAATTAGTCCGATTCCATCTGTTTGCAGAAAAGGATAAACACTGAGAGACAGTCACAGAGTGATTTCCCCAAGGTCAGCAAGCTAGTCTGAGGCAAGTTAAGGCCTGAACCAGGGTCTAGTGTCAGTTAGTCAGGCTTGTTATGCAACTCAATTCAGCTGTAGATCAAATGATCTGAAAATACCGTATCATTCTAATATATACACCCACACAGCATTAGCATATGATGTATCATAACAGTCATGAAATAAAGGCATAGGCTCATTTTGCCTCAAGGGTTACACGACTAAGGGGAAACTTTGAATTCGAACTAAGTTGATACATCAAGTCATGGAGGCCATCTTTTTCTTGATAAAGGTGTTTTCAGGATGTGTGTGTGTAATTAAAACAGTAAGACTAATTTTAATGGCCAGTATTCAAGAATAAGATAACTGCGGATACAGGTAAACCCAGTAAAAAAAATTGCGTAGTAATCTTTTTCTTTCCGGGACAGAACTCAACTAATAATCTTTCATACCCTTGATGTTTATGTGGCCAAAGATATGTCAGCTAAGAAACACCTCCCCTTGCTCTCTTTCCTATTCAAATCTGCAGTCTATGAACAGTTACCGGAAATTGAGACATCTGTACTGAGAAACCATGGCTGTGTCCCTGACTCTGTAACACCTTACTGTGTCTCATCTAAGGCCATTTTTTCAAAGATTGCATGCGTTTCTTCCCTTTTTACCACCAGAGATTGGGCTGGGGAGTCCCTTGCTTCTTCTATAGACCGTGACTGCAAAAGCCTTCCAACAGTTCTTAATTTTCTTCATTTTGGACAGAAGCATCAGAACAGGATCCTAGGGCATGACACAGATGTCCTCATGTCCTTTAGAAATCTTCCCTGGCTCCCCAGCACTGAGTCAAGGCCAAATTTCCTTGCATGACCTTCCAAGCTCTTTTAAAGACAGCACAGTCTGGCTTACTATCAGTCCAACCTACAGATCCGCCTAGCATCTTGGTGATTCTGATCTCAAAGCCTGAAAAGCCTTTTCACCCATCTTTACCCCAATTTCCCAGTGACCATCACCCCATGTCAAAGCTCTCTCAGTTCTCCAAGGTCAAATTCCAAAGCTCCATTCTCTATTATGCTTCCCTAAATGTTCCAGTTGAAATTTAGTCACTTTTTTCCCATCCTTTCATAGCACCTTGTTAATTTCTCCAGTGACAAAAGTTAACACATCATTAGGTGTTTTTCTCCAATTAAATTCTTGGAGGGACAGAAGTCCTCTTATATCTCTGAATGAGGCACCAGTTCAGCGTTGCTTTGGGTCTAGCAGGCCCTCGATAAATATTTGCCGGGATGAATTTTGTATTTCTACATGCCAAGCAATGTCAGGACCGTAATTTTTTTTATTGCCTCAAATTGTGTTTTAGATGCTATTCTGGTTTACATCTCAGTGTTCAGAGGAGAGAGCTGGTTGGAGGGGCAAGGTCACAAGGGGCATGACCCGGAAGGGCGCATTCCTGCCCCGGCTCCTCCCTCCACTCTCTGCTTCTGGGCTGCCACAGGCTGAGCATCGGTCCACTGCAGGCCCTTTCCCCATGCTGCTTCTGCTTGGAGCTGGCTTGTGTTGGGAACCAAATAAGCCTCTCCTCTTTTTAGTTTTAGGTGTTGAGTATTTTGTCCCAGTCAAAAGCAAGTACTAGTACAAAAACCTTCTAGTAATCTTCTCTTCCCTCACTGCTAATGCTGCTAGTGGTTGCCTCATACAACTTGCCAGGAACAGCCTTCCTTATATGTGGGCAGCTTGTTTTCTTTCCACTTATCCCACATAATCCATGTCATATCTGTGAGACATCTAAAGATTTACAAGGGCATCTCACGTCAGGAATGATTAGGGTCTGCACTCACTCACTTCCTGGCCACGTGGCGAGGCCAGGTGCTTAACAGTTCTGTCTTGGTTTCCCACCTGCAGAAAGGAATAACAGTTCCTCAGTTCTGCGACAATTACTGTGGCTGTCATACAGGCAAATCGTCTGGCAAAAAAGCAAACAGCTGATGCCCCCTATCCTGTGTGGGTGCTGGTAGACTGGGACAAAGAGAGAGCTGCAAAGGGAAGCACGCTGCTTCTGAAACCGAGTTAGCTGCTTCATTAACGAGTCCTTTCACTCACCTTCAGAACTTGGCATCTACAAGAGCGCCCAGCACACTGGACCTCTGAATTCCTTTACGGGGATGCCACTACCTGCCCCTCTGCACATACGCCACTCAGGGGGGACCTAGCACACTTCACTGTTAAGAGCACAGTTCAACCTATTTTATTTTGCCAGGTTCCAGCACACAGACATACAACATGAGAGAACTAACTGCTGTTCATTCAGATTTACTGGCGTATCTTAGAAGTTGGCTCAATCCTCAGACTTTGTTATTAATGATATTGTCCTGCAATCTGTGTTAAATATAGATCACGAGTGATGCTGATGAATGGGCTGGAGCTCACGTTTGTGTTAGTTCATTTTACCATCATAAATTAAGATGTTCCCCACCCTTAGTACGAGGACTTGGTCTAGCATTTCATTATGATGACTTAATACTCCTCGTTTTTATAAAAATATGCTGGCTCATTAATTTTGTTTTCTATTTCTAGATTTAGCTGTACATTATTGGCAACATATGTTGCCCAGATTACAGAACTTGGTAATAAATTATATTTATACTATCTCTAAAAATTATTTTTTTTCTAGGCTAAGTTGGTATATGTATGTAGCCTTTGTTTTTCCTACAGTAGTGTGAAGATTCTGGAAAATGATACATCAACTACGAATGTGTAGCCCCATGGGTTGGTTTCTGCAACAGCTGCAGAGGTGGCATCGGTGCTTAGGTCTAAACCTCTCAATAGTGGCCATGTTTGTTTACAAGGTTTCTTCCCAAGTGTCATGGTGTAGCCTAATTCTGGTGCATAAAATGAGGATACTGGCTGACAATTCTATTTTGTTATTGTTATTATTAAAGTCTTTTTTAGGGAGTTGGGGGAGGATTCTGGGGCAATAAAAATGACAGTGACGATCATGCATGAACAGTGGTATGCAGATTCATCTGTTCACACAGACGTGCAGGGATGCAAGCATGTCCTGCGTACGTGTGTGTGGTAAGGGAGCACATGCCAAAGCCTTGCTAGGGGAAGACGCAGAGCCGTGGTCAGCCTCTGAGCCTTTTGGTGTAGCACGCTCTTAGTGATCAGTTCAAACTCTAGCTGAATGCACTGCACGATCCGTTCAACTTACATTAGGACTCTAATCCCACAACCAAGAACCTTAATATCAACAAGAACACAACCCAGATGATTCCCTTGCATCTTTTTTTGAGGGAGGATAATGAGGATCGAACCCACGGCTCCATGCGTGCGCTCTATCACTGAGCCGCCTCCCCAGCCCCTCATTACATTCTTAAACCCTGAGAGATTCGGAGCTCAACTCCACTTAGCGTCTCACTATGGAGGCCCATGAACACAGGGGTGAGCACGCCGTGGCCTGGAACTCCATGTGACTGCTGAAGTTCCCCATGATTACTCAGGACTAACACTGTCCAGAGAAATCAGAGCAGGCATCGCATCCAAGAGCCACTGCCCTGTGACTACAGCATGAGGTCATTGGGCCCCCTCACCCCGGGCTGTCTCTTCAATAACTCATCAGAAAGATGACTTAAGTCACCCTTCAAGAAGGATCATCCTCATCATTTTTTTTTTCTTATCCTGCCAATGTTATGGATACTCCTAACACTAATTACAGACAACTCAGATTTACAGTTTCCCATGTGAAGAAGGTAGGTACCTACCATAAGCATGAACTGTACAGAAGCACTTACGGAATTGCTATGTAAGGAAACGGAATCGTGGGTTGGACGTTTCATTCCTCAAAGCTACTTAGAGTGGATAGCAGAGACAAAGCCTTCTGTAGGTGAATCTGGGCAACTTTTTTTTGCTCTGCTTCATTTGGATGACCAGCACAACTCAACCAACATTAACTTGTTGCCAATATAAAATGTTTATTGAAATGTGTTTGTATTTTGGAACTTTTTAATGTGCTTACATAAAAATCTTTTAGCAAATATAGAAAAATCAAAGTTTATTTTTACATGAGAAATGAAGTGCTGACGAAATGTAAAAGAATGTCTTACTTGAGCAAAATAAATAAATACATAAAATCTTCTGAAGTGAAGGCCTTAAAACATAAAGTTATTTTTCGCAGTGCCTCTCCCTACAACCGTACACTATAAAGGGCAGAAAGCTGCTTCTCTTACAGGAAAAAAAAAAAGGAAAAGGAGAATATAATCTCTATAGCATATAAATGTTAAAGACCCTGGAAGACAGACAAAGGACAGGAAGAGAATAAAGAGGACCCACAGCTAGGGACACAGCCTCCGGAGAGGTCACAAAGTGCCAGGGGCTGGAAAAGTAAAACTGTTCATCCTTTGAAAATACGGACAAGAAGTAGCAGGAAGGAAAAGAACTGGAAATTAGAGAAGACTAGGAAGCCAGTGTAATCTGAGACCTAGGGAGGGAGGCCAGCTCCCAGGACACTGGACCTGAAAACGCTCCAGGCTTAAGGAGAGGGCCTTTTGCAGCATTCCTGGAATTCTCAGAGGTGACCACCTCCCCACCGAAGATTAAGTACAGGATCCTTCTGGCTAAACTTAAATGGAAAGAACCAGAAAAAAGGGTTGGTTTCTTGACCTGGATGTGTATCAACACATATCCCACTTTCCCACCCTAATGAATGACTGTGATGTATGGATACAGAAGATGGATGCAGGGATCCTCTTACAATAGTAGATTTAAATGCCAAGTAGCCACCTTTCCCACAACTACAATCTGTTGCTTGTCCACTACACAAAGTCTGGAATACAATATGGTACTGTAAGGCTAGCTTGTAGGCCTAAGGACAAAACTTTCAAATGGAGATTTTCCGCACCCCCTCCTCCCTGTCAACATCCCAACCCCTGGCAAGGATCAAAGCAATTTCCAGAAAGTTCTGATTTGAGGTCCCTCTATGCCCCCATGCCTCTCTTTGTCCTGGTTTATCTGGGCTGGGAGGAAAGAACAGCTTCCCAGCTTTTAAAATTCTGGACTCTCAATTAATACTGAATTATTCCAGTGCAAACAACTCTTCCTATTCTTGCAGATTATTTGAATTATCATTTATTTGCTTCAGGTGAATTCAGATCTCTAAATGACTTCTAGCGATACGCTGATGTGACTTCATCTAAACCTCATTAAGAAACGTTTTTAAAGAAGGATTTACCCTTAAACCTTACAGTTTCCTACCTGGTGTTTGGGATGGATGTCGGCTGAATGTCAATTCCTCGATTTTAGTAGCCAAACATTTATCCTTTATACTAAGTCCAAACCACAAACAAGTCAGCATTATTTCAAAACACTCTGTGTTCTTTCACACACAGTCAACATTTTAATTATAAGAAGACATTTAAATGCCAACAGGTCACTGTGTCGTCTTTAACTAGGTTCACAAACTCTGTTTCACTGATTTTAAACAGCCTGTTGCAGGGCAGCTATTTAATAAATGTTTGTCCAGTTCTTCTTTTTTCCCATGATTAAAAAAACTAAAGCCAAATTTTGCTTAAATTGTTGAAATGCCTGATTCCTCTGGGTCACAGGTTTGCTGCCACAGTTTTGTTTACTGAAGCAGACTCCTCATATTAAAGCATTATTTTAGGTGCTGGTTTCACTAAGTCACCGTGTGAAACTAACCAAGGTACAGGTGCTGCCTGGAAAGTGACTGCAGTACACCATGAGTGTCCGCACTGCGCACATCCTCGGCCCTGATTAGCTCCATTCTATTTTAGCACCAGGCATCTTCTAATGAGAAAATGTTAAGTTTGCACCAAGGGTGTGACGACAGCATCAGACTGGAACATGCCGATAAACCTTGCGAACATTCCCCCCAAAGACGAGCTCATAAGTGTTTTTATCTTCCTCGGTTCCATCTTGATTTCTTTTGAATTAATCACCCAATATACATAATATTAAGAATTTACAGTGAGCAAGGTGTGCTACAATCTTCTCTTTTGATGCTACAGATAATGTATGCATGAGCTTTATAGTGCAAGTGGTTCCTGAATGCCAGGAGCTCATTAATGATCTGAGTGCGCCAGCCTGGCTAATTCCTTCAGACTCGGGGAATGTGGGCTGGCATGGAGTTTTGGGGTTGATATGAAAGACAGCAGGCCAGAGCTAGACGCTTTCAGTGAGTGTAATGACACTAACGACAGACATAATCTCAACACGGGAATTTTTTTGATGCTAAACACACAAAGGTAACTCCTGAAGGGTCAAGAAATAACTATACCCTATACATAATGGCTAATTCTGGAGATAACCTAGGAGATTTTTATTTTAAAGAACAAGTTTCCATCGTGGGAAAAAAAAGAAGAGCTAGAGCATTACAATATTGTGGTTTGGCTCTGGAATGTCCCCCCAAAATCTTATGTATTTGAATATTATAAATTGTCTGTGGAAACATGGTGCTGTTGGAAGATTGGGGCTTAGTCTGGAGGGGTGGATTACATGGAAGTAAATCTGATCACAGGCATGTAAATTGGATTATAGGCATGCAGTGGGGGTTTACCACACCTACCACACCTTCCACACTTGGATCCAGGAGGGGCTGATCACTGGGATGAGACCTGGAAGGATATATAAGCTGTTTCCTGCCTTCCTTGGAGGACTAGTCTCAACTTGCCTTGATTGGGCTTCCTGTTTGTGATGTGAGAAGCTGCCTTCACCTCTGCCTCTGCCATGTACTTCCATTGCTGCTGGTTGCCTCTGAATGGACTGTAACCTTCTGAAACTGTGAGCTAAAATAAACCTTTCCTTTCCTAAGTTTGTGGGTGTCGGGTACTGAGTCACAGCACTGAAAAAGTAACTAAGACAATTACTTAAATAAAAATCAAAGTGAAATCCACCTAAGTATCCCAGGTGATGTGCCTGGTTTCACAAGTATTCAAGCAAATAAACACCATAACGTAGTAAAAAGCCCAAACCCATGGAAGTTATCAGTTCCTTGGGGATCAAGAAATATTAAATATTATACTTCTTCAACTACCTTGTATCAACTGTAACTGATAGATGAGGGGGAAAACAAAGATAGTGCCCAAACCTTTACAGGAAAACTTCACACACACACACACACACACACACACACACACACACACACACACACACACACACACCCCACTGTGAAGCAAAGTTTGCAACATGCTATAATTAAGCTCACATCCTGACAGCAAAAACAGAAAGTTTTATTCTAAGTATAGAGGGAGACACTCCATATTATGCAATCTGATTGTGTTTTTTTTTAAACATTAGTCATTGATATAGCAATATCTCTTTAGGACAAAAAACTACTCTGAAAATAGATAGTACACACAAAAATTTGTTGTGCTCCGAATTTTTATATCGATGGAGATTTTCTTAAAATCTTGAGCACATCGTATCCCTGCTCACTCTTCCCGTAACTGGGAGCCTCCCTACTTAAACGTCATTTTCGCGCTTGCTCTCCTAGCCACCGGGTGCTGCTTGCCATTCAGGCCGTAGACAGCCACACATGGCCTAGCGCTCAGCATCCTGCAGGGGCCACCCCATCTCCTCCCCCACTGATGACATGTGTCAACAGAAGACGGCTACACACACAAGTCAGCCCCAGGAGCCCAAGCAAGTCCGGTTCTGAGCAACACTAAAATACCGAAATGATAATTCTACTTTCCTGACACAATGGACTGGACTCAGCACAATTTAATGAAATAAAGAATCACAGACTCAATGAGCTGCTCAGTGCGCATCTTGCGAAACAGTGGAGCTAATTTCAAATCAGAGGCCTTCAGGAAGGCCCGTAGCGGTAAGGTGCCTGGGCCTTTACTTTTTCTTTTCTTCTTCTTCTTCTTTCTCTCCTTCTCCTTCTCCTTCTCCTTCTTCTTCTTTCCTGAGACAACATCTTGCTCTGTAGTCCAGGCTGGTCCTCAACTCATTATGTAGCTCAGGCTGGCCTCTAACTCATGGCAACCTTCCTGCCTCAGCCTCCTGAGTGCTGGGATTCTAGGCCTGTGCCACCATACCCAGCCCATTTATATGTAGTGCTGGGAAATCGAACCCAGAGTGCTCTAGCCACTGTGCGTGGGCTTTCGTATTCCTGACACCTGGAACACATTACCTCTTACACATTGGAAGCAGGTTAGCTCTCTGAGCTGCAGTTCCCTCAAGCAGAAAATAACCATGACCATGGTGTATTTGGCTGGATTATGTTGACAATCTCATGTGATAATACATACAAATCACTTAATATGGTGCCAGGCACATGTAAGAACTCAGTGAAAGATATCTAGTATTATGTTCAACTTAGGATTTTTAGAACAATTAGGCCTCCTCTTTGAAGCCTCAAGTCAGGCAAGGAAGTACATAAAACAAAACCCTACGAAGAAAGCAAAAGCCTCCAGTGATTGAATTAGATACACAGGAAGCAAACACCCCGAAACAGCCCTTCTCCCTACCCCTACACTTCATCTGGCTGTCAGGAACAACTGGTAGATCTTTGGAGAAAGTATTTCATCTTTCAAATAACTGCTTAGAGAAGGACTGAAAACTATATTTAACTGCCTCTCAGGCAATTAGACCAGACCCATCGCCACATCTGCCGTTCGCTCATCGGGAAACTGCTTCCAAGACATTTAAAATTCATAGGTATCTTAGCTCATGATGAATACCCTAAAAACTCCCTAGGACACAGTTGGCCATGGTGTGGAATTGGAGAGAAGGAGGTGCCATCTTGGTTTGGATTCCTCTAAGAGGATTCTGAATGGAATCTCCTGAAGGATGATACTATGAAGGGATCCAAACCATTTATTGAATTACATCAAAGTGAAAAAAACTTACCTTAGCAAACCCTTAGGTGGCACTAACTATGTGTGGAATTTGCCTATAGTTATACAGTGAATCTTCATGAGATCCTCATGAGGCAGAAACTATGACTCTCACCCCTTTAGACTATGTGAGAAACCTGATGCAAAGGTAGGTTACATAATGTGGAGCTACTGCCAGAGCCTGGATTTGAATCCAGGCAGCTCTGCTCTGGGGTTACGCTCTTCCCTAAGATGGTACAGCCTCAACATTTGGCTGGAGTGCAGCCAGAAGGGGTGGTGGAAATGTATCGCTCTTAGGTTCTTGCCTGGACATAGAAGCACATCAGGAACTGAGCCCCCCCACTGTCCTAGAGTTCAGTGCTGGCCCATGTGCCACTCCTCTAACACAAGGTAAAAAATCTCCAATGCATGCCCCTTGGATCAGAGAGGATGCACCTAGGGTGTGTCACAAGCATACCAGCAAGCCTGGCACTGAGATGCCTGGCTTATAACTTTTATTCTAAAGATAACCACCATTATTTGACCTATGGAAATATGACTATAATGTTCCACTTTTAATTGTGCAAATATAAACTAATTTATATGAATTTATCAAACTATACAATGTAAAGATAACAGTGCTACCTTTAAGCCATTCAGATGAGAATACCAACTGCTTGTGGGGCCCAATCCATCTCTAATTTCCCTGAAGTCCCACAAGATGTCCAGTTATTCTATCAACTTGGCTCACCTTTGGTGCCCAGTTACTTGGTTAGATATCAGATGCTGCTGTGAAGGTATTATTTTTTAGACACACTTAACATTTACATCAATGAATGTTGAGTGTAGTACCTCACGTTCTCGGATGTGGGTGGGCCTCATTTAATCAGTCAAAGGCCAGAAGCACAAACACTGGGGTTTCCCAAAGCAGCAGCAGTCTGCTTCACACATGGACAGCTTGATTACTAGACTGAAGGCTTCAAACTCAAGACTATAACATTCATGATCAGAATTGCCAGACTGTGGTACAGATTTTGGACATGCTGGGCCCCACCATCAAATAAGCCAATTCCTTAAAATCTCTCGGTCATCTACCTCCTCTTCCTAGTCCTCTTCCCTGCCCAACCCCCGTCAAAATCCGTGGTGAAGTAGACAGACTCCAAGTGGCAGGAAGAACAAAATTGAAGCATTTTATAGCTACCATCCTGCTCTGTGTCTCCTAAATCAAAATCACCTCTGGGTTTGCAGGGACTTCCAGGTGTTCTGCAAGGTGGGGGTTGAACTGTCCTCAGGTGGGCTTGCCTTGTCCGTTTTTTGGTGCTGAGGATTGGACTCCAGGCCTCATAAATGCTAAGCAAGGGCTCCACTACTGAGCGCTACCTCAGTCCTTCGTTTGAGACCAAGTCTTGCTGAGTTGCCTCAGTTCTGCAACTCTTCTGCCTCAGCCTCCCAAGTAACTGGAATTATAAGCATATGCTATCATACCTGGATTTTTAATGACACATATATCAAGAGAGAAGGAGAGAGGGGAAAGCGGGAGGCAGAGATAAAGAGAGAGAGAGCCTACGGTTTTATGCGAGCTCACTTACCTCTAGAAGACTGACCCCGCCCCTGCATCTTCCTACTTGTTCACAGAGAAGACTGGGTAGAGTCATGGATCTCAAGCCCCCATTCCTACTTCCTGCTGTATTTTCCCATGAAAAGATGGAACACATTTCCCACAACAGCACACAAACCAGCCAGCCTTGTAGAATGGGTAATGCCAGCTGCATGGCCTCTGTGAATGGCTGTGGCTCAACAGGCTGCAGAGACACGGACCCTGGTTTGTGGGTGTCTCCAGATGAGGCTCAGGGACTCATGGCTGACCTGCTTACAGCAGTCCAGCCTGCCCCTGATCTGTGGACCCACTCATCACCCAGGCTCGTGGTGCCTGTCTGGGCCAGCCTGAAGGCTGAGAGACAATTTGGCTACAGATGGCATTTTGGTAACCTCCTCCCAGGACTGTGGAGAGCAACCTCACTGCTTTCACGGCTCCCAACTGCTACCCGTATGTGGGTTTGGTTGTGGAGACCCTCCCACTTCAAACCCTCTTCTTCTGTTGCAGCTCTCAAAGTAAACAGCACAGCAGATATCATTTCCTTAAGAAAAGCTCTCATCCTAGCCCAGGGATGCAGGTCTGTGATCCCAGTCCTCTGGGAGGCCGAGGCAGGAAGGCTCTAAATTTAAGCCCATCCTGGGCAATTAGTGACTTATCGAGATTTTTCTTGAAATCAAAAATAAAAATGGGCAGAGGATGTAGCTCAGTGTGAAGGCGCTGGGCTCGATCCCTAGTACCATGAGAGAAAGAAGGAAAAAGAAAGAAAAAAATAGAAAAGAATCTCAACAAGCTAAGCCCTCCCTCTCTTCCCTGCTCCCTCTTCCTGCCCCTTTTACTCAAACCTACCCAACCACAAAGCCCTGTTCTTTGTAAAGGGCTTGTGCTGGGAGTGAGGGATATGTCACACCAAGAGAATCCACCACTGCCCAGAGCTGTTTTCCTGCGGCTTCTTCAGTAGCAGGCAGGCCACGGCCAGTGTTTACAGTCAGCAATTCTGAATGTGCTGACAGGGAGAACAGTGACCACAGCGTCAGGGCAAACCAGTGAGGAGGGAAAACAGATGCGGAAATGCCAAGGGGATGCGGGCCTCCATCCCTCCCTGCTCCCCAAGGACCCAGGGAGGTCACGGGCTGGCCAGTGGAGGCCGCATGGTGGGGAGTGGAGGCGGTGCGCCTCCTGTGTTCTGGCTGTCTGGACTCCATGCTACGTTTCTATTTCGGGGCCGACAGCCTACCCTGGGGGAAGGAGCTCTTCCCCTGCAAGGCGACTTTCCCTCCCTGCTGTGGCTCACTCCAGGAGGAGAGGAGGAGGAATGGCTCAGGCAGCCATGTTCACAGCAACTTTAGGAACTTCTCCCTGGACACCATTTAACTTAAGCAAAGTGCGTGATGTTGCTGATTTGTGTTTAACTTTTTCTCCAGTAGTAAAGGAAAGATTTATAAGTAAAAAGGTGTGCCAGAAAAATTCTGGGTAGCAAGGAGGGAGAGAAATGAGAGAGAGAGAGAGAGAGAGAGAGAGAGAGAGAGAGAGAGAGAGAGAGAGACTCTACTAAATCAAGGCTTGAAAGGACTATTACAATACGGCTATAGTTTTATGGGAAGACCAGAATTTCTGGGTTCTGGAATCCCTTGGCTCTGGCCCTGTCCAGGTGAGATAACAGAGAAGTCATTTACTCTGAAGTGGCCCCAAGAAATTAAGTGGTGAGGTTGGCCTCCTACACAGGCAGAGGGGCAGCTTGGTGACTGGGCTCTCACGCTGGCAGAGACAAAAGCTTCACTAGCTACTGGGGCTTTCAAATAAAGTAACGCTTTTTGACTTGTGGTTTACATACCATGACTATGGTAGTAAAAATACCCTATCAGCCTCCTACTGACTCCTCTTGTGTGCCAAGAAGAAAACAGAAAGCCAGGTACATTTGAGGACACCCAGTGGGACAGAAAGGGCTGGCTCCCCAGCAAAGAGGCAGGTGTGTACCTCCTAAAGCAGTGAACCTGATGCTAGTAAGAAGCTGTCCAGCTAATAATTACACTTTTCAGCTCCCCTTGCACTGAGAAGAGGCTACAGGACTTAGTTAATTCTAAAAGAAAAGAAAAGAAGAAAAGAAATGATGCCTGCCATTTCCACATCTGCCCTGTAAGAGCTTCCAGCACGATTTCCCATAATCCTTGAGGCTTTCACTTTCCCACCCATCCAGAAGATCCATAGAGGAGCAACAGGAGGAAGGAGCTGGCTGGTTGTCCAACACATGCCTGCAGTGGGCCACTGCAAGAGACAGAAGTCAACTTAAAGGTAAGCCACTGCGGACATCAGTGTTTCTCTATCATGAATGTTCCTTTAACTGAACAAAATCAATAAGGGAAGTCAGAGGAAAATTATCAATTAGAGATAGCATAGGCACTAAATATGGTATGCCACCATTTCTGCTTTTGAAAAACCACGCCTACATATGTACTCATAATGCTTGAGAAGTCATGGGAGGAGACATAGGAAAATGGTATTTGTGGTTGCCTCTGGGGGAGGAAGCTAGGAGACAGGAAGAGAGGGATGGCAGAGACGTTCCTCCTTCATGGCAGACTGTTTTAACCTTTTATAATATAAGCCTGTATTACTGACTCAGGAGTTACAGGTAAAAAATACAAATTCTGAAAGAATCCAGTTTTCAGACCACCAGGAGAATGCTTCCAGACACAATTGGTCCCCAGGGTCTTTTTTGAAAACCAAGGGTACAAAGTGTTGACATTTAAAAATATATAGAACTATACGTTGGTGGAGAACTCGGGATGGACAGAAGAGGCAGCTGTGCTGCAGAGATTCTGAATTCTGCATGGTTGGGGGGGGGGGGACCTCTCTCATCCTGTCAGAGACTTTCCTTCTGATGGCAGCTGAAGGCCGTGAGATCAGGTTATTTCTAAATGTGTGTCCCTCAAGTGACCTAGAGGGCCTCACCCAATGGATTCTTGGTCCCTTTCCTGAGGATTCTGATTCAGTAGTTCTGAGGTAAAGACTAGAAAAATCAGACTGTTAACAAGTACTTGAAGACTCTTAGCCTAGTGCCTACAGGGTGTAGGTCACTTGGGAAAACCTGTTTTCATCTGCCCCTGTGTTCTGCCTGTCACCTTGGACAAGTTGCTACACTTTGACATTTTTTATCTCTGGAATACAGACCATAAAATTTCTGACCTAGTGTCTTGGTTACTTGTTTGTTGCTGTGACAGTATATCCAGCACGGACAAATCTGAGGAGGAAAGGTTTATTTTAGCTCACAGTTTTAGAAGGTCACAGTCCATGCACGGACAGCTAGCAACAGTAGAAGTGTATGGCAGAAGGGAAAGGGGAGGTAGCTTCTTATGGCATTGCAAACAGGAAGCCAAGTCACAGAAGGAAGGAAGGAGGGAACATATACTCTTCCAGGTCCTGCCCCAGTGATCTGCCCCTTCTGGGTCCAGCATCAGCATTTTGCCCCTTCCAGGCTTAAGCCCATAATCTACCACATACCTGTCTTCCACCACAGGCCTATACTCCACCACACATCCACACTCCATCCCTCCAGACCAGACCCCATCTCCTAAAAGCACATGGTTCCATAGAAAATCCATAACACCCAAGCACATGAAATTTTTGAGGACATTACAAATCCAAATCACACATGTGTCTGCTGGACTACAGTGACGCCTGTGAAAAAGGCTGGATACCCTATAAAATGACCTTACATTTAATAGTCAGAATCACTATTGTTACCTTATGCATTTTGGATTGCTATTTTGTTTCAGAATTCACTTTATAAAAAAGAAAACACTTCGGCCAGTCCCGGTGGTACAGGCCTATAATAATCCCAGCACTCTGGGAGGCAGAGGCAGAAGGATCACAACTTGAGTCCAGCCTGGGCAACCTAGTGAGACGCTGTCTCAAAATTAATACTAAAAATGGTCTGAAGATGTAGCTCAAAGGGAAGGCCCTGGTCTCCATCCTCAGCACCATAAACACACACACACACACACACACACACACACACACACACACACACACACACAGAGAGAGAGAGAGAAGCAAAACAGCAACAACAAAAAGACTCATTTCACTTTTGAAAAGAGGGAGGGTGGACAACATGTCACTCAATTCCAAATGGGTCCCCTGGCATTATGTAGTTATCCTTAAATCACCCCAAGGCTGAAACAGAGATTTCTGGGTACGACAGTTCATCTTGGTTATCAACTTGACTGCCTTGTTAGAGTCTAGAAGATGAGTAGAACACACTTCTGGGTGTATGTGGGTGGGCCAGGGAGGTGTGACCTTGGGAACTGTGTCTGGTCCTTGGCCCTTTCTTTATGACACTCTTTTCCAGTACTCTGGCTCCCTCCTGCCATAAACTGAGCTGCTTTCATTTGCCATGCCATTCAGCCATGATGTTTTGCCTCGGAGTCGGCCAACCATGGGATGGAATCTATGAAACCACAAGCCAACATAGACCCTTCCTCCTTCAAGTTCCAGGCATTGTCCTGCAACAGGACAGCTTACTAGCACACTGGGGCTTGTGGTAGCTGGCTCCTCTCCGAGCACAAGGAAGACTCCCTAGGCTCCTCCAGGGCCCGTGACCTCTGAGCACAGGAAAAGCTGACGTGAGCCTCGGCATCCTCTTCCCCTGCCTCAGAAAGCTTGATGGTCACACATGGGGAAATGCTGTAGTCACATGGTAGAGCTCTGGCTGCCCTTAGTCTCTGAGGAACTTGGTGGAACCCAGCCTCCTCATCAACTCCCACAAACCTGAACTGGAAAGAAAGCAGGAACGTTTGTGTTTCAAGTCAGTGGAACCAAAGGAGAAGCAGAGGAAGGTGGATTTGTTACTATAGGGTGACTGGGCCTTTTCTGGTGAATACAAAGGAATGATTTGAAATCTGGTCGAAGTACCAGGCTCCCTATCTGCATGATGAATAGATAAGTCACCTAATTCTTCTGGGATCCAGGATTTTTGACTGTAAAATGTGAGTGATGATTTTTTGTGTGTCCATAATTCAGAGATACATGAATGTAAAACACTCACACTGTTGCTGCGGATATGCTGGAGAGACGAAGGGGCTAAGTGGGACTTATCTGGGGCCAATTATTATGACACATTGCTTCATCATTCTTCAAAAGCCAAGCAACACATTCCAGGGATAGGTCAGGATCACGAGAAGTGAAATTCTGATACCGCTCGGAGAATAATGAATCTTAAAAATGTCAGGGATAGCAGAATGGTTTCTGAAGCCTCAATTCCAGCAAGCAAACTTAACTATTTGCCTTTGGCATCTAACGAAAGGAAAAACCAAGGCCCCAGTGAAAAGCTTGGCGCAAAGCCCTGTATTCCTCCCACAGTCTACTGGGAATGGGAGGGGATCTGGCAGAGGGAAGAGCACTAGGCAGGAACAGAACACTGTTCACTGGGCTCTCCAGACTCTGCCCCTATGCATGTACAAAGGGAAGGACTCACATATCCAGAGGAAAGAGACACAAGAATCAGACTCCATGCAGAGAAGATCTAGAGGCAGGGCAAGCACCTGTGTATCTGCCTGTCATGTAGCCAGGGCCAATGAACTGTGCCGCTAGCCCTAGTGCAGATGACCCCAACCCACAAACTGATTTCCTGGGCAGGGCCACCTGTACCCAGCTGCTTAGGCTACCAGATATTTACACGTGGGCTTTACTGAGTTCTTACTAAATGCCTAGCACTGACGTTTTATATACCGAGGAACTGAAACATGGCAAGGCTAAGTAACTTGCCTGAGGTCACAGAGCAAGTCAGGCAGAACCAGGAGTTAAACCAAGGCAGTCTAGCCCCATGCTGTGGTTTGGGTCTGGAGTGTCCCCCAAAAGCCTGATTTACTTACGGATACTATACTCTGCACTGTTGGGAGATGGGGTCTGGCTGGAAGGGGCGGGCTTTGAGAATGACCTGGAGGGGTGTGTGCTAGTTCTGCCTTCCTCCTCACTCTTGTCATGCCGTGAGGAATTCTTTCTCTGGCTCCAGCCTGCCTACGTGGTTCCACCATTTCCAGCTGCCCACCCTGAATGGAATTCTGAAACTGTGAACTAAAATAAATTCTTCTTCTCTAGGATGTTAGGTATGCTGTCCCAGCAATTAAAAAGTGACTAAGACACCCCAGATACAAGTACTGTGCTCTTAGCCACTGCACTCAGAAGGGAGGAAGAGAGAAAAAGAAGAAAAATGGAGAGCAATACTCTTGCTTGCTACACACCTCGCAATGGGCTTCGGGTTGATTAATTCATTAATTCATGTCATGTCTATTCTACCACGATTGGTGTTCTTACCCCATTTCATAGGGAGAGAAATAGAGGTTCAGAGTTGTTGATTAATTAATGTATTCAAAGTCACAAAGCAAAAAAGGATTAAGTTAGGAATCAAATCCAATCTGGCTCTGCTAGACTAAAGTGAGAATGCTAGTGGCTGAAAAAACATGTGACCCTGGGGAGGAACATAAAATACTAAAAGGCCATGGAAGGTAGATAGTTAGAAGCTGGCATTTTCGAGTCCTTAAAAAATAAACCACATAGCCACATGCAAGGCAGAGTTATCTTGTATCAACAGAGTTCTTTCATTTATTTATTTATTTTTATCACAGAGCTTTTCTGTTTACAGGGTAAGAAAGATGGCAAATCTGTATTTGGATCAAAGAAACATGGCCGTGCACCACAAGCAAAGCTTTTCAGCACACGGACAGCGGCGGCTGAAGTTGTCACCTCCTTGCCCTTGGCTGTATTTACACCTTCTCACGCTCAGTTATCACAATTGTGCACTTCCGCATTTCCTAAACGTACCCATCGCTGAACAATCATCCGTTGTTTCGCTGCTGTAATTTTGCATCATTTGCTAGCCCACCGCTGGTACGTTCCCCCAACCTTAGGCTCGATAGGAGCCATGCAATTATGACACAGGAACCAAAGCAGCTCATTAACATATCCGTGACTGACACGGGAGATCATTAATTAGGCATTCTAAGCATAAGTATATATGTATAAATTAGCATCTATTCATCATTTAAACTGTAAGTGATTTTTCATATCTGAATATTAACTATGCTGGAAAATTACTAAATTTTCCTGAGTGAATTCTGTAAACAATACACATCCCTGATAACAAAAACAAGATGTAGAGAAAAGAGTGTATGTGCAGAACTGGACATGATGGAAGGAGTCACATGACGTCATTACCCTTCATCCCTCAGCATCATCTTTGTGTTGTTTCTGGCTACCCCTCCTGCCACGGGCTCCCCGCACCCCCTTTTCTGGCATGAGTGCTTAGGCCCAAGGACCGTCCCTACCATTCTAGAGATGCCGCGCCTACGTCTGTACTCTCAGTGGTCACTCAGTGGTTCTTTGGATACGTATCTCCTGTTGTGGCCTATGAGAAAAGAGAGCCAGGGGATACTTCCATGAAGATGACAGAGTCCCTCAGGGACCATCCAGTCTATCAGGAAAGATGGGACACAGACTGCACACGTAACGTCCTAACAGAAGGGGGGCAATTACTACTGCCAATGAGCACAGATCCCTTTGGCTGGGGACTAGAAAATTCTGCTGGGGGAGCACTGGACCATCGTTCTACAGGATGGGAGGATGGGTAGAAGACGCAGATCTGGCAAGGTCTGGGCAGGGAGAGAATTATCTTCCGGAGAAACCAGAGCCAAGCCGTCTACCTGCACATCTGGGTCTTGTGTGTGCTACTTCAGCAGCAAAACAATTTTTCCATGTCTGAAGCAGTCATCCCTTCAGGTCCAGCAAATGACCGGTTTCGGGCCACAGGAATCACAGGGCTCTGCTCCCGTTCCCACATTGGCCAGTGACGCGAACGGCTCTGCAGAGCAGTGCTTTCCTTGCTCTCCTGCAGGAGGTTCAGGCTGCCGCCATCAAGGTCTGGTACAGCCCTTACCTTCCTCGGAAGCCATGGCACACTCTGGTAACTTGGCTGTCCTGGATGGCAGGACTTGGGCCGTTGTGTCTAGGTGGAGGTCCACAGCCTGTGAGGAGACCGAGTCAACAAGCTCAGCCTTTGCAGAAACTCCCTATGCACACACGACTTTCCCTGGTAAGCTGTCTTCAGCGGAAGAACCGAAGCATGGTAACAATCTCTTGCACTAAGAGAGGCAGGTATCAGGGCCTAGTGGCATACGATCCTGGTACTCTGGGAGGCTGAGGCAGGAGGATCACCAGTTCCAACCCAGTCTGAGCAATATAGTAACTTAGCAAGATCCTGTCTCAAAATAAATTTAAAAAAAATGGCAGGGGACGTAGCGCAGTGCGAAGGCCCTGGGTTCAATCCCCAGTTCCATGGAAGACAGGCTGTGGGGCTGCTTTCCGGCTAAAGTCCTTACTCTGAGGCTTCCACCGATGCTTATGTCTTCAAACACCTTGGCTAGGATTCAAGCCTTCTCTGCTTCAAACGGACCCTGTTCTCAGGCAGGAAGAAAGGCTGCTATCAAGGGCAAGAATGCAGGCATGCTCCCGCAACAAGAAACTAAGCAGCCAGCTGTGGTTTGGGAGCATGGGGGCCCTTCTGCCTCTGCTATGGCAGGCCTTGATGCTTCCAAGACACTGGGCTGCTGGGGAAATACACACTTTCTCTATAATGGACCAGTCTGGGAAAATCCTGCTGTCCCAAAGCACCATCTAGGATTATGACTGTTGAGTTCTTCAATTCTCCTGGCTACATATAAATCCATCTGCTATTTGTGGGTCAGATTTACATATAGCAGACCGATACAGCCCATGTTTCTAGTGAAAATAAAAATTAAGGTCATTGTACTCACAATTATAGTGGTTAGAAAATTCCTGACTTCTAGATCTTTATAAGAGATGATAATTAATTAACTAACTGGAAAATTGTTCACAGATCCCATTCTATACTGTGTCTGAGACGTTATAGCCCCTAATAAATTAGGAAGCCCAGAGTATCATTTAGTTACACAGAACATGGTAACGCAGTAGACACTTGTCCTCGAGATTCAGAGGAAAGGAAAGTTCATGGTGATTTGAAGTCCTTCCAAGAAGCCCACTGACTTCTGTTTTTTTTGATGTAAGAGACTGAACCCAGGGCCTTCTATTGAGCTACATCACTAAATCTTTCTTGTTTTATTTATTTAACTTATTGTTGAGAAAGGCTCTCACTAGCTGGCCTTAAACTTAAGATCAGCCTGCCTCGGCACCCCTTATACCTGGGATCAGAGGACAAGAAGACTATTTGGAAGGCAAAATGGAATTGAGTCTTACAGAAAATGAGGGATTTCCAAGAACTTCCTGATAGAAGCACAGTTCGAATCTTAGAAATACAGAGAATGGGAACCTGGATTAGAAAATCTCAACACACATTTTTCAAGTTTAATCATGTCAGAGAACTGTGAATACTTTGTCCTGTGTACTCTGCTGAAAATCTGTTTTTCTGTTTTGCAGTGTTAGAGACTGAACCCAAAAACCTTGCTGAGTTTCCAAGGTTTTATTTATTTACTTATTTAATTAGGTAAGGACTTCCTAAGTCACTAAATTGCCCAGGTTGGGCTGGAATTTGTGGTCTCCTGCCTCAGCCTCCTAAAGCGCCAGGGTTACAAGGGTTGGCCCCGTGCGTGGCTTTGCGTCTGTGTTGAGAGCTCTGCCAACGGTTGGATTTTCCCCTCCCCCAGTACCTTCCAAAACTGGACAAAGCTCTTCCCATAGCGGCCTCGGACACCAAGCAGCATCGCGGATGTTTATGGCAGGGCTCCTCTGCTACCCCAAATGTAACTTAGGAAAGCTTCACGGAAAGCTGCGCTCTGAACTCAACCTATAGAGACATGTTCTAATTTAGGCAGTGGAATGAAAATTACAGGGCAACCACAGAGGAAAGTTTAAAATTAGGACAAACTTGACTTTGGGCCTCCTAAGCCTTAAACAGTTAGTAGATGAGTGAAGAACAATGAGAAAAGGGGATGGGGGAGGCAATGAGACCTTGGGAAGCAAAATTCCCAGACTTTTGTCCCTTTTCATGGTCCTGACAGTCTAAACTTTCTGCACATCTGAAAATCTACAGAAACAGCTTTTTAAAAAATTATTAACTGTATCCATGGGTGGAGAACATCCAGTCCTCCAGCCTAGCCCACAATCATTTGGCTGGGCCTGGCCAAGATTATCAGCACATTAGGAGTGAGTTAATTAAATCCTTTTCCAAATAAAAACAGGCCTATTTTTAAGCTGATAATTTGTATGGCCCGCAAACGACATCATGAATATCCAAATAACCCTTGGCAGAAAAGAGGATCCCCAGCTCTGCTCTAGTTTCTCTAGTCTCTGCTTTACAAGAGTCATAACTCAAGGTGTGGCCTGTGAGGGGATTCTGCAAAGAGATAAGCAAACTCTTGCCCAGGAAAAGACAGAGAGAGGAAAGAAAAGGAAAGACTTTTCCCCAGGTCAAGTCTATACCCAAGTCCCCATCAGTGCAGTCCAGGAGTAACCCAGATGGCTTGGTTTCAACGGCATCCTCAAGGCAGACCCGGGAGGAGGCTCTGTTGAGCATGTGGGATTATCTTAATCCAAGGCGCTAGTCCAGTCAGCAACAGACCTAAGGGTTCGGGTTAATGCCCAAAACCCATCCCTCTCCACTAGCAATGGATGGCTGTCCTCCTGCCACAGGGGTCAGTCTCTGGAGAAATGATACAGGAAACCAAGCTGTATTAATTCTGTGCCACTCTGAAGTTAGAAAAATATGGCCTTCTTTTATTTTGAGAGTCTTGATTTGGGTCCTATATTCCCAAAGCACTCAATGATTCCAAATATAGAGAATCAATTTTTTCCTACCGTTCATGAAAAGGGATATTCTGACTGAACACCATAGTTTTCAGGAAACTCACAAGTCAGCATACTCAGTTTCCAGACGATGATCCTGATGCGCGAGTCCGCTTGGGAGAGGAACCGATCAGATGCACCATCCCTGTGAGGTGGGCTCCCCTTTCCCACATCACTGGGACAGACTCCTTTCCTGGAGGCAGACTATCCCAGAAGTACCTTACTCTAGTTCCACATTTCCAAGAGCCGGAAATTGGAAGATAGCATAATGCAGAGGAAGGGCCGCTTTCATGCATGACGACTTCCTCACTGGCGGTCCAAAGCATGTTTACAAAGTTGGCTAAAGGAAATGCCCACATTTCATTAGGTCATGTTTTGGAAAGTTTTCAGTAAACAGGAAGTAGAATGAGTCCCCCAAGTAAATATAAGGACATTCCTAACCTAATGCATCATGTAAATCAACGAGTCAGAGTAGGAATTATTAGGAGTCCATGGCTCATCAGAGATGGTTGTGTTAAACTTCCCATTTCCTTAGTCTCAACTGTGAATAAACCAACTCATGATATTGGGGTGCCTCTCCAACAGGTGCTGCCTTCAGGGTACACCACTCACTTTGTCAGAACTATTTCAGATCCATTTACAGCACAACTAGTTCCAGAATTTGATCCCATTGAAATATTTGGCGCCTGCTGATATGTTCAAACAAATTCACCACATCTTGATTATGTTCTGGCAATTAAAGCTATTAAGCCAGTAGATAGACAGCAGGTTATTTCATTGCTGGTTGAAAAAGCCAGCTTTCTTTTCTCCTCCTTTTTTATGTGACAGCCCTGTAATTAGCCTTAATCAAATACTATTTGTGTTCAGTGCTGTAACTTTGCTTCCTTAGCCAGGAAACTCTGCCAATCTAGAAAAGGAGAACTTGAGCTCTGGTCAGAAAGCAAGAAAGACAAGCATGAGGCATATGGGAATGCTCTGGGCCACGATTTTTACAACTTTTTTGTAAATCTACAGCTATTCTAACATTAAAAGTTAATTTTTTTTTTTGAGACAGGATCTTACTCTGCAGTCTAGGCTGGTCCTAAACTTATTACGTAGCCCAGGCCTCAAACTCTCAACAATCCTTCTGCCTCAGCTTCCAGAGTGTACAACCTGTGCAACCATGCCTGGCTTACAAGTTTGATTTTGAAAAGGTCAGAGTGTTGGGGGTTAGCTCAAAGATAAGAGTGCATGCTTAGCAAGCATGACACCCTGACTTCCATCCCCAGTTCTACAAACACGCAAAGTGTGGACTGACTGGTTTGAAAGAAAGAAAGAGGGAAGCAAAGAAGAATGAACATGGGAAAGCCTGGTGTGTAAATTCAACTGCAGCGGCCAGAGTGTGAAAGTAAGCTTTAGAACTGGCTTAGAAGACAGGGCTCCTTTTGGAAATGGGAGTTGACACTTGCTCTCCTGGGGATGCTCTGGAGCGTCTTGCTCCCCACTGCAAGAAAGATGGTAATAAAGCCTAGAGCTAAGTGGAGGGAAAGGCAGTAATCACAACTAACAGAGATTTTTCCACCATTATCCAAACCTTCAGTTTATCTCTTTTTGTGTCTTAAACTTATCATTTCTTCTGACATTTCCAGAAGGAAGAGCATTGGTAAGGGAATGATAGTAGTAAACCAGGTTTTCTAAACTTTCTGGCCCCTTGAGGCATTTCATTGTGTACACGTATTATATCCCCAGAAAAGGAGTCCCAGCGTTTCCCCACCTCAGTGGTTTGGTCCGGCTTCTTCATGGTCTGTGATGCCGGCTGAGTTGTCAGTACAATGAAATCACTGAATGGGATAGGAGCATGTTATTTTGCCTTTGTTTATTTGATTAATTATTGATCTTTGCATTGCACTTCAAATAGGGATGGATCACACTGCATGGCTGTTTTACCCGCCTGTGAGGTTCACAACAATTCCGTTAGCACTATGATCACTCGTAGTTTCACCTTTGCCAGTGGAACCATGATTCTTTATCACCGTTAGAAATGAGGACTTTAGAGTATGGCCTACACGGCCTCGGCATTTTCTCTTTTCTCTGCATTATTTATGCATTTAAGAGCCCAAGCAAGAAAGTTACGTCACCATTAGTACGGCAGTATGGAAACATGGCAGAAAGAGCTAGCACAGGTAACACTTTGAGATTGAGTAAGAAATGTCACGTGACTCTTCACCTCCCACAAGGACCTTGTCATTTTAGGAGAACACAGCAGATACGTCCCACAGGAGGGACTGTTACAAGATTAAGAGCCACCTGGCTGATTTTTACTGGACCAAGATGACTAATTTTACTCCATTCAAAATGGGAAGACTAGCTTGTTTATCCACAACTTTGAATAACCGGAAAACACTTCTTACAACTCGTGGAAAGTATTGTGGTAATTGCCACAAACGCCAGATGTGTAACTCTCTTCCATCAGATGTTTTACCCTATTCATACAATTAGTGAACTCTAAAGAATGGTTTTTCTACCTATTCTAGATTTCTCCTTTATCTAGATTAATGTACCTCAAGTAGGCTTTAAATTCAACAATGTGCTGTCAAATACTTAGCAAACATCTCTCCAGATCAAAACAAGCAAACAAATAAATACTGCCCCCTCCCCCCCAAAAAAAGCTAAGGGATGGTTTACAGTCATTTTGATAGTGTACATAGTTGCACTATGGACACCTTGAAGTACTAACCTGGCTCTACCCAACACAGAATTAGGAAGAAATATGTACAATGACAGATCTGAAAAAATGTGCCCTGATACATAACAGCAAATGACTCCCAAAGATGTGAAACACTGTGACTTTAATAATTAAATCATATCATAGAAGGGCTAAAATATTCTAATGTTCCAAGATAGCTTACCTCTTAAAATGTTTTCATTTTGTTACTGAGAAGTAAAAGTCCAGAAGCCTCTCTATTTTTATAAACCAAAAACTAACTTCCTGCTAATATTTTTAAGTGAGAGTCTCATGATGCGTGTAATTACCACAAAATCTTATAAAGTAAACCATTTGGATTTCAATGACACAAACATGCCGGAAGTTCAGAGTCCTTCTAGATGAACTTGACCATTGAACCCTTCCATTGTTGTGTTTTGGCTGTTGCGAACTCTTCCCTCCACACACTGTAAAGACCAGCTCAGTTGGCCTCTGTGGCCAGATGAATCGGCAGAAAAGGCTAAGCACCACCATGCTTTTTCTTTTTTTAATCATTCCTTACAACTGCCTCTGAGAACAATGGTGGATTAATATCTTTACATTCCCTCCTGCATCCAAACTCATTTACTCCAAATAAAAAGAAGCTATTCTATACTAAAAAGAATGGCAGAATGAAAATAGTACATTTTAACCAAGAAGCTACAATATAGCTCTCTTTTTGCGTATGTGACATACATAACTCTTTCCAATGTATCATTCCTTTGCTGTCCTTTAATTGACCTGTGATTCTTTATCAAACTGTGTTTTCCCATTTCTACCACAAGTACCTCAGCTTATGACCAGGGAGGTTCTTTTAAGAACACAAAAGCTAGGAAGACTCTGGTGAGGAAAAATCTAGCCAAGTCATGTAATTAACTTGAAGAAAAACATTTGCCTCACAGCTCTACTCATGTCTTTTTCCATCAGCCAAAGCCAAAACCAAGCAAACAAAATGCCACCATCACTCGCCCACCACCTCAAACACAAATGACTTTGGCAGTGTAGTCAATGTGAAAAACAAAACAAAACAAACCAACCAACCACTGTTTGAAACAAACCAGGAAAAATACCCCACGTTGCTTCAAATCAAGTTCCTCTGTCTCTCTCATCATCCCACCTTTGCATCTTCCGAATCACGTTAGGGAATAGGTGCAGTTTGAGCACCTACTAGCTCTTCAGAAATAAACCTTTTAAAGTCTTCCTGTTCTCTGAACTCATAGCATTCATTGTTCCTCCCACCTCACTTATGATGAGCACATTAGGTTATAACACATGCAGAACACAGCCCAGGATGCCCCCTGCCATTCTCCAGATGTTAGAAACATGAAACATGCTCGGATTTTTTATGTTAGGAAGGTGGCGAAAGCCAGCTCGTCAAAGGTAAAACAGGCAGAGTACGTCCTGTCCCTGCCTTCGTGTCCGTAAGACACATTTACATTCACCAGGTTCACCTCTAGCTTGACAGGATTATTAACAGGATGGGCTTACTCCTCGTGTGGATGAATCTGTTACCCACGGGGATGAAGGCTTCTCCCACCTTCGGTACTCCTCTTCCCCAGCGCTCACGACTACCAGCTAACCTTCACATGCACTGGACATTTTGGCTCCTCACTAGTTTGTAAAACAGTATAAATGGCAGTATTATTTTCCCTAAATTGTGGCACAAAGGTTTTTTTTCTTAACATAGGTTTTTGAATTAACCAAAAGTCTTTGGTTAACAGGGTTTTGAAGGTGAAACACTTGGATCTTCTTGAATGATTGCAATGGAGACCTCGTGCCTTCTCACTAATCACTTGCACCAGCCCTGCTGGGCCCACGTTCAAGGTACATCAGACCTTTAAAAAGAGACACGAAGAATAAAGATCTGTTGGAGGGACAGATGTAGACACAGGCGTGGACATCCTCAGGCACAGATTTCAGTAAGCAAATGAGTATTCACAACACTTTCAACAACTATAAATAAATTTGTTTACAGTGAACATCACAATGAACCCTGACATTCTTTATCTGAAGAAACAAATAGTCACAAATCTACAGCAGCAATAGAAAAGACAGCTCTTTGCAGGTATCTAAGGACTGCTCACTGTGGGGGAAGGAGCCAAGGAGACGAGCAGGAGAGCAAAGAAGAGAGTCATCTGTGCTCACGGGAGGCAGTCACCTAGAAAGGCGCGCCACTCTCCCTGGAGGCTGCTCCCTTTGCCGCCTTCGCAGGGGCCTGCCTGTGGGTAGCATCTGGGAAAGATGAGAAAGAAGAGGACTGGGGCTGGGGACTCAAGCTGGCATTGAAGTGCAATCTTACTCTATTTCCCTGCAGCCTAGAGTATATTCTTTGTTAAAAGTAATGTGAAAAAAATATCAAGTTGCTTTTCTTTGTTCAGGGATTCATGCACGTGTGCACACACACACTCACACGCTCTATTCTGCATCGCAGAAATCTTGCTGTCACAAGGCTACCTACGGCCATGAGAGATAGTGTCTCCTGCCAGCCTGAAGAGTTCTGGAGGGCATCTAAATCTGAAAGCTTTTAACAGAACCCAGATGCAAGCAAATCACAAAACCACAGTGTCTGCAGGACTGGATTCTTCTTGGCACAGGTTTGGAGCTGTTATTCCAAACACCTGAGCAAAGGGAAAAAGAGCCTCCTGCCTTTCAGCCAGTCCCAGGCTGCCTTCGGATCTCATCCCAGCCTTCCTGCCACACCTGTTGATAAACGGCACCCCTCTTTCCCAGCAGACACATCCCTGGCGCCACATGACTTCTGAGTCACCTTAGGGTGTTTATCCTTTTTTAAGAAGCCACGAGGCACAGACAGAAGCCCAAACTGGCTTAAGCCAACATCGATATGGAATTAATCTGACCCCCACTGGCTGGGTGCTTTGTTTTATGCCTGTTTGTCTTTGGGTCAAGAAGGCATCTAATCCCCCTTTGGCAAGTCCGCTTCAAGTTGTGTAAGGTGAAATTCCGAGCCTACTGAGATAATAGTTCAATATTCATCAGCACTCACAAGGGATGGGCTCACACTCCCTCTAGTGCCTGTTACCCCCATTTCACAGATGAGAATGCTAAGGCACGTAGAGGTCAAGTTCTCTGGCATCTTGAGAGGTCGGGGTAGGAGGAGGCTTAAAACTGTGCAACACACCAGCAATCTGTTCTTAGGCATAGTCTCTCCGTAGGAGCTTCTTCAAGCTAAAAAATGTTGTCTCAATGCCTTCAATCACAAGAATTCTCATGGATGTGGTGAGTACAGAAAGCAAACCCGCTCCAGTCAAGATGCTTGGAGAACACGGGGGGCTCTTCATCCTTGCATCCTACCAGCACTTTCTGGTTCCAAGGAAGCGAGCAGATGAGCACGTGGCCCAAACCCGCTCGCGTACAGTCAGGTGACTATCAACTGGACGAGATAGAAAACACTAGCAAGAGGAAGGGAAGTAAGAGGCTCCTGGCTGCCCAGTACCAGGATGAGGCAGAATGAGATGGAGCTGGCCAGACAGCAAGTAAATGGGAAGCCTCAGGTGAGTGCTGCATGAGCCTGCTGCGTCCTGAGTGCAGGGCAAGAAGCTTGCTGACTGTGGAGAAGCAGCAGAGACGCGCTGCTCCTCTCTCCTCTCCCCACGCTCCACCGCCGCCTACCACGTCATGCTGGGCCAACCAGGTACCTGTCCGCGCGGCCTTCCCACCGCCAGAGGGACTAGCAGTCAAGCAAGTGGGTAAGAGAGAGGGTGAGTCAGCACCCTGAGGAAGGACCACTCCCCACTCCACCCTGCTCCATTTCTGCATCAGAAAATTACACATGGAAAAGAACCCCCGCCTGCCCCGTTGCTTTTCTTCTCAGCACAGTGTTTCATCAAGGACCTTTTTAAGAATGAAGAATTTCTGATTTCATAATTTACAACAAGCTTTACATTTGGGTACTCAATGGATGCACTTGAAAAACTCCCTGACACCCCTTCTCCTGATACCATATTGTACTCATGTAAAAGAATTCACAATGCCGGTTTTATATTAACATGCCTTAATCTTTACTTCTTGTATTTCAGCTTAACCGCCTTTCTAGGAAACAGCTTCCAGACTCTCTCCCTTCAAATATTCCTAAGGTCTACAATGAGAAACTCGAGCCACAGGAATGGGTTCATGCCTTGCGCCTGACTTAGCCTTTCTGCCACACAAACGTGGGGGTTGGGACAACAATGGCTTTTCGGCATCACTGACTCAGAAGTAGTGCTTGCAAGGCAAGCACGTGATGGAGTGGGAACACGGCACGTGACAGACTGGAATTCCCAAAATTTTGATATGCATAAGAAGAAACTAGTTTTTAAAACTTGATCTGCTGCTAACCATTGGGTACAAGGTCAATGGGAAATGGAAAAGGTAACCCTTGCTTTCCAGGGATGTGCTGTCTACTAGGGAACAGACACATGCACACGCTCACCAACGCAGAGCGACTCTGCTGCCAGGAGGGCTGCCACCGTGAGCGTGGCAGCAAGGCGAACGACCAACAATTAAACTCAACTGGAGAGTCGAAGCAGGCTTCGTGGATGAAACTGCTATTTGACAGAAGAAAAGAAGGTGTTCAAGAAAGGACATGAGAAAAAGCCGGAGGTAGGAAACGCTTGCAGCCCACAAAGGCCTGAGTGCAGTCAGTGGGTGAGCGCAGTCTGGGAGGGAGGTGGTGGCTGGCAGAGAGACGGTGATCTGAGCATCAAGGTTGGGATTCTGGACGTGTATGGGCAAGAAAGAGTCATTCAGGTCTTCAGAGGAAAATGAAGCGCTGATTTTAAGAATGGACCAGGAGGAAGAGGTGAGCAAGCAGAGGGGACGTGAGGAGGGTGCGCTGACAGTTTAGATGACAATGAGGGATGCCATTTAATTTAAGGACCTTCGTGTCATATTCTTTTCTCTAAGTGGGGGAGGGCTGGCCATCAAGCTAGAGAGCTTCCGGATCTAAAGCAGACCCCGGAGCTCATCTCCGAGGCTCTCACTGCACTTGGCCCCTCTCCTCACAACAGCAACTTCCACAGAACTTTCTCGGCTAGCTTCCTCCCCCACTGCAGGTGCATCCGAGGAGCACAACCTATGCCTTTTCCCTGGGGTCCCAGAAGCCTGGAGAGGTACCTGGTACACAGCGGGGCTGTCAAGCAGCCAACATTCTACTTTGTTATTTTTAATTAGGAATGCAAATTAATTAATGTCACAGATGAGCAAACAAAAATCTGAATTGTAGGTTTGCCTTGTTAGCCAGGAGCTGCCACACTCACACTAAGGAAGCCTTGGAAGATCATATGTATCCATGCTCTCTGGGCCTCCTAGCTCATCTTGCTGTCTCTTCATGCCCTGATGTCACCTTGCAGGTCTCCAGCCCCGAGTCTCGCTAAGTCCTCTCCTCTACTGACTAACACTTCCCACTGGTGCTCCATGCTACCCACGCAGCTCCTGCCCAGCCAGAGCACTGGGCCTCTCTCAATCAGCCGCCACCTCCAACTGCGGAGGGACCCAAGGGCCTTTCTTCCTCTCCACAACAGATTCTGTTGATGGCTGACTTGACGGCCAACCCTCCCTGACTTAGAGAAAAGAAAATGACACAAAGGCCCTGAAATTAAAAAGACATCCCTCCTTGTCATCTAAACTGTTTGGGGCACCCTGCTCACCACCCTTCTATCTCAAATGTCAGTATTCCTCATATTCTTGCATATACATCAAGAATGTAATTTGGTGATTTAAGCTAATACAATAGAAATTACAGAATAAACTGTTAATATTTGTGAATCTCCCAAATTCAGAAATACAATAAAATATAATTCGCCTTGTGCATCATTTTAACGTGAATATGACTGAAGACATCAGAACATCAGAGATCTCAATTCCTAATGATTCATTTCTCTCTTTAAAGAGTGATTTTTGCATGAGTTGGCTTTTTTCTCTGAAACTTTTTTTTTTTTTTTTCAGTACTGCACATCAAACACAGGGCCTTCACTCTGGGCTCCGGCTCCAGCTCCTTTTGATTGCTTGTTAGAGACAGGGCTTTGCTAAGTTGCTAAGTGTCCCAGGCCAGGCTCGAACTTCAATTCTCTTGCCTCAGCTTCCCAAAGGGCTGAGATTACAGACCACATCGCCAGGCTTGGCTTTTCTGAAACAATTTTTAAAAGTGTTTCTTTTTCTTTTCTTAATAACAGGGATAAAAATCAGAGCCTTGTGCAATCTGGGCAAACACTCAACCACTGAGCTGTACTCTCATCCTGAAAGATTTTTTTTTTTTAATTTCTGTACGGTACCTTTTACTTAGCTACTCCTTAATATGTTCAATATTTCTATTTTCTGGGTAAGAAAAATTACTCTCTTAGCCTTCCTTACTTCCATCTCTAATACCAGAACTTGATTTCCTCTAGAGAGCCATTTTTTAAAATAAAATGCCATGTTTTTATCACAGTACAAAATGACCTCATTTGAACCTGAACTAGATTTTTATAACTGTCTGAAATCTGGATGACCAGCAGTGGGCGTGGCTCACTCACGATGCAACCAGCTTACTCCTACTACCCACTCCGGCATGTAAATTCAAAATTCAAATTTACACTTTGACAAAACTGTCGGTTTCCTTTCATCTCAGATCTTTGGGGTTCTCTTAAATAAAATGTTAAATATGCAAATGGCTGGCATCTATTAGGGAATTAAGTAACTTTGCCTTTCACAGTGGTAGTCAGACTAAAAGATCATATTAAGGCTTAAGGGGAGATCGATCACACTGTAAGGTTTATTATAGAAATGCATAGATAAGCACAGTCCCCAACTTGAATGTAATTTTATATTTTGCAAATATAATTAATAAAATAATTATGGAAAAATTTGAATCTATTGCTCAAAATGCTCTTGGAGTTCAACTCTGCAGTGACCATCAGAGCAAGCTTGCTAGGCTTATAAAACACAGATTTCCTGATTTAAGCCATTTTTGTCTTGATCCAAGGTCCTATTATTTTGTGTGATCACGAACCACCTTGGCCATCAAAGTGGAATCCTTCTTCCCTTCACCCCAAATGATTATTTTATTAGTATATGTTTGCAATACACAACAATTGCATTGAACATGACGTGCATCTACATACAGTCATGGATCCTTAAAGACTTCTCACTTCCCTCAAACGTCTTCTCCACTAAATTATGTGACAGACATGGTAAGTAATGTGCTAAAATGAGAGATTACTTTATGAAGATGGAAGGGGTCTACCATTAGAGTGGTTGTTGTACAAATACATACATTTATTTAAACTCACATAAATTGTACACAGAAAACTAGTGAATTTAATTTTATGTTAACGATACCTTAATAAAAAGAAAGTTAGGGCTGAGACACAGCTCAATGGAAGTGTTTGCCTAGCATGCAAGGACCCTAGACTTGATCCCCACACCACAAAGGATAAAACAAAATTAAAAGTATGAACTCTGAAAAAAATTTCCAAAGGAATTTCATATCTTCAACGTGAAAATACGTGACGGACACTTCTAAAAATTCTAAAGGAACAACATCATTTGCAGTGTTTAAAGAACTATAAATACATAGGCATAAGTACACAAAATATGAAAGAATACATAGAGTAGAAACCAAAAAATTTAAATACTTCATTTTATCTTTCTGACAAATAAACTATCTGGATTGCCTTTAAGCGAACTGATTCTGATGAATTCACAGAGCCAGTTACATTTCAGCCTGGCTTTGGGACCACTAACATCCATTCCCGTTGAAGTAGGAGCCCAGTGCGCAGCAATTTATCAAGCCACTTTGGCTCATGCGTGTCCTTCTTTTTAGCATTAGGGTAATCGCACTGTAGGCAACTAAGCCAAGTGACTCAGCCCCAAGGCCAGGCCTTGGATCACTAATACGAGACCTAAAGAGTTCTCCAAAGCAAGCATGGCTTCTCCAACAAGTTATTTTAAATCTCAAGAGCTTTGCCTGTGGCTGGGGGGCATGAATACCAGTGGCAGACTGAATGTACTTTTCATACTTCAGGGTTTTTTGGGGGAGGGAGGTCACAAATAAGCCAAACTCAAAACAGTGGTGAGTGGATTGCAAAGTCGTTATTGATTGGGCTGGGGGAGTCTACACTGTGAAGGTTAAGTCTACCACGCTTATGTTCTGGACCACAGACTCTTGGGAACCACTTCGTTTTGTTGAGCAATTGTTACTGGAATGGAGCCTTAGCATCTCTCTTCCTTGGAGCTATATTTCTAAGCCACAGCCAGTTAGGACAGTTCTGGGTCAAAGGATGAATTGGGTCACTTGAAATGGTGCTGACAGGCCATTCACATCTGTGAACATCACAAATTCCCACCTACAGTCAAACTACTAATTTTCCAAAGAACAGTTCAAAGGATGAGACCACAACTGTCTTTCCCTTGTGGACAAAGAATGATAAAAACCATTTGTTTTTATTGCAAACTCCTTTGATAAGTCTTGCTGAAGCAACAACAACAACAACAAAAAAAATGGCTGTATTATGCAGAGATGATGGAATTACTTTTTCACCATTTTATCAGAACAGAAACCTCCTAGAAAGGCAAAATTTTTCATTGTCCCATGTGAGCACATTGGCAAGCACAGCCTTAAGACCCAAAGTCAAACCACACACAAAGATTTTACACGGCTTTCTGTCTTTAGACTATCTGTGCAGTCAAGACGTTGTTGATGAAATAAGGGCGTATAATGGTCTTACCTTTTGGGTCTAACCCCAAATCATTTAATGTTACATTTAACTGAACTTAATAAGCACCTGATACATAAATTTCACATTAATTACTCTCAATGGGGATGCTGGAGAAGTATAAGACATGGTGCCACTGCCAAATGAGCTTATAATTTCATTGACAAAGACTATGTACACATTAAACAGCTGGCTAGGGAAACCTGGACAATGGAGTCAACTTTGCTGGGCCTCAGTTCCTCATCTGTGAAATGAAACAGTCAGAATACATGATTACTGAAGACCCGGCGAATCTCAGTCCTGTCCTTCTGATATGAAACGTCTGAGACTTACTGAGAAGACAAGGCAGGACCATTCATAGAGAAGTCAGATATCCATTAAATACAACCAGCAGAACAAGAGTTTAGATCAGAGAGAGAGAGCAATTTGGGGCACAAAAGACACTTCCGCTTGGACTTGGAGGATAAGTGGATTTGAGGGGTCACTCTTTAGCAAGATCCCGGAGGACAGGCACAGCGTGATGGAAGAAGCTTGGGACGGAAGAATAATAAAGAGGTTTCACGTTGCCGAGGCCTAAGTAGGGGAAGGATGAGATGACCTGATGACAGGAGCCTGCCAACCTGCGAGTTAGCTCATGCCATCCTCACAAACCCCCAGGCAGCCCCTCAGGTGGAGCCAGGGTCCTGGCCGCTCCCTCTCTCACCTTGGTCCTACTTCTTTCCCATACAACCCTTCTCAGACACCACACATGCTTCAGGTCTCGTGCCTGCCTTTCGTGTCCCTGGGCAGCTTTTTTCAGGACCCTATTATTGTATATAACATTGCAGCTCACCCTTCCCATTCCATACAGAGAAGTAGACTCTTATGTACACACACACACACACACACACACACACACACACACCCTACTTCTCTCCTTGCTTACGTCCTATCATACTACATAATGTCTCTATTTTATTTTGTGACATGGTAGTCTCTACCCAAGACCCTTCACCTCCCAGGTGAACTGTGAACTCTAAGGAGAGCAGTGAATTTTATCTGCTCTTTCTGCTGTTGCAATTCCAGGATCTAGAATACTGTCTGGGATTGAAGAATGTGACTGCAAGGCTACAATGAAAACGTCATGAGGTCAACTAAAAACCCAAGTTGACATCTGGCATGGTGGCACATGCCTGTGTCCCAGCATTCTGGGAGGCTGAGACAGGAGGATTGCAAGTTCAAGCCCAGTCTGGGAGACTTATCACAACCTTGTCTCAAAAAATGAGAATGGGGCTGGGGATGCAGCTCAGTGCAAAGGGCTCTCGGGTCTAACCCTCAGTACTCGGAAATGAACAGAGAAGAGCACAGGCAGAAGTGCACAGGGAACCTACATGGGGCAGGAGGCTACGGAAGCCTGAGCGAGAGGAGGCCACGGGGAGAGAAAGGGCCAACGTGGAGTGACATCAAGTGACATCCACAGAGGAGAAAGGGTGGACAGTCTTCCCTTGACTAAAGACATCAAGGAGTGGCAGCCAAATGGGGCAGCTAGCTAATTAAATACCCAGGCCTAGATTAAACAGAAGAGATTTACCATGGGAGTTAGAAAAATGTTCAAGGGCAAAATGTACTTAAAATATCACCTAATTTTATTTTACAAAGTCAGTCATATTTGACTTCAGTTGTTCCTAAACATAATGGATTTCTGTGTTCTGCCTACATTTCTTTCACGTGTGGATCCACACATACCACACATGCCAGGCAAGTACTATACGACTGTGTCAACCTCTCAGGCTGGAGCTATACCTTTAGCTTTACACCCCGCTTTTTAAAAATGTCTCGAGACAAGGTCTCTCTGAATTGCCTGGCTGATTCTCCTCTTGCCTCAGCCCCCTTCATGGCTGGGGTCACAAGGATGTGCGGAGGCACCGGCTTTTCCTGCTGACATCACTGGGGCAGCTGAAAAGAAACTGAAAAAGGAAATAGAAGACGGTAAGCATGAGTGGCGGAGCAGAGCCTGGCAGTCCGTCCCGAGATGGCTCGCAGCAGCACACAGCCGAATGAAAGGGCAGGCCCAGGTTCGGCGTTTTCATCTGCTCATTAGCTTCCTCCTCTCCCCAGGCAACAACCCATGCAGACAACAACGCACCCTTCTAACATCAGGCAGAGGAACAACGGGGTAGAAATGGAAAGAAGTGGGTGTGTTGGCATACGCCTGTCATCTCAGCACTCTAGGAGGCTGAAGCAGGAGGACTGAAAGTTCATGCCAAGAAGATGAAGAGGCGGGGGACATAATGGCTCAGTGTGAAGGCTCTGGGGTCCATGCTCAGTCCCACAAAAACAAGGAGGAAAAAGAAAAAAAAATCTGGCTACAGACACAGCAAGAAAGCTCTATGTGTGTGGCTGATCTCTCACGCATGTATTTCTTAAGGATTATGCCAACCTGGCACCTCAACATCTGGTCATCCTTTGTTATTTGGGACCAGATGTGATACCCGCAGGGGAGAAAGGGTGGACAGTCTTCTCTTGACTAAAGAGATCTCAAGTGTAGATCAGACATGTCATGTGGACAGTGCGAATGTGGAAAATAAACTTTAAGGGAGACCTCTATACTCTGTATATTCCATTTCCACTATTACCACTTTAAAAATTAAGTATTTTTTCAAGAGGCCTTTGTTTGAGTTGCTATCTATATTTATTTTTCTGCTTTTTGAATTCACATCTTAAATGACCACTATCACGGTTAGGATCTGGAATGTCCCCCAAAAGTCTCATGTATTTGAATGTCATGGATTGTCTATGGACCATGTGCTGTTGGAAGATTGGGGCCTAGTTTGGAGGGGTGGATTAGAGGCATGTAAATCCGATTACAGGCATGTAAACAGGATCATAGGCATGTAGTGGGGGCTTACCACACCTTCCACACCTGGATCCATGAGGGGCTGATCACTGGGATGAGACCTGGAAGGATATATAAGCTGCTTCCTGCCTTCTTTGGAGGACTAGTCTCAACTTGCCTTGACTTGGCTTCCTGTGTGTGATGTCGTGAAAAGCTGCCTCCACCTCTGCCTCTGCCATGTACTTCCATTGCTGCCAGCCGCCCCTGAGTGGCCTGTGACCTTCTGAAACTGTGAGCTAAAATAAACCCTTCCTCTCCTAAATTTGTGGATGTTGGGTATTGAGTCACAGCAACAAAAGAGTAACAACGGCAACCCCTAAACTGGTGACTGTCAACAGAAAGTGATTTTTGCTCCCAGGGGTCATGGGGCAATATCTACAGCTCTTTTGGTCATCATCCTTTGAGGTGAGGGGTGTCCTGCTCATATCTAGTAGGAAGAGGCCACCGGCTACATTCTGAACATTTGTATCTTCCCAGAATTCCTCTGTAGAAACCCAATCACTCATGTGATAATGTTGGGAGGTAGATTCTTCAGAGAGGTGACTGACCCGCTCATGAACGGGATGAGTAGCCTAATACAAGAGGCCCCAGAGAGCTGCAAAGTTCCTTCCCCCAAATGAAGCCACAGTGAGAAGTCATCCGTCCATGATGGAAACGGTCCCTCACTGGCTGCTGAATTTTGATCCTGATCTTGAATTTCCAGCCTCCATGGCTGAGAGAAAGAAACTTGTTACTCATCAGCCACAGAGTCTGGAGCGTTTTATGACAGTACTCCCAAATGACTGTAATACAGGGGGTGCCACTGCAAGCCTGTGACACCCAGGACAATCTCTGATACACGGAGTCACCTAACTTAACTTTCAGCTGCATGAGAGTAAGAAACCTTGCCCTAAATCAATAAAAGAGACTCAAATTATGTTAAAGTAATGACTTTTTGGCCCCCTGAGTGTCCTTCACATAAGACCACGAAGTGTAAACAGTACTGTTTAAAAACACAGCAAGAACCTACTTTGGACTTTCTACCCTTATTAGTAATGCTAATTAGAGCATTTAAATTAAATCTCCAGATGATCATTAAAAGGATATTCTATGCTCTTTTCTGTTCCTACACAAAAATCAGGATAATTTGCCACAGAATCAGAAAATACCGAAAATAAGCGGAAACACAGTTTGTCTCAATCTATGCCTTGCTGGGGGGTAAAGGGCTCTGGGCCTCTTTCTGGTCCACCATGCCCAATCTGTCTTGGTCTCTGTGGCCTCCTGTGGGCAGTGTTACTGCCCTGGACTTTGCTGCGTACCCTGTGGCCTTTCTGCAGGGCAGCTACAGAGTAGGAAACAGATTGGCCATTTCATCTTTCCCAGGTTCACTGAAACAAGTGCATACCCCCCTTCACCTCCAGTGGGCTTTAGGACTAGTTAATTTAGAGAAACCGACAGGGATAAATGCCACACTCCTTCCCCTATGGTCGTAGCTAATCATATTAATGGCCTCTTGGTTCTCCAACCTCTACACCTACCTATACATGGACACACACATGACAAGATGGCACAATCTACCCACCCGAGAGTTGTTCTCTTTTCATCTGCACAAAGACCTCTTTTGGCTGTTACTTAGGAGTTCCCGATTTTGTCCCAGTCCTGAGGTATGGTGAAGATGTCTGGCCATGTCAACACCCTTCATCCTCTATTCCTGGTCTAGACGCCCTTAGATGGAGTTGTGAATGCACCAAAATCCCACACCATGGGCTGCCTGGCTTATAGTCTACCCACCCACTAGATCCCAGGACTTAGTCTCAGAGAGGTGCTTTGAGTCTATTCATACGGTGAATAAATAGTTCAAGCCAGGAGTTTCCAGACTTCAAGGAATGCACTATCCATTTAACAGATGTCCACTGCGTGTCTACTGGGGCAGTAGCACCAACAGTGGCATCTGGGGCAGGAGACCGGGCAGTGCTTGGGCCCAAGTTTACTCAGGCAATAAGACATAGGAGAGCAGGAACTTCTGGGGGTCAGCCCTGTGCAGAGCAGCAACAGAGAAGTAAACAGGGGGATGGGAAGAAGACAGAATGGAGTGGTCCGAGAGCCCCTCGGTGCCCAATCTCCAGCAGAGGTCTGGGTGACAGGAGTTCCAAGCAAAAGCCTTGGGAAGAAAAAATGACAATGTCGCTCTTAAGATAATCTTGAAATTTTGAATAATGTATTTGTTTGCTAGGGATGCCACAATGATACCCTGGAGACTGTGTGGCTTAGAAGCAGCCATCTCTGCCCTCAGCACTGTGGAGTTCCGGAGGCCAAGGATGGCAGGGCCAGTTCCTCCCACGGTGTGCAGATGTACACCCTTCTGCTAAGTCTTCCCAAGGACAGCCTCTTCCTACCAAGCCAGGGTGCCACCATAATGGCCTCATTTTAACTTAGTTATCTCTTTGAAGACCTTCTCTCCAATATGGTCCTATTCCAAAGCACACAGGTTGGGATGTCAGTGTACAAATACTGGCTCTGCGAAGGTTATACTTTGGGCCATGACAAATAGTTTCATAAGAGAAAATTCACAAAGCTAACTTTATTATTATATATTCTGAATCCTGTTTCTCAAACTATTAGCGCCTTATATCATTGTGGTATATTTGTCAGAACTAATGAACCAATATTGATCTTTTATGAACTAAAATTCATACATTTCAGATTCCATTTGTTTTTACGTAGTGTCATTTTTACAAGATCCCACCCAATGTACCGCATTACATCATTAAGTCTTGTTAGGCTCCTCATGGCTGTGAGGTTCTCTGACTTTCACTGTTCTACATAGCCAGTTTGGAAAGGCATAGGCAGCGACTCAGAGAATGCTGCTTGGGGAATGTCTCACAACTGAGGCTTGTCTGGTGTTTTTCTCACAGCTAGGCTGGTGTTATGAATACTTAGGAGGAGGCCACAGGGGCAAAGGGCCATTCCTGTCCCCTCCAATCAAGGGCATGTGGTATCAACATGATGCATTACTACTCAAGCGAGCCTCCATCAGCTAGCTGAGGTAGTATTTGCCGGGTTTCACCCCTGTAAATTTCCCCCCTTCCATCAATACAATGCCCTTCTCAGAAGGAAGTCGCTGTGTAAATCATACTTGCGGTGTGGGGAATCATGCTCCTCCTCTTTGGCAGGGGAGTAGCTACAAAAATTACTTGGAATTCTTTTGTGTGAGACATTTATTTTTCTCTCCACTTATTTATTTGTTCAATAATTTATTTTCCTCGGTAAGATATAATAAACTCATAGTATTCATTTTATACTTTGGGTTATTATCCAAAGCCACTTTATTTATTTTGCTAAGATTTGGGAGTTCTTTTATCTGGCTCCTGCGGCCCTGGGATACAGCCCCGTAACTGTGCTTTCTTTTGTTTTGCTTTCCCTAACACTTCCTCTGTTCTTTCCATTACAAGCTTCCTCGGGGCTTCCTTCTGTACTTCCAGTCCCAGCCCTGCACCAGGCCATTTTTTTCCTCACGAAACCCCATTTCCGGTGTCTGGAGGATGGCGTTACAGAGCAAGGGCTGGGCTCCGATGTGCTCACTGTTCCTGGGATATCATTCCTTGGACTTCTCAACTGACAGAGCAGGGGATACATGCGTGCGTGCCAACCTGGTATGTATCCACAACTTGCAGGTTCTCTCTGTGACTGTCCACGTGTGTTTTAGGCTACCCAAGAGGTCATACTGCCATCGCTCCTGCTAGCTCCTTAGCTTTCTCTCCTTGTTTTCCTGTATAACCTCCTGCTTCAGCAGTGAGAATCCTTCCTCCTTTCATCTACTGTTTATTTACTTAATGGTTCAATTCCAATGAACATCATAATTCTTTCAGAATTTCTAATCGGTGCCTCTCTTAGGGAACAACCCCATGAATTAGAATTTAGTGCCGCGTGCAGCTGCTTCTGTCTTTCGGGTTGCAGCTCATTCACGCCCAAGGCTATTTAGGTCGGTATCTTCATCTTCCAATCTCTTCAGTGCAGTTCTTCTATACAGTTGTCACAGATTCTTTTTCACAGTCTGGATGTTTTCTTGGGATCCTCTGGTATTTAAATACTTTTAAAATTTTTTTGTATGTATCAAATCATACTTGTGCTATAACACTCTGTAGGTTTTGATAAAGGCAGCGTCATGCATTCACGATGTATTATACAAAATAGTTTTGCCACCCTAAAAAAACACAATCTCCTGGGTTCCACCCATTCCGCCTCCCCGACCCCCAAGTCCCTGGCAACCACTGACCTGTTTACTATCTCTATAGTTGTGCCTTTTACAGAAAGCCATAAAAATAGATCCATACAGTATAGAGGCTTTTTGAACCCGTTGGAATGTTATAATGGGAGGTCACAGTTGGCAGGAGGATGCCACTGAGTGGTAAGCAGGCACAGACGAGCGGCTATGAGATTTGGCAACACAGAAGATGGTATTAGAGGATGGAGAAGAAGGCGTGAAATACTATTTGGAAAGTGAAAAAGCAAACACACCAGGGAAGGAAAAGTAAGTGGGCCAGGGAGGAGAGGACCACTGCAGAACCCAGGGTCAGGAGTTACGAGTGGGAGCAGTCAACGCCACATCTGTTTTTCTCCCATGGTGCTCAGCTGTGCGGATGCAGGCAGAGGGCAGGTGGGCAGGTAGAGGCAACCAGGGCCTGGACTCTGCCAGGCAAATGAAATGGAGAAGAAAACAGGAGAGGAAAGTAATGCATACATATTAAAAATGCCATTATAATCAGAGACTCTGAGCCTTGAGGTTGGTTTGAGAGGGAGGTGAGGAAATGGACTGTTAATAAATTTTGATCAACACAGGAAGCGGAAGCCAGAGGAGGAGGTGGTAGTTGGAGAAGATGTTTAAAGTAAAGTCAGTGACTGCTGACAATAAGGGCATGACCTTCAGAACAGAGGGTTCATGTGAGGCAATGGAAAAACACATTGCAAGTGAGGAGATCAAGGAGCTGCAAGGCCTAGAGACTAGAAAGAAACAGGATGGAACACACCGAGGGGACACGCACTGGTGGGAGGTGACAGGACCATTAAGAGAGGGCCCGGTGGGAGGAAGGTAGGTCGTTGGAGGGTGTGCCCTTGACGGAGCTACTGGGACCTGGCCCCTCCTTCTGTTTCCTTCCTGGCTGCTGTGAGGGGAGCACTCTGGCCCCTGTGTGCTCCCACCATGATGTTTCTTCCTTGCCACAGGCCAGAGCAGTGAAGTCCCCCAATCACGGACTGAAACTTCTGAAACCACAAGCCAAAATAAACCTTTCTTTCCTTTTTTATCTTAGGTGTTTTGTCACAGTGATGGAAAGCTGATAAGCACAGTATTCAAGGTATTAAAATCAACTGTGAAGAAAGGGAGTAACCACGTGTTTTAAAAATTGCATTCAACACTGACTTCAGTGTTCCACCTGCTTTAATCCACATATCAGTGATGTCAGGCCTCCGTTTATTATAGCATAACCTATGCAAAAGAGAATCACAGACAAGGTGAAATAAGTCACTCCTGTTCTTTCACATATATAGCTTAGATGGTATTATCAGCGTTCTCCAAAGAAACAGAACCAACATGAGATTTATTGATATTTTAAGGAATTGGCTCATGCAACTGTGGGGGCTGGCAAGTTGGGAATTGGTAGGGTAGGCCAGCAGGCTGAAACACAGACAGGAATTTCGTGCTGCAGTCTTGAAGCAGAATTTCTTCTCCAGGAAACCTTCAGTTTGTTTTGGTCTTAAGACTTTCCACTGATTGGGGCAGGCTCACTGACACTTTCCAAGGTACTCACCTTTGTTTAAAGTCAACTGACTGGAGATGCTAATCCATCTACCCAACATCTTTACAGCAAGATCTAGACTCATTCTGACTAAATAACTGGGTAACAGAATCCCATCAAGTCTACAAATAAGAGTAACCAGCACAAATGGGATAAATACAACAGCCAATACAAGAAGACAGATGTTGCAGCTTTCTGCGATTTACCATGAGAGATTCATAGTAGTCCCCTTACTCTCAGGGGACATGTTCAAAAATCCCAGGGGATGCCACACAGGTATTACCAAACCCTATATATGTGCTGTGTTTTTTGTATACACACACACACATATGATAAAGCTGATTGGAAACTGATAGAGTAATATTAATAGCAATAACTTATAATAAAGCCGAACAATTATAACCATACTTAATAAAATTGATGTGTACATGACCTCTCTCTCAGAATACCTTACTGTCTGCAGTCACCTTCTTGGGGTGATGGGAGGTAATGAGGAGACGAACTGATGTGAGTGACACCCGCACTGCAACGCAGTGAGACGATTGTGAGGCGCTAACATCACAGTGAAGGCGGGGGGGGGGGGTGCATTTTTATCATCTTTATTTTTGGCTTTTACATTTCCTCCCGAAGTTATTACTTTTATTAGCATGCACTTGAGATACACAACAGCAACATGGATGATTACTGCCTTCACTTTCTCCTCCCATCCCCTCTCCCTCTACACAGTTCCATATCCTGATCTCTCTCTCTCTCTCTCTCTCTCTCTCTCTCTCTCTCTCTCTCTCTTTTTTCTTTCATTTGGCTCTGCTCTTTATTTATTTATAGTTTGGGTTTCTCATGTTAGAGAAACCATGGGATGTTTATTCACTTTGCTAAGCATAACAGTCTCAAGGTGCATCCATTTACCTACAAGCGACTCAAATGTATCTTCCTTTATAGCACAGTAGTACTCCATTGTGTACATACTACATTTTCTTTATCCACTGATCTATCGATGGATATATTAGCATCTCTCAACACACATTTAAAAAATTGTACTGTGTACTAATTTCCATGTTCCACCGGCTTCCTAAGAGTAAGTCCACGCAGCTAATTTCCCGAAGTATCAGGCAATCATTTATTACACTATCACCTACCCAAAGAGGATCACAAGACAAGGTTGCATAAGTCACTCCTGCAAATTATTCACCTAACGGCTACTCAACACGGCACTGCAGTGATGCAACCATCAATCTGATAACCGAGACAGTTAAGGGACTAATGGGGATGCAGCCTGTTTGACGTGAAGGATGTGCTCCATCGTGGATCCTTCATGGGTGAGGCAAAATTTCCTCTCACTGCCCAGAATGGCACACAAGGAACTCTTAGGTGCTATTTCTCTCTGGATCACTGCAGTTAGTGTTTTTGGAGCACAGCTGACTGTGGGTAACTAAAAATCTCAGAAAGTAACACTGCGCACGGGCACGGAGTGGAGAACTAGTGTAGGTTCTGGTAGTTTCTGACAGAAGGACATGTGTGTCATGATATGAAAATACCACTGGGCCATACAGTTTTCTACACACCAGAAGTTGGCTTTTCTTTAGCATAATAAGACATCCTCAAAGACTGTCTCAAAAAAAAATTTAAACAGGCCAGACTGACAAGAATTTTTAAAGTTTCTTTAAGAGTGACAGCTATTAGCAAAGTATAGGCCAGGTCTTCTTCTTTTCAGCAATAAAGGTGAACTTCCTCGGAAGTTGCTATTTTAGTGCTCAATGCCAGTGACTCCAGCCTGTGGGTGGGTTGGGGGACGAGTCACCAGATCCCAAGGAAGGGGGACCTGACTGCGGCCATGGAGCAAAACCCTGGAGAGGGAACGCTCACCTCTGCCAGCTCCTCACGTCACAGGCATGTCACATGCTGGCTACAAAGCGCACGGACAAGCCAATCCTTTGCAACAATTGAAGCCTCACAGCACACGGTGAAAGGTCAGTGCCGTTAGATGTGCTGAATTATTTGCTTGAGCTAAAATGGGTTGTAATCAACAAGGAAACATGCCCAACTAAACTTGGGAGTCACTTAGCCCAGCTGTCTATGTCATTCTGCTAAGAGGTCCCAAATCAGGAACGCATATGTCCCAGGATTAAGATTCTGAGCTCTCAGACGCTGCCTTGGGCAGGGAGGTGCTCACCAAAGCCTCAGCCACGCCGTGGCCCACGAGGCCACATTTGCCCAGCCTGTCGAGAATTCGCTAGAACCCCACCACGCGCTACAGACACCAGGGAGTATTTCAACAAATAACAAAACACACCGAAAGAGGCAACAAACATCTCCACTGAGACCCTTATAGCAGTTTCCTTAAATAAATTTTGGAACACAAGCTTGTCAAGAGTGGCTCTGGAAATAGACCCGGGCTCTCGCTGTCTGGGAGGCGAGGCCTCCTCCTGCTCTTCTCAACCGCGTTCCTGCTGGCTTCTGAGGCTCACAGGCGGCCCTAGGAGCGTCCACCCTCAGACACACTGCGCTCGCCGCGCGACTGGCCCCTCGGAAGGTGGCGTCCAGCACGCAGAGCAACAGACCCACGCTTGCTTTTTACTTTCTGTGGCTCCGTTATTTCTATAGGTGGATCAGTACAAGCTGTTTGTACCTGATTCTGGGTGCATTATCCCTTGTCCTTGGGAGTCCTCCTCACGCACCCTTCATCTGCCTCTTCTCCTCACCCGGTTCTGTTCTTCGAGTTGCGTATCAAAGTTCTTTAGTGAGCACCAGGGACAGGCATCTGTGCCAGGATCCGAGGATGAAACATTTTGGAAGGAACCCGAGAAAATGGAATAGCTGCTGAAATTCCTACTTCTTTTTATAACTACTTTTAGTCATTATCACTGGATTAAATACACACATGCGAGCACACATGCACAAACTGATTAGTTCTGTTTGTTATTCATTATTCTCCTACTTCTTGTTTCTAAAAATCTGCATTACAAACAACCCTCTAGCATCTTACTCCAATCAGCCCACCTCCAGTCTTACAATTAATATTCCTAATATAACCACGGGGCCATTAAACCTTTATTTTCTTTTTCTCTCTCCTGTTTCTTACTTTCTTTTTCTCTCTTTTCTCTTTCTTTGAACCAATGCCAATGAATCACGAATCTCCACACAAAAAGGAGGCCAAAGAGGTTAACGGGACAGTGAGCATGACGCTGTAAACCAAGAAGCTCCTGTGTTTCCACGTCCCGTATAGCAAGTGGCTTTGGCTAATGCAGAACACCCAGTAAACACACAGTACGTGGGCCACACAGAGCAGCCATCGGCGATTTGCCTGGCGCGGCTGGATAGCATGTGGCTGACGGGTCTCAGGAGACGAAGGACGGGCAGCCATGATGGATTAAGTGATCGCCATTGGCTGTGAGCTTGCCCTGAGTATTTCACCTCAGACAGTAATCAATTACTTAGACCAGTAACGATACCAATCAAATGCACTTAGCACTCGTGAGCCCACAATCTGAGGGCTGCCGACCTGCCCGTGTGACAAGGCTTCAGGTGGTGCAAGAGGTCATACGTGGGGAGCCACAGCGAAGCGTGGATGGGAGAAACCAGGTTGTTGCCTTCACGTTAGAAAGGTACATGCACCGATTGGCCACTCACCTACCCTGAATTAAGGTTTAGTTTAAAACAAGCATTATTTTCTTTGTCCTCACTCCCAAAGGGATAACCATTTATAAACACTTTGGCCTAAGGCAAGGCATCTTGGTCAGCAGGCCTGCCTCTCTCTCTCTCTCAAGTAAACAGCTTAGAAGAAAATAACAACAGAAGCCACAGTGCAGCAGAACAACAGCTACCCTGTTGTCTGTGAACGTCTCCAGTCACCAAGGAGTTCGGCTGTCTGACGTCTGTCCCTGGTAGGACGCCCTCTGTTCATGTCCCGTGGCCATAGCTCTGTGACCCTCACGCTATCTCCAGAAGGCCTCAATGTGGAATGAGGTTATTTGCGGTGTCCATGAGAAGCTGAGAAAGGAAAACCGGACTCTCTGTGTCACCAGCCTGACAAGGTGTGTCATCAGGCCTACCTCTTCCTGAGGTGGGCATCTTCTCTCCCTTCAGGCTCATCTTCATTTACCACAGTGCTGTTACGGCTAACTGTCCCCCAAAGCCTCCTCTGTTTGGAAGGTGACTGGACCATAGACTGAACCACTGTCATGCAAACCTGGACCAAGTGCCCCTTCGGAAGTCTAGCTTTTCAAGTGAACCATCTCTCGCCAGTGTGGGATGTTAGAACTCATAGTCCCCGAGTCATGGTCCCACAGGTGTCACTGTGGAACTCAGAGACTCTGCTTGGTTTTTATCCTACCTGCATGGCTTCCTTCCGTCGGGAGGACACCTACTCTGGCTGTCTCTTTCCTTGGGTGCTTTCAGAGGGGGACTCCTTTTTTTCTGAAAGCCAGTGGCTAAGGCTTTCATAGGACTGAATATCAACAGGGGACACATGACTATGTTCCTGCTGTAGCTCTGAGGCTGGTATTTTTAAAGGTTTTGTTCACCTATCTTGTCTTCATTACTTGGGGGTTCCCAGGGTATAACTCCCATGCCAAGCTTCTTGACCAGCCCCACACTTTGTGTGCATGACCCTGGCTCAAAGAGAGCTAGCTACTCCCTGATTTCTTCCCTACCTTAGCAACCTGACTTCCCAGCCTCTGGCCCCTGTTGGAACAACTTTCCTGGACACATTAATTGGTCAACTGATGATGACATCTCTAATTCTTAGAGGAGACCTGTCTCCCTTAACCCACCGGCCACCTGCCTGCTCTCCCACGTTGTTCCCTTCTCCCCAACTCTTGGCCCACATGCCAATAACTGTGCTTGCCTATGATCCCAGCACTCAGAAGCTTGAGGCAGGAGAACTGCTATGTATTTAAGGTCAGCCTGGGCTCCCTAGTGAGCTGGTCTACAAAGTGAGACCGTCTCTAGCTAACTAAATAAGTAAATAAATAAAGCTCTGTTGGCCTCATAATCAGGGCCTTACTACCCAGGTATAAGGTCACGGAGGCAATAAACTTTCACTTCTGGGGTAACTCAAGTGTTTTAAATATTAAGAATGTTTAAACTGACAGGAAAAAAACCCAGGATTGGAAGAAATAGAACAGGCTCAAATAAAAACCTTAGTTTTGTTGATGGTGTTTATGATTTCTATAGTCTTGCTGACTAACTGAAAATCTTGCTTTTTCATTATTCTATCAATAATGAAATTTTAGATTAGTGTTAGTGAACTGTCTATTCATTCAATTTGTCAGTTCATGTTTCATGTGTTTGAAAGCTCTACAGGTAGCTGAATATACTTTTATTGTTGGTAAATACTCTTGGTACATTGTTTTTTTAGTCATAAGGAAATATAAATAATAATTAAGAAGTACCATGCTACCTTTAGGAATAGTTCTTATGTATATTCTGTTGAAGTTATCAGTATCTGCACAATAGATAATTTCCTTTTTTTTCTTTTGTCCTATTTTCATGATAAGTCAGTAGTGTGTTTCTTATGGGCAGCATGTAGTTCTGTCTTCCTTGTACTATCCCGTCTGATAATCTTGGCCTTTTAATTAGGGTGCCTAGACAATTCATATGAAATGCACTATTGATACAGTTGAACTTGAAAGAGGTATTTTAACTTTTTCATTTTTTACAGTAATGGGGGTTGAATCTAGGGCCTCTACACCTAAGCTACAACCCCAGCTTTTTTTTTTTTTTTAAACCTTTATTTTTTATTTCAAGACAGAGACTGGCTAAATTGCTCTGTTGCTCAGGTTAGGCTCAAACTTGCAATCTTACTTTTATTCTATTTTCAGACATTGTGATAACTGCTGTTTACTTTATCTTACATTTTCTTTATTTTTGAGACAAAGTCTCTCCTTCCTTCTTTCCCTTCCTCCCTGCCTCCTTCCTTCCTTTCTTCCCTCTTTTTCTCCTTCTTTCTTTTGTGTGCAGTACTGAGGATTGAGCCCAGTGTCTTTATACTGAGCTACATCCCTAGCCCATTTTTATTTTTGATTCTGAGACAGGGTCTCACTAAATCGCAACGTTGCCCAGGCTGGGCTTGTTCCTCCTACTTGGCCATTTGCTTTCCTAAAGAGAGGACTCGCTGATTTCTCCACCCAGCTATAGTCTCAACATTATTTTTAAACACTGGGGATACTACCCAGAGGCTTGCACGCTAGTCTATCTGTGTCCCATCCAATATGATTTTTAGAGTGTCAATTATTATGTAGTTTATTGTAGGTGTGGTATAAAATTTTTTTCAAGTGAATAAGGCCCAATTTAAAATAATGGGTTGTTTCCTTAGGGAAATAGAGACATGACTGATAGTGATTTTAGGCAAGTCATTTGGGGGCTAGTCCTGAATACTCAGCAGGACCTCAACTGATGACCCTTAATTTACACACAAGGAATACCATATACATTTTGATGAGAAATAGGTTTATTTTCTCCTATTTTCATGATATTTCTGTCCAGTAGATTTCACCAAATACAATCTGAAGGATATATTTAAAGCTCCTTTAAAAAATATTGCCCTAGAAAATCCAATCATAGCTACATGTAACTTTTTGGCACGATCTTTACCTTGAAAGTCACGACAGGTCTTCCAGGTAAACTTGGCCAAGCCTCTGATCGAGATGCTGCTAACTGTATCATTTGATTAATACCTCAGAACTGTCACGGTCACCTTCATTTACCTCAGTAAAGAGTTCTCATTACTTCCAATGACTCGTTATTGCTCTATGACTGAAGCGACATGAGAAGTGCCAGCACAGCAGTAAGCGACCCATAACCTCTCTTCCCCCGCTGCTGCTGAAAACCAGAACAAAACAAAACAAAACAAACTTCCTATGGCATGATGCGGCCTGGGGATAAAAAGAGCTTTGCCAACATCAACTAGAACTCACCCCAGCCGGTGAAGTTAAAATCAATACCAGCCCCTTAAAGGAACATTAATGCACCTGCCTGAGATCATGTAGCAAATCGGTACAACCACCAGGAAAATGGCCCAGAATGTTCGTCCTTTAATCACACATCCCAGCCTCCCTCCTCCATCAACACTAAACTCTCAGGCCAGTTACCCAAACCTGTATCTCAGCCCTGCTTCTGGAAGAGAGCTTTCTCTTCCTAAAGGAGAAGAATGGTGGCATGGAAGAGAACAAGGATCGGCTCAGCGACCTAGCCGTGTTAATAATGCCTCAACAGAAACAGAACAAAGGATTCAAATGATCTGGTCTCCTTTTTCTTCAGATGGAATGCAAGTATGATCAAAGAACCAAATACAAGACACACTAACGTGTAATTTGCCACACGCTACTCCAATTTTCAGCATGAACAGTTGCAGGCTCGGTTCCTGTCAGTTCTTCTCATTTTTTTTTTTGAGACAGGGTCTCACTCTGTAGCCCAGGCTGGTCCTGAACTTGTTATGGAGCCCAGGCTGGCCTTGGACTCAGGGCAATCCTCCCGCCTCAGCCTCCTGAGTGTTGGGATTACAGGCCTGCACCACCACGCCTGGCTTATGTGGTGCTGGGGAATCGAACTCGGGTACTTGGTGCTTGGCTTAGTGCTTGCTACGCAAGCACTTTAACCTCTGAACCATTTCTCCAGCCCCAGTTCTTCCCATGTTAAAACACATCTGTGGAGTCCCTCTATATGTGAAATGAGTGAAGACTACCAGTTGCTTTCTCGTGAGTGAAGTTACTCCATATATCCTGATAACTGCTATAACACTCATGTAGGGAGGGCAGGGAACAGGCATTGCAATTCCAGTGAAACAAGAGCCAAGTCCTCAAAAGACGCCCCGGAGAAGTCTCAGTCAGTAAGTAGCGAGGCACGGGAGTCAGCAAGGAGCTGTGTCTCAAAAATTGAGCTGACCCTTCATAGGGTGTCACTTTTGCAAGATATGGGTCAAAATTACAGATGACAAAAAGCCAGAGGAAGACTGCTTGTCCATGTGCACACACACACATGCAGGCACCTTCATTTGCCAAAGCTTTTATTTTGCATGCTGATGAAACCAACTGTTTCCCATGTATCCAGGTGACTCGATGAAAGCTACAATGAGTCTCCATGCACTATACCTTATTTACATAATGAAACTGATGGCTGCTTCACAAAAACTTACCACTATTTAATCACATTCTCGGCTTATCATCTGCTGTCAGCCTTTTTGTTTTTCCTTTTCAAACAAAAACAGAAACACAACAAGACGCACACCTGGACTGTTACACCTTTTTCACAGCTACATAGACGAAAATCACTCAAAGAAATACTGTTATGTTCCCTTTCTTAAAAAAAGTATTTACTTGTAATTGATTAAAAACTTTCCATGTTTATAGTATACAATGCGATGCCTTGTAATACGTACACACTGTGCAATCACTAAATTGACCGGGTTAATATATACCTCATACATGTAGCAGTATTAGCTACTGCTAGAAAATTTCAAAGTATACTATACATTGTGTTAACTATAGTTATTGTGTTGTACAGTGGTTCTCTTATTATTCTGCTAGTCTAACAGAAATGTTGTAGGCTTGCACCAAAGTCTTCACAGCCCCTGCCCTTGGCAGCCACCACTCTATTTTCCACCTCTATGAGTTCAACTTTTCAGGTTCCATATGTGAGATGACACAGCATTTGTCTCTCTCTATGTGGATTATATTATTTTCTCTACCTAAAGTCTGTTCCATTTAACTTGTAACTACATTTGAAATAGATTTTAAGTCTGAAAAATTGATTTCAGTTGAGGACTTACATGGGAAAAGTTACGTAGAAGCAGAAAACACGAGTCACAGCTTTTAGTAAGTCACCCTCGGAAAGAGTGAGACTGGCCAACTTTTGATCAAACTTCCTTTCATGGAACATTTGTAAAAACTCGAAAAATAGTAATGACTTTAGATTCCACTTGACTATGGTCTCTAATGACTAGATTCCAGACTGGATGATCCAAGACTTATTGTCATTATCATTACTTAGTGATGGCTGTTGCTGCACCACTGACATGCTGAGCTTAGGAGCTTGTGACTCTGAGGAGAAGTCATACAGGTGTACACCTCAAAGAAACCCATACAGCATAGCTACAAGAATCCCTTGATTTGTTTACTGGATATATGCAGGCAAATGTAGCAGAAAAGAATCCTTCACCCTCCCATAACACACATTGCTTGTGCCACACAGCTCTTTCTTCCCCAGCTGCTCTGGCCCCCTGAGCAAACACTGGCTGAGTAGGTTAGAATGGCCCCCACTGGTGACAAGAGAGCACCCGTAGGGACAAAGCCCCCACTTCCAAAGTTGTAAAGATCTGTGTGTCAGGAAGCTGGAGTCTTTTAAGAAAAACTGACTAAATTGATGCCTCAATTTACCAATTCTTAAAAAAATTCCTCTCTGCAAATTTACATGAAGATTTAAGATTCTGTGAAGGAACCTGGCATGGGAGTTAACATGTTTCCTGAGCTAGCGCCAGCACCTGGCCGTGACCACCTGCCCCTAGCTCAGCTCTGTGCTATACTAAGTACATTCAGAAATTCCACTGGTGTTGCTTCTCTAGCAACGTTAGGTCTGGAGAAAATTCTAGGAGAAACTGCAGAGTTCTGGGTACTGAGAGAGAAGGACCTAGTGGGAGAGAAATATAGGTTATACCTTTAACATAAGGAGAAAGAATCAACCAGCATTAAAGCGGTAGAGGAGGGCGGGGACCAGGGCAGGAAAGAGACCCAGAAACAAGACCAGTGGCAGGTCAGCAGCCACACAGCGATGGTCGGAAGGACAGTAAGATTTGCTGCCAATAGTTCAAAAGGGCTGTGAGAAAACACAGGGTCCGAGCTCCCCGGCTGCGTGGCAGAAGGTTAAGGATGGGAGTTTCTTTCGCTGAGCTTTGCGTTCTCCATGTGAATATGAGCTAATAACATTTTTCCAGGGCTGTGTTTCAAAGGGGACCGAGATGCTGAAGTGTGTCCGAGAAGGACTCTGGCAGGAGCGCCAGATTCAGTCCTGGCGGGCTGCCCTCCCCGGCTCCCCCCCCATGCAACAATGCAGATATCCTTGAGCTCCAGTGCCACAGGCCCAGCAGTACGGGACTGGGCGCCCTGAATAACGCTGCCCAGCTCTTGGGGTCCCACTCTGGAAGTACTTAAAGTTCTCCTAAAGCAAAGTACCTGTGGAAATTAGAAGAGGCTTGCACAGCCTTTTCTCTGCACAAGGAAGAGTCACTTCAAAAGCATTGTAAGCTACAGGTAATGGGAGAAGAGAGAGACAGAGAGAGGGCTGTGAATGGGCTTTCCGGAGGCGAGCGCACGCCAAGAGTGCTTCACTCTGCACAGGCGGAATGTGGATCATCATGTTTATTTCAGAAGGCTTCTGAGCACTGTACCTGGTTATTTTAATTCACAATACCTGTGTTGTCACCTTTCCTCTCTTACTAGCAATGGTATAGAAGCTGGGACATGGGCAGTCCCCTCCCCCACCTGGGACATGGAGGGGGCTCCCCACTTAGGGATGTGAAGGACCAGCCTTACCTCCGCACCCCCTCTTCCCACCTCCCTGGAATCTGGGGCTCCTCAACTAGAAATTGCTGCCAGTCGGCAGCTGTCCACACCAGGCACTGCCAAATTTAAGGGCATCTTGTCTTGTTCCCTGACTTCTTGGATGCTCATTAGAAACCCTGCCTCTTGGGCACCTGCTTTGCCAAAAGATCTCAAGTTCCTTGAATCACAAACCTATAAGAAAAAAAAAGAGATTGCAAGGGCTAGAAGTGGAAATGGAGGAAGTAGTGAGAGGGAGGAAGAAACCTGCATACACAGAGGTTGAGAGGAAGTGTGTGACATGGTGTCTCCCCTCAGACAAAGAACCAGAAGTTGGAAGGTCAGGGGCAGGGAAGCCACCAACTGCTCCCACACCCCGTGTCCCTTCTTGTCAGAGCAGGGCCGTGGCAGCTGCTCCACAGTCCTTTTCTAGTTACAAGACTTTCTATCGTTTTAATGAGGTTTTTGTTTTTGTTTCTTACGATAAAAAAACAACTTCTCCAGGGCCACATTCCCCAGATTCAGCTGTAGTTCCAACTATCAAATCAAGAATAAGAAGAGAATGAGTTTGGTTTCTTTACGACTTTAGAATTCCGTGTGAAATAGGTAATGGTGGAGGGTAAGCCAAGTAGCTAAAGTCAGGGCTGATCCAGAAAGCACAGGTAGAACAAGGTGGGGGTCCCACGAACTTGGGGCGCTGGGAGGGAATCCCAGGGTTTCTGATGATGGAGCAGTCAGCTCTGCCCTATTTAGCTGACTGGCTGGGCCAATACAAAGGGGTAAGATTTCTACTGCTCTCTCCGCCCCACCACCACCAAAATAAAGATCTGGAATTGATTAATGCGATTAAAGCACTACCACTTCCTAATCATCCTCCACAGAAGGGATTTATAAATCATGTTTAAAATCTTCCTAACTTAGAAAACATTAGAGGGGAAAAATATCGAGAAAGAACTGAGGTTTTTTTTTTTTTTTTTCAATCTACAAGGTAGAAAGGAAAAGCGCTCCTGAAGAGCTGCTGAACAGCCTCCCCACGGTGCTGGGGGCATGGCCACCAGGAACTAGGTCCTCCTCAAACCAACCTCTGCTCACAAACCAGGCACTCCCTAAATAAAACCCAGGTAACTGATGACGACAGGAAGAGGCAGGCTCTTTTAAATAACAACAGATTGGGAAAATATTTCAGTACCATCTGACAACAAATTAAAATGAAACATCTCTTTTCTCACTGGAGCAATGCAGATCTGGCTGGGAAAATTGATTTCCGCCCACCTTCCGTCCTCCCTGGAGCAGATTAGAAAAAGGAAACAGAAAAACATACATCCTGGAGATGAACTTTGGGAATGAGGACCATAAACATTCATTGGGAGGCAGGCTTCTACTTCACACGGCTTTGAAAAAAATTTTAATATGCACAAAAGTCAGCTGCAGTAAAATGCATTTAATGTTTAACTGGTTTTACACACTGCAAGAGGGAGGAACGTCTTGTCACTCACCCGATGAAGTCTGATCTCCCTTTAAAATCATCTCACCCAACACTGTTAAAGACATTACCCTTGTGACATAATTCCACCTCAAGACAGCTGGTGGGCAACCCAGTCCTCTAAAGTACCAGGTGGGTAAACAGACTCCAGCCTCATGCCCTTGAGTGCTGGGGGATGGGCTCCTATCTTTTGCTTTGAGGCTGCTGAGGAAGAGCATGTGCTGTTTAAAGTTCTTCCAAACTGAAGCAAACTTCACAGAGTAAACTGACTTTTGTATTATAACAAGTGAGGTGCCTATCTTGACTCTAATTTTAAGGTACTATCAGAGAACAGAGTTGTTCAGGGAGAACAGAAGGAGAGATTGGTAGCTCGCTCCTCTCCTGGTTGGTGAACAAAAAGTGAATCAAGGAACATTTTAAGGTCCCTGAGCAAAGCAGAGGAAAAGACTGTTGGAAAGTTTTCTCATTCAATATGATCAAGTACTTCTGTTGACCTTTGATGGTCAAACAATGGCAGGGATGGCTCTGTATCCACCCATAGCCAGGGAGACATGGAAATCAACACTATTTTCAATCAAATGAGAATGAAAATAAAAAATACTACTAAATAATGATATAGAGCTTACCCTTTACCAAGCACTATTTTAAGGGCTTTGCATATGGTAACTCATTGCACCTTACCAACAATCCCCAAACAAGTGGATGTAAATTTGGTTACACTTGAAATATAAAAAGCTTCATAAGGTTGGTGGCAAAATGGTGCTTAGAGTGTGGAAACCGAAAGTCTCTCAAAGGTCCATGTGTACAAAGCCCTGTTTCTCCTAGATGGTGGCACTAGTAGGAGCTGGTGGAATATTTAGGACATGCAGCCCAATGGAAGGAAGTTAGGCCACATGGGTGTGTCCTTAACGGGCAGAGCCAGTCCCAGTCGCTTCCTGTTTCTCGCTCTCACCTTCCAGCCACCAAGAGGTAAGCAGCTCTGCTCAGCCATGTGCTGCCCCCTCACCACACACTGCCTCATCACAGGCCCTAAAACAAAGACGTCAACCAACCATGGACTGAATCTGCAACCGTGAGCCAACATTAACCTTGATTCCTTTTAAGTTAATTATCTCACATATTTTGTCACAGTAATAAACAGCTGATATCACGAATAAGCTAAAAGTAGGTGGTTATTTTGAAGAGGTATTTCTGAAGTCTCTGTATCCTGTGATGCTGAATGTTGCCCTATTTATTGCTGGGAAAAATGGCATAGGAAGAAAGCACATGGGCTCAGCGGCTAAACTTCTTTTCTAGCACATGCAAGCCACTGGGTTTGATTCCCAAGTACCACATAAAAATTAGTTAGGTATGGTAGCACATGCCTGTAACTCCAGCATTCTGGAGGCTGAGGCAGTAGGACTGCCTTGAATTCAAGGCCAGACTTGGCCACGTAGTGAGTTGAGGGCCAGCCTGGACTAGACAGTGAGATCCTGTCTCAAAAAAAGAAAGAAAGAAAGAAAAAAAAAAAAAAAAGCACATAAGGACACTTTATCTAAATTTTGCTTAAACTGTCCTCTTCATAAGCTTTCACTGAAAATTATACTAATCTCATATAAAAGATTTAAAAGTGATTTGAAATGAAAAGAGGATATGTGATAAAGGGTGAAAAGATCTTATACCAGCTACAAAGCTTTCATCAACTTGAGGAAAACTGTCGGTACTTATTTAAAGAGCAGAAAATTAAACCAAAAAGAAAACAAGACAAAAAGGCTGTTCTTTTTTAGAAATCATGATTATTATAGCTTTTAGTTCCTGGGATTTTTTTTCCCTAATGCCAATTCTTAGCAGCAAAATAATAAAAGTATGGAAAATAAGGCAGGAAAACAGGAAATACTCCTGAATTTCATTATATTTCAAGATGGGGATCATATCAGAGGAAAGAAAAGAAGAAAAAATGACAATTGAAAAGTTTTTCTGGGTCTGTTTCTTTTGCCTTTTCACCCATTTTAAATTCCACTGTTGGAAATCGAAGGAGGAGGGGAGAAAGGCAGGTCCTACTCCAAGCCACCAGCCCAGGACAGTCTGGGAAATCTGGCTGACCACATCCTTCCACCACAGCTAGCAGAGAGCCGGGGCCTCTGCGGAGTGTGCAGGCTCCTCACCTTGACCCGGTGCTTCGCCCACCATCGGGGAGGAGCCACTGGCTTCACCCACCAGAACTGCCACCCTATTCTGCCATTAAAATCTCCTGCCTTTTTAACTCCATGGCCCCTGAGGTCACCTTAATCTAGTAACTCATAGTCATTTATCTGGCCCCGCTGTCAAAGAGAATTTTTCATCAGTAAAAAATGGCATTGCTAGGTGGTGTTACGTCAATTGATACTGCTCAGGAAGGGATTACAAAAGTCTGGGATTAATATTTGTGATATTTACCCTAGGCTGGTCCTGTACCTAGAATTTTAAAAAATGTTTTTGCAAGGGGCTTACAGGTTGTGACCTTTCAGAACCAGGTCATGTGGTGACGTCAAAACATTTTCTGACCAAACGCTTTTTCCAAATACGGCAGGTTTATTAGGAACACATCTTATCGTCTGCTTTCCCTGATGCCATCGCGTCCTGAGGTGGGTGGACTCAGACCACGAGGTGATAAAAGATCAAAATGCAAACGACAGATCTAATTCTTTTTTTCCACCTCACAAGTTAAAAGCCTGCCTTTCTATTGATTTTAGATACTGAATATGCATAGTTCATCTTCTAGATAATCTCAATGTGTCTTACTTCCATAAACAAATAAAATTTATGAGAATGAAAAAAGAGATGAATCTATATCTGTAAACAACCTACACACACACACACACACACACACACACACACACACACACACACACACAATCTGTGTATGCCCCTGAAACCCTGCAGTAAAACAGGCATTTCTACCAAGCCCTGACCTGTCGTCACCTTTGCAGGATGCAGATAGACCTGTGTATTTTCTCACAGCAAAAACTCTTCATCAATTCACTTGACAGGAAAGAGAGAGGAAAATTGTACCTAAATTATAATTTGCATATTATGCTCAGTTTTAGGTTCTCTGAGTATATAAGAGGTTTACCTTTCCCTGAATTCTAAAACCTTTCACACTGCAATTTAATGTTAGTGTCCCATGAGTTTGACTTTATCACAGATGCAAAATATGGAACGTCTTTGTACCACTGTGCACAGACACCTACATACTCGGTCTGGCACAGCTAGTGCTGAGGCAAGACACCAGCTGGGGCCTGTTGTCACTCCCACATGGATTGCGGTCACTAGGATCTGGGCTCACTGAATGGGAATTGCCAGGAAGACACAGAGAGCAACCACATTTAGAAGCAACAAGCCCCAGGAGCCCACAGTCCTCACACGGAAGCAGGGGGTGTCGCATTTCTTCCTACAAAACAAGCTTCCCTCAGCCTCCGTCACGTGTGTTCTGGATGTGACCCACTTTCCCGGCTCTGCTCACAGCTCAGCGGAGAATGCATCTTCCCAGCCTTTGTCCCAGGCCTCCAACTCTGCTTAGTAAGAGATGGCTTCCTACATAATTTTTTTGTCTTTGATTAACATTGCTGACCAAAGTTTAGAAACCATTACACTAGCCAATTTCTTTCTCAATTGTAACACATTATAACAGTCATACATTTTATTTATTTTTTGGAGGGGAGGTACCAGGGATTGAGCCCAGGGCCTTCATGTTGAGTTATATCCCCAGCGCATTTTTGGTTTTGTCTTTGAGACAGGGACTCACTAAACCATTAAATTGCCCACAGTGGGCTTGAACTTAACGATGCTCCTTCAGTCTCCCAGCGTGCTGGGGTTACAGGCCTGCCTGACTGGACCTGGCTAGTAGTATATTTGAAGCCTTACTTCATCAGACAATTCCTCCTACTTCAAGGCAACTATTCTTAGTAACCTAGGCCCAAGACTTCATTACATTTGCTAATTCAACAAATATTTAATGAGTACTGACTATGTATTAAATATTCACAGAGTACCTACTCTGTGCCACTATGCACTATTTATTCTACGTCAGAGTCCTCAACACTTGAACTCGTTAGGAATCACATCACAGCAGTGAGCAGCAGTCCTGAGTGCGAAGTTTCATCCATCTTTATAGCTTCCCTTCATCACTCACATCACTGACCGAGCTCTGCCTTCACTCAGAACAGCCGCAGCAGTAGACTTCCATAGGAGCGGGACCCTATTGTGAACTGCACGTGGGAGGGACCTAGGTTGTGAGCTCCTTGTAAGAATGCAGTGTCTGATGATCTGAAGTAGAGCTCAAGTGGTGATGCTACTACCGCCCTCTGCTTACCCAACTGCTGTGTGTGGAAAAACTGTCTTCCACAAAACCAGCTGTTGGTTCTAAAAAAGCTGGGGACCTACGTATTATATGAGCCTAAGGTAAGAAGCTAGTGAAAGACAAAAATCTCTGTCCCAGAGGAGCTGGTATCAGAGATACTATATCAGATTCATAGAAATCCAGAAGGGAATTTGCATCACAGAATTTTAAGGTACCTTTTCCATAGTACCACTATTCATACACCCAAGGGCCAGGCTTAGAACCTGTTGAGCAAATGGCTGGATGCTATGGAAAATAAGCATCTCTGATGATCTCTAGAAGTTGCTTTTGATGGAGAGCATAAGGAAATAGCCAACACTTTTACCTTGGTTACTTTCTCGTTGCTCTGTGACTTAATACCCAACATCCACAACTTAGGAAAGATTTACTGTAGCTTACAATGTCAGAAGGTCACAGGTGGGTGGCTGGGAAATGATGGAAGCACATGGCAGGGCTGGATGGAGGGCAGAGCCAGAGCCAGAGCTCCAGCGGCAGAGATCCTCACAGCATGGTGGACAGAGAGGGAGGGGAGGGAGAGGGCGGAACCAGTAACATGCCCCGCCCGGTCAAGTCCTAAGTATCCACCCCTCTCCAGCCAGGCCCCACCTCCCAACCCTACACGGTATCCGTAGGCACATGAAGCTTCTAGGGGACACTCCAGAAGCAAACCACTACAACTTTCATCAAATGCTTCCAAATTCTCACCATTTTGTTTTTCAGAGCAAAAGGTAACTTTACATTCACATACAGGAGTGGATTCATTATCTACTAAATAAAGGAACAACACTGAAACTTTTTTTTTTTTTACTTTTCACCATGTTTCTATTTTAAAAACTCATAAATGTGCTCTGCAAATATGAGGTTTACAAATACGAAGGCTCTGGTTTCAGACCACATTTCTCTTGATTCTAAATCATGTATCTGGCATTCAGAAGCAGAAAGGAACAAAATTAATTCAGATGTTTTGAGTAAAGAGTAATTAGAAGTTTGTACTGTTGATAAGGACACATACTAGACAAATGTATCTATATTTGCCATATGGTAGAAGTGTTAACATGTTAATATTCATTCCAAGGGAAGACCCCCCCCCTCTCTCTCTCACACACACACACACACACACGCGCGCGCGCGCACACACACACTAACACTAGTATAGTCATATTTGCTCTTTAATTCATTATCTTTGTAGGAGGCAGGTAAGTATGAAACATTTAAAATTAAAACTAAAATTTTTTATTGAAAGAAATGCTGTTTGTTTTCAAGCTCATCACTAACTAGAACTAGGTCAATAAACATAAATATTGGCTAGAGGACATTTCAAGGTGTTCTGTTCAGCATGCAGAGCTACAGCAGCTTTGCAAGATCTGCTCATATTAGGAAAAATCCTTTAAGATCAGTGAAAGCAGAAGAGGTGTCAAAATATTTTGAAAGGGTGGGGTGCACATGAAAAATATCAAGCCATTTCTAACTCAAATGAAGGGAAACAAATAAGGATCCCATTACTTGATATATAAAAGGTATAGAAGCCCTCAGAATATTACCTGAATCCCTTTATAAAGCAAAGAAGGATTATAAGAATATTAATTAGTTTTACTCCAAGTTCTTCTTTTTTTAGGAGTGGACGCAGCTCTGGTGAAATAATGGTCTTAGTGATTTTTACTAGTGTTTTGGGTTTGTTGTTGATGTATTGTGTTTGTTTTCGAAACAGGGTCTTGCTCTGTAGTCCAGGCTGGTCCTAAACTCCCTATGTAGCCCAGGCTGGTCTGAGACTCATCACAGTCCTCATTCCTCAGCCTCCTGTGTACTGGTTTTACAAATGTGCATTACCACATCGGGCTCAGATTTGCCTGTTTATGGGTAACCTCTCTGCTTGTTTGTAGATGAGTCTTTGTAAAAGTGGAGGACAGGTTCTTTAAATTACTAACCACCTTTCCAGGAGCTATTAACTATTTATTTCTTTATTCAATCCACCTTGAACATTCACCTCTGAAATAAAGGAAAAAGGAAATTCTTCATTTTTAAATGAAGAATTATAATGGAAATTTTTTTTAGCCTAAAGTATCAAAAGTTCTGAGTTAGTAGGTGTAAGATAAGTTTTACCACATATTAGAAGTAATCTAAATCTCAAAGGAAAAAAAGGTCTAGAGATGCTTTAGGCAATTACCTACTATTTAATTCCTCTTCAGTCAGACAAATTTTCTTGCAAAGGAAGGAATCTTAAAATAGAAAGATTTTAAAAACAAAGAGTTCTTAAAAGTTTGGCAAACAAAACAACATTTTTTTTTTTTCCCTTGAAGCTAATTCAACGAGGAAAAGAAGAGAAAAGAATTAATAGTTTTTGGATTCAAAAACAAGTTTTGCTTGTGAAATGGAAGGTTCAGTCCCAACGGTATGGCCAACGATGTCTTATCTCATACGTCAGAGGATACACACTGTGTGTGTTTCAGACCATGGGTGGCAGAGGTACCCGGAAGATGGGGAGAGTCCAGGCGCCCGGGCCTCCTGCACACAGGCAGCTGTGCACCCGGCGCCTGTCCATCTCCCTGCAGCTCCGGGCTTCCTCCTGCTGTGTGCCTTCTGCCCAAAGCTGGTGCTGAAGACTTCATACCTCCATTTCTACAATCACCACCGCCCAGCTCCTGACCCTGCTTCTCTCGGCCACTTCCTCACCAAATAAATATTCCTAAATCCCATCCAAGACACTTGTACAGAAGCAGCCCTCTGAAAGTCATCTCTGCTCAAAACGATACACGAAACTTCCCAAGCAGGCAGTCAACTGCCCAGCACCTGGCCGAGCCTACTGTGCCTTCGGAGTCTGAGGTTTCACTCCTGCGTCCTCCTCCCCTCTACATGGACTCCCACTAAGCCATGTGCCCTAGCAGCATCCCCCCCCGGGGGGGGCACTGAAACATCACAATAAACGAGAAATAGAGCGCCAGGTAACTCAGGTTTCTGCTTCTTTGTTCACTTAAAGTGCAAAGCAGACTCTCCCTGTCACAGCAGAGCGTGTCCTGAGTAGAGACCACATGCCGGAACCCATGCAAGCGACCTCTGTCCCTGGTCAACGTGGCTCATCATATACAATTTTGAGTGACGTAAAAAAAAAAAGAACTATAAGCTAGCCCAGTGGCATAGGCCTTTAATTTCAGCACTGAGAGGCTGAGACAGGAGGATTCCAAGTTTGAGCCTGGCCTGGACAATTTAGACTTAGTGAGATCCTGTCTCAAAATACAAAATAAAATGGGCTGGGGTATAGCTGAGTGTAAAGACCTTGTGCTCCATCTCATTACCACAGAAAACCAGTATGACAAAACCCTATAAGATGAAAATCTGCCCAAAAAAGCTAAAATGACAAGCTGCACTCAGAGCATATAGCAGATATCTTCTTATTTTCTTTTAAACATGTAAGAAAGTGTATCTACTTTATTATAGAATTTTTTTTCCTGTACTCTTCTATTAGAATTGGTTTTTTGTTTGTTTGTTTGTTTGTTTTCCGGTGTAGTCTAGGCTGGTCCCGAACTCACTGTGTAGCTGGCCTGGAACTGAGGGCAATCCTCCTCCCTCAGCTTCCCCGGTGCTGTGGATTACAGGCACGCACACCACACCTGGCTAATTTTGACACGGTGCTGGAGAATTGAACCCAGGGTCTTGCACACACTAGGCCATTGCTCTAATCACTAAGATCCTGCCCTAGCCCTAGACAATGTTGAGCAAGCCTTGCAGAAGCTGAGCGCTCAGCCCACCGCGCAGCCACACAGGCAGTCGCGTGGGTGCTTGGTGTCCCGTCCGTCTGCCACAGGGGGCTGGGCCCAGGCTCGCTCCTACCCGAAAAGAGAACGAAGGCAGCGTGGCTCCCACACTACCCTGCAACTCCTTGTCGCGTCACGCTGCCGCTCTCAGTGTCACGGCCTGGCAACTTTAAAGTAGCTGCTCACACCTGCCTGTGACCACACAGGGGAGACGAGTCAAACTGTACATAAGAAAAATCTTCCTGTACTTTGGGCTCAGACTGTGGGTATTAACCCCCGGCCAGGGCTGGCCCTAACAATGCTGCTTCCTGCCAGCCTGCGTCCTGTTTCTCTGTCCGTCTTGCAGCGCCAGCTCCCGTGCACACCTGGCCACTCTCCTCCTCCTTGGTGCACATGGTATTTCTTCTTTGGGAAGTCCTCCCTTCCTCCCTCGGCCACCCACAATTCTGATGGTACAGTAGGACTCCAGTGAGTTTCTATTCCCTTCTACAGCCTCCCCTCACTCTCACTAATCCTAAATTTTCTGTGCTCTGCCTCCCATTGTTTCCAACACATGCTATATTAACTTTTGTGCCCATTTTTAAAGAAAAAGATCTACCTCATGACAAACTGTTTTCTACAAGTCTGACATGTGTTTTCTATGTATTCTTCCCAATCACCATAGATATTCTTTACTTCCTTTTTGCAGATGAACAAACTGAAGCCTATTGAAATGAGATTTCTTGCCCAAAGCCATACATACAACCTCTGGTATTTTAGGACTCTCACTCATGCACTCACACACACACACACACACACACACACACACACACACACACACACACGAAGATGAACAGGCACAGCACGCAAGGGGTGCGGGCTGACTGGGCCACACGGGTGCTGGGAATCCAGGCTGCTCTCCACTATCCCCAGCCTGGAGACCCTGTCTCTACCCGCACCCAGCTAGGGCATGTTAATGAAGGTGCGGAGCCTCCTTGGCCCGTGTGTGTATGTGGAGATGCAGCTCAGATCCCACAAGCCCCCAGCTGCTCTGAGAGCACTTCCAGCTGGCACATGGCTTTCCGGTGTGCAGGCAAAGCCGATCTCGCCAGGAGCAATCTGTGGAAGGGATCGTGGAACTGCTTTTTCCTGAGGTTCTGCTAAATTGATCCCATAAATTTGAGTCACATCTGCCATCTTTCTTGGTCAACTTTCTGAGTTCTTCAAAGGGCCCACCACCTGAGACTATGCTGACTTCCCAAAATTACTGCGGGGCTGTGTGTGCATTTCCTACAGAGCTTCACATGGACACCCACCAAAAAACAGAGTAAAGTAACTAATATGACAAACCACTGTGAATAATTGAAAAAAAAGACTATCCTAAAGCTTAATGTAAATATAATTAAAATGAGACGACTCATGAAAGCAATGAGAAGGTATAAAGACATGGTATTATTGTAAAACTAGGCTCAGCCTAGGTGTACAACAGGAAGGGACTTCTTAAATAATAAGGATGTATCTGTGGGGTTTCCACGCCATGTCTCCCGTAGCCAACTTCTTGGCTGATCCTACACACAGAGCCTGGCTTTCTCTAAATGACCTTGGCTTAGAAATAGTACCTCTCTCGTTCCTTCTCAGCCATGGCAGCCTGACCAGCCTTAGTAACCTGACTTCTCCAGTTCTGGAGTAACAACTTTCTTGGCCCTACCAGTGTGCCAACTCATGACCTCTGTGTGGACCAACATCCCCCAACCCACAGCCCACCTGCCGGCAGTCCCAACCTATGAGGTGACCCTGCTTCGTCCTTTTCTGTCCAGTCGTTTACCCACACACGAGTTCAACACGCCAACCCCCAACCTTCGTGCTGGCAAATCTATTCACACTAAACAAAAGCGCTGCTCGTCCCACAGCTGGGGTCTCACACCTGGGCTTGCCACCCAGGCACAAGGTTATGGGGGCAATAAACTGTCATTTCAGATTCTCTTGCTATTGGTCACATTTCAGTTCTGCTTGGGTTTTTCTATGATCCAACAGTATGCAAACCAGGGGACACTGCACAGTCACCTGAAATTACTCATTCAACAGGTGTTCAGTAAGTGCCTCATTTGAATTAGATGAATAAGAACGAAATGATACCTGCTTTCATTGCAGTAGATGATGACTGATCCTGATGGAAAAACAGAGAAAATAGCTGATATCAAGATGATGATGATAAAATAGGAAAAGTTACAATTTCATTACGTGGTAGCTTACAGTGCAGTAAGTGAGAGTTAATTTTATGTTGTTGTTTTTCATAACTTGAAGATGAATTTTTTTGTGTTTACCTTTCCCCTCAAAAATATTTAGTATAAAATTTAGCACTAAAATCATAGGAAATGTTTAAATTCAAATACTCCCCACCCTCTGACTTGCACAACACTAGGTAATCAAAAGAACTAAAACACTGAGACTTAATGATGTGGGTACAGAAAGAATAAAAAGGTAGCTCTGGCAAGATTAAATTTTATGAAAGTAAAGCTACACTTTCAGAGCTCAAAGTAGAAAGAAAATCAAAATTTAAAAACTCAAAAATTCAAATTCAAAAGAAGTAACTCAAAACTCAAAACAGGGGAAGTATCAATAAAAAAATTAGTTTGAAAACCTAATTAAACTAGCTTCCAGATATCTCTTTAAAACATCTGTATATATCATTTAAGCATATATTATTTTAAAGTATGAATTAAAAGGATTCCACTGACAAGTTACAATGAGAAGGTATTGTCTCCACATGCATTTTTACAACATAGTATTTATGTATTTTAAATTAATTTATGTATTAAGTTAAATTAATTTATGTATTTTAAATTAATTCTGTTAATGCATTAACTGTATATTCATGGGTTTCAGTGTGATATTTCACCAAATAGATAAAGGGCACACTGATCAAATCTTATTTATTTATTTGTAATTCATTTTGTGGTACTGGGGATCCAACCTAGAGCCTTTGCACTAAGCTACATCCCCGGCCCAATTTGTTATTCATTTTTCTTTTAAGATAAGGACTTGTCAAGTTGCCCAGGGTAGGCTTGAAAACAGATGCATTTTTAAAAGATGAAACTGAAAAGCAGGAAAAGAATGAATTAAAATTAAATGCAAAACCAAGAAAAAAATTAAAATATATGAAATATCAAGAAAAAAGGATGTCTAAGATTCTGGGTGTACCTGTCTTGCATAAGTCCTGAATATAAATATACACATCTCAACTATCAAGAATATAAATTCTACAATTTCCTAGGTTTAATAATAATAACCTATAAGATTTCTGAAGTTCATACTCTTTCAAACTCTTAGTATTTTTGAAATAAAGGGAATTTAACGAGTTGATAAAGAGCATCCTTAAAAAAAAACCAAACCTACAGTTAATAGAGTTAACAGCAAAAGACTAATAATCGCGTCCCCCCCACCCCCCCAGGGAGGCACGGGAGTCTGCTCTCGCTGCAGTTACTGAGCTAAGCGCTCCTGATGGACGGGCTGGCCAGGGTTGGCGGGAGGGGCAAGCAGGAGCCCCAGGACCAGGGAGGATCTGTTCTGTTCATAGGTGGCACAACTGCGTAAGTGGGAGTGGAAGGCCCAGGGCATCTAAAACACAAAACAAGCAAGCAAGTCTCAAAAAAGAAAATTAACAAAAGTCCTCCAAGAACTAGGAATTGAGACCAGTATGGTATCAGGGGACATGATTAACATATAAATATTAGTTGTATTTCAATAAATATGAGGACACCAAACTTTAAATTGCAATACATTTGCAGCTCTTAAGAAGTGAAACAGAGCCAAATGTGGTGATGCGTTTCTGTAATCCCAGCAACCTGAGAGGCTGAGGCAGTAGGGATCACAAGTTCAAGGCCAGCCTTAGGCAGCTTAGTGGGACTCTGTAATAAAAGAAAAATTTCAAAAGGGTTGAGGATGTAACTCACTGACTAAGTTGCCCTGGGTTCAATTCCTAATATTGCAAGAAAAAAAAGTTAAATAGTAAACCTAACAAAACATATACAGGACTTGTATGCAGAAGACTAAAAACATGAATAAAATAAGAAAATCTAAACAATGTATACTGTATTTATGGGCTGAAAGACTCAATATACTAAAATGATGCAAATTTTTTTCCAGTTGATATGTAAGTTTAACATAGTTCTTATCAAAATTTCAGTAGGGTTGTTTTTGGAAAGATAGGACTATTCTGAAGTTTACATTAAGATGCAAAGGCACTAAAGTAACTTAAATTATTTTTTTTAAAAAGAAAACAAAACGCGTCAGTTACTTGACATCAACTTACTCTACAGCAGTGGTAATCAAGACCGTGTGGTGCTGGCGGACAGCCAGACCCGAGATCCGTGGTACAGAACAGAGAACTCAGAAGTAGATCCACACGACACAAGTATGGTTGACTGATTTTTGACAACTGTGCAAAGGCAAGTCATGGAGAAACGATGGCCTTTTATCAAATGGGCCAGAGTTATTACACAGTCTTTGGCAAACAAACCAGGCTCAGGCAATCGGCTACAGAAATCATCCCAAAATGGACTACAGATTCAACTATAAAACTGTAAAGCATTTAGAAAAAAATGAGAAATATTTGCAGTCTGGGGATAGACAAAGAATTCCTTAACCTGACTCTGAATATGTGAACATTAAAGGACAAATGGACAGGTTATACTTGACAGAACTAATTTTTTGTTTTTGTCAAGAAAGACTTTCTTTAAAGTATGAGAATACAAACTGCAGATTGGGAGAAAATACAGAACATATAAAGGGCTCTCACAGCAGTACAGCAATGAGAAAACAATCCAGTCAGATGAGGGCAGGAGGCCTGGGCAGGCATCTCACCAAAGAAGACATATAGTGGCAAAAAAAGCACATGAAAAGGTGCCAACACACTCAGCCACCAGAGAAAGAAGAACTAAAGCCACAGCAAGACAGCACTATCCACCTATCAGAACAGCTAAAATAAAAATAGTGATGTCACTAATTGCTGGTAGAGTTGGAAAAATTCAATCATTCCTACCTTGCTGGTAGGAAGGTCAAATAACACAGCACTAGGGAAAACAGTTGGGCAGTTTCTTGAAAAAAAAAAAAAAACACATACGAACACATATTCCATTTCTGTGTGATGAAACAATTGCATTCTTGGGTATTTATCAGAGAAAAAATGAAAACTACATACACAGAAAAACCTGTACGTTATTGTTCAGACCAGCTCTATTCATAAGAATTAGATTTACTGTTGGTCTTACTCACAGGCACCTAAAATCTAGAACAGCTCAAATGTGCTCCTGTTAGAGCCTTGGGCTGCTGCTGATCCGACAAGGTGCTTCTTGCTCCCCGCCTCCTGCTGCCACTCCAAAACTGTCTTCCAACAACCCATGCTTAGCAAGTACACCTCCCACTCTGTCCTTGAGAGAAGAGTCTTCAGCTAAACTGGCTCCCATGCCAAAAAAGGTGGGACCACTGCCATGGAATACTATTCAGCAATAAAGCTGAAAAGGCAACTCAACAACTTCAGGGAACATTACTGAGTGGAAAAGAAGAGTTGTTTAATTTGTAATTATGTTTATGTAAAATTATTTGGGGGGGGGGGGGTACTGAAGAGACAACCCAGATTCTTCACACTGAGCTACCTCCCCAGCCCATTTTTAGTTTTTGATTCTGAGCTATGGCCTTACTAAGCCACTAAGCTGCCCAAGCTGGGCTTGAACTTGCTATTCTCCTGCCTCAGCCTCCCGTGGGGCAGCTTTTGTTGGTAGTGTATTGAACAAAACCCAAACAGATGTGTAACACCCATTAAGAAAAACCAAAATTCTTCAGACAATAGTATTAAAATGAAAAATGAAGGTGTGAAAACTAAAAACAAATACCTATCTACTCACGGAATACAATGTGCAACCAAACAAAAACGTGCTATAATATTTTTGGAATGGTGATAGAGTGTTATAATAAAAAAAATAGTTTTCTTTATGTTAATCGCCTAATGTCTCTACACAGGGAAGGAAACGCACAGGCTTTGCCACCCTGTGCTGCTTATTCTAAACGTTACATTCATCTGAATGGTTTTGTCTATTTTCATGCAATTCTCTGCCTGCAGTTAATAAAAAGGGAGAAATCTAAGTCACCTGTCACTGCTTAATTTTACTTATTCCGTCATTGGTGTCTCCACAAGAATTCCTGGCAGTCTATTACCACGTTTGGCTAGGAAGTGACAGACACAAGACCAGGAATCAGGAATGATCTTTGCTGCTTACGTTTAATGATTTTATTTTTAAATAAATGAGTTGAAAAAGTACAGTTCCACACAACTTAATGTTTTTGCAACTTTTCCCCATACGTAGTCCACAGTGTTTTTAACTTACTACAACTTGCATGTAACTATAATCCTCTTAACTTGGGCATTTAGGTGTTTTCTCAACTTTTCATGGTTATAATTAACACAAAGCAATCATAACGGTCAACAAACTAGAAATAGAAAACATTTAAATAATTGGAAAACACCATTTAAAAGTATCTGAAGAACTGGCTACAGTGGTGCAGGTCTGTAATCTCAGCACTCTGAGAGGCTGAGGCAGGAGGATTGCAATTCCAAGCCCAGCCTGGGCAATTTAGTAACTTACAGAGATGATATTAAACTAAAAATTAAAAATGGGTAGGGACTGTAGCTCAGTGTGGACAATCTGGGTGGGGTCGGGGATATGAATTTTTACAAGATTACTTAAGTTCCATGTGAACAATTAGTATTGGAAAATGACTTTTTTCTCTTTGAAACTGTTTAAACCCTCCTAACCACTACTTCCCCGTTATTCTCTGTTGACTGATCGTACTCCACTCTCTAAACTCTATGAACTACTTTCAGTTCCCCTGAGTGGCCACGGTCTCCCCTAGGGTCTTGGTATGTTTTCTCAGTCTTGGAAACTTCCTTTACTAAGCACTTCAATAGATGACATCCTAATAGATTTTTGAGCTTCAAAGATACTTTTGGTGTGTGAAGCCTTCCCAGGCCTCTCAGCAGGCTGGGTGGCACATACCTTAGAATCCTGTAATTACTTTGCCATATTGGAATTATCTTTCTATTTCTCTGACTTCCACCCTTGACCCAAAGCTCTCGGACAATGCTCCATTTGTTATTTTATCCTCAGCACTGAAGTGGGCAGGCACATGGCAGATGCTCAATAAATATCTAAAAAATAAGGAATAGGGCTGGGGTCACAGCTCAGGGGTTAGAGCATTTGCCTAGTGTGCAGAAGGCCCTAGATTTGACTCCTCAGCACCACATAAGAGCTGGGTCTGGTGGTGCACAACTGTAATCCCAGCACTACAAAGGCTGAGGCAGGAGAACTACTCTAAGTTTGAGGACAGCCTGGGCTACAGAGTGAGATCCTGTCACAAAAAAAGAAGGGGGGGGGGGGCGGTAATGAAAGAATGAGCAAGTGAATTCCTAAATCTCCAGCGCAGGAGGATGGCCAACTCTGCTCTCACCCAGACAGTGGGCTAGGGGCCAGGAGCACGAGGACACTCCCTGGGGAGACCCCACATACAGCGCAGGGCTTCATCTTTCCATTGCTACATAACCTAGGATCTTAAGCACTTTCCAGAAAACTACTAACCTAAGATGTGCCTGCAGAGAACTGAGGTGAGAAACTCCTACGTCTTTTTTGGCAAAGATGAGGCAGGTAACTTCAGTCTGTATGAAACAGCTGGAAATGTTCCAGGTGGAGCTGGCTTCAACAAATGGGGGCCTACAAGCCGGTGTTTAGGTAGGAGGCTCAGGCTACTTGACTTGCCCAAAGAAATAGCACAGCCCCTGGGGTCTAATGTGAGCACCTCTGAGTACTAACGTCTGTCGTTAAATTTCCATCCTCCTCAGTATTGAGACTATCCATCTCCACAGGGCAGTTTTAAGCAAGTCTGAGGGTCCTCCTGGAGCTAAGGCTAAAGGGCGTGTCTGGTAGACGCACAGCGTTTGTCCTTTCTGCGGTCACATCTCCTTTCAGAAGGCCCTTCCCAAGGGCAACAGCAGCACTCCTTTTGTCTCCTCCTGACCTTTGTCAACCATGCTGCTGTAGCACATTTGGAAGTATTAACAATGCTCATTACCTGCCCTGTTTGCTCAGTGTTAAGTATTAACATGGCCTGGGCTCTCCCTGTGGCTGCCATCTTTCTCTGAGAAAGCAGTGACTATGTAAATGCCCTGGTGCAAACACCAGCTGGGGCTTTTTCTCAGTGGGAGTGGTGAAGACAGAGATAATAGAAGATACCTGTGAAAGTGCAGTTTTTAGAAACACGTAAGATAAATACCCCATGAAATCAAATTAGAGGTTGATTTTTGTCTTTGCATTTAGTCAGTACTGGTATTTACTAGTATAGGGATTATAAAACCCGTATTTCTGCATTTGTTTATAATGCCTTTAAACAGTCCAATATAGAGTAAATAGTGTATAAATATTATAAGGAATAAAGACAAAAAAGTCCCATTGTCACTGAGTTCTCTTTGTTTGGGTCTGCATGTTTGGCTTTTTGTGAGTGGAACAGCTATGTTGGAGTGGGTGGGATTCTGTTTCTGAGGAGACAGAAGAAAGCTGGGGATATTAGCTTGTGCACAAAGAAGGGAGGAAGAGTTTTATTAAAACTCCTATCAGATACTGCTTCCTGGACAGTGAAATTGCAAAACTTGCAAAGAAGAGGGCTCACCACTGTACAGACAAGATGAAACACAAATAAAAAATTGACTTTGGGCAGGGGTCTTCCCTAGAGTCAGCTTTTCTGTAAAAACTGGTCTACCCTCATTAATGCACCTAAATTTACTCTTGGGCCAGACGACAGAGCAAAACCCTACCCTCCGACAGCTGCAGGGAGCTGCTAGTGAAGCGAGCTCAAGACAAATGCACAAGATCTGACCTGTGGACAGCAAAGGCCCAGGCTCCCTTCCCCTTGAGCCGTGCCTGAGTGATGACACAGAGAGAAAAACAATGGGCTGCGAGGCCAAGCATCTTTGTTCATTGTGCATCATTAAGAAATAGACCAACAATGCTCGTTGCACTGAGATTGTAATCTGTGCATCGTTTGGGGGACAGGCTTTGGTGTTATACTTGCCAGCTTTGAAACCCAACTTAACCATTTTAGAGCGGTGTGGTTCTGGGCAAATTACTTAGCTTTTTAAATTTTTCTATTTTTCATGCTGGGCTTGGTGGTGAAGGCCTATAATCTCAGCATTCTGGGAGGCTGAGGCAGGAGGATTATAAATCTGAACCCTATCTGGGCAATTTAGCAAGATCCTGTCTCAAAATCAAAAATAAAAATGGGCTGGTGATATAGCTTGGTACCACAAATGAAACAAAACAAAATAAAACAAGCACAGAATAATGCATTTTCTGATTTTCAGAACTAGGCAATAGGAGTTAACTAGAAATGGAAAAAACCAGACTGACTTGCTGCAAGTACTTAGGGACATAATCCTACAGAGGAACAAATGTCACCCTTCATTAGGGCTGCGAACATGCCAGGCAGTTCACATACCTCGTCTCACCGCACACTTTCCCCCAGGTTAATATTGTTATCTCTACTTATAAAATGAGAAAACTAAGGCTTGAGGCAGCCAAGTAATTAGACCTAGCTCTCAAAGCTGAAATGCAGTTGGAGCATCTACCTACAGCCCTTATCTCTGTCTTTTTCCCCCATTAAAAAATGACCTAAGAATTTCCCTTCTCTCCCTGATTCCTCTTCCTTCCAATCCTACTTCGGTCACACTTGCATCAGGAATCACTGTCTGTCTGTCCATCTCTCTACTATCATCTATCTCTGTCTCTCTTTGTATTGGAGAATGAACCCAGGGCCTTTTCATTAAGGTATATCCCCAGCTTTTAAAATTTTATTTTGAGACAGGGTCTTGTTAAATAGCCCAGGCCGTATCTTCTGATCCTCCTGCCCAGCCTCCTAGAGTACTGGGATGACAGGCACATACCACCACGCCCACTTGTTCTTTTCTTTCTTTAGCCAGCTTAACTTGCCTAAATCTGTTCCAGTAACCTTCTCCCTCCATTACTTCCTGGTGTTACTCCCTGTGACATTCTACCAAATGGGAGGTCACTTGTGTCCAGCCAAACCCTTCAACCCTTTTGCTCTCATCACACCCACTGTGTCATCAGCACCACTATCATAATGACAGAAAACACTTTGCACTTTAAAAAAAAATGCGTCAATTACCTTATGAGATAGGTACTGCTGTTACTCCATTTTGGAGATGTGAAAACTCATCTGCCATGGGTAGCTACCGGTTGCGCTGAATTAAGTGGCAGATGAAATACAGTCACTCTCTGACTGAGTTGTGGTCTAACTAACCATAGTCCTGGGGGAGGAGACTCAAAGTGAGTTTCGAACTCCAGCAAGTGTATCGAATGAAAGAGGGGTACCTGTTTAAAAAGTGGATAAATATATTCTACAACATTTGAAACAAAATCACATTATAATAAATTAATATCAAGAAAATAAAACCTCATAAATTGTTAATCTCAAGAGAAAGTAATTTTTTTTTGGTGGGACAATATAGAAACTTAAATTCTGAGCTCTTGAAAAAAAAAAAAACCCTATTGGAACAAGATGTTCATAACTAGGAACTTTTCTGTTTGGGGTTAAGTTAAAGTAAGAGAAACAGGAGGGGCTGGAGGAATAGCATGGTGGTTACAGTACTTGCCTAGCAAGCCCAAGGTCCTGGGTTCAATTCTCCAGCATCACATAAGCCAGACATAGCGGCATGAACCTGTAAGCCCAGCAATGTGTTTGAGGCCAGCCTGGGCTACATAGTGAGTTCATGACCAGTTTGGACAGATTGTAGAATGAGACCCTGCCTCAAAAAATACAGGGAGGGGAGGGGTGAGAGATCAAGAATGAGAGGGAGAAAAAAGAGGAAAAAAGGAGGAAGGAAAGAGAAAGACTTCTCATTCCCTGTACATACAATTCCTGCACAGTACAATGCAAATTGGATGATACATCCCAACTTATCTATGTGTGCTAAAAATATGCACAAATGATTCATTAGAGCTAATGTGGCAGCCAAAAGTGAATATTCATAATGCAGAAGATCAATAAGATGCCTACCAAGAACATTAGACTAACTCATTCTAGAAAAGGGAAAGTTTGTGGGCCAGCGAAGAGGCACAAGCACAGGAATTCCTCTCTGCTTTGTAAGATCCAAGGAATTGAGAACAGACAAAATATGCCATCTCTTTTTGGCTCTACCAAGGAAATAAGCTGTTTAATCAATTTTTACCTTACCCATCCTATTTTCATCTGTCACTACTAACTCAATAGTACCATGTATAATCCTAGTTCAAATACAGGTCAAGATGGCTATTATAAATATTGTGAGCATATTCTATTACTTTTTCCCTTGGCCCTTAGGTTTATATGCTATTCAAGAAAAGGACAGCATAGGCTAGATTTTACTCAAAATATAGTCAACAAAAAAGAGGGTTCTGGGGTGAAATAAATCTGGGAAATGTTGCATTTGAGTATCCCTGTGAAGGCATGGGAGGCTCTGAGTCTGGCAAGAGAGGCTCCTGTGCAAACCTCAAAGGCCTCTTGGCTATGTCACCCTTTTTTCTTAGCCTCTGCTAATATCCCAGTGTTCAATGATGCCCACAACTTTGGGCCAGCAGGAAAGCAAGCCAAGCTCTTGTCTTCCTTTTCCTGTGGGATTTGAATCAGTCACACAATCTCCTGGACTTGAATTTCCAGAGGAAGTGGGACCACGGGATGGCTAGAGGCTCTGTCCAGCCTCATGGCGGCCACCCGCCGCCCACCGCACGGAAGCTGGGAAGCCACTCCATTGCTTGCTCCCTCCAGCTAAGCCACCCCGAAAGCTCTCAAGTCTCCCAGGAGAAGCAGAGACAATAGACCCTTCACAGGCATTCACATTTGCCTCTTTATGTCCGGGTTGAGCGCTAATATTGCTAAGGCTGTTGGAAGGCCAAGTGGAGGGAGGGAATTCACAGAGAATGGTTAAAACAAGCTTATATTTGTTCTTTCAAACATTTGCTGGCTTTTGGACATAGCTTTTTAAAGAGTTTCTCGTGCCTTTTTCATTTAAATATGCAAGTTTAATAAACATTATTCACCCAAAACAGAGAAATGAAACAAACTCTTATACAAGATTCTTGAGGCTGCATTCTTAGGCCACATGCTCAGATACTTTCACTTGAAATGCTCTTAATCTTGACATTTCAATTTTTAAAAAGAGTTATCACAATTCAGAGGATTATTTCTAATAGTGAAAATAAATGACTTTTATTTGGTCTCACAGAATTATTTACCTTCCTTCTTTATACACTGTTCTTCTTTAAAGAAGCATATGAAGGGAACTGAGGATTACATCTCTACAGGCTGAGGCTGGCTTTTCCCGTCTTGTTTCTGCAGCAAGGGCATATTTGTGACAGGGCAGCAAGCAGCGCTCCCGTACAACGAGACAGGCTTATTCCATAATGCGTACACAACTGCATTGATCTTAACGATAGCTTCTATCACCCAGTTTCACAGATGTGGAAACGGAGGCACAGGGTGCAGAGATTTTCAAGGCCCCATACCACCAGTGAGCGGCAGAACTGAGATTTGAATGAAGCTAGCAGTCCCCCTTCTCCATCCCTCCGCTGTGGGCCTGCCAGCTGAACCTGTGGAACAACAAAGCCATCACCCCAGCAATACACGGAATAGCGAAGGCCCAAGAAGGAGAGACCAGCACGCCACCACGGCACAGCTAAAGAAGGAACGAACTTCTGATCTCTTGGCTCTGCTCTGGTCAGTTCCAGGGGAAGGCTGGCCATGTCATGAAAGACATGGGTTAGATTCCCGAAATGTGCTTTGTAGGATCGATTCTGTGAGACTAGCGGACCAAAGTTGTAGAACCTCCTTCCCAAATGCTTCACAGAAGACGAGAGGCACGCCTGACACACGCAGACATAGCTAAAAGGAGGGGCAGAGCACAGGCGTGGGGAGAGGGAGTGATCAGGATGCAGAATCTAGGTGCACCGATTCTCTAAGTTGGATGCAATTATTATATAATACAAACACAACAATTATGGGAGAAAAGGAAGTTGAATTGGGCTAGACTAACTGTCTTCTCACCCCTGTTGTTCTGGTGCCTTCCTGAGAGTTCCCATGGTTAGTTTTCCTATGATTTCAAAAAAAAAAAAAAAAAAAAAAAAGGAAAAGAAAATGAAAAAAGAAAAAGAAAAGAAAAAGGTTTTCTTTCTGTGTGAGTTGGGAGGAGCCATGTCAAGGATATAGGGCTGGAATTAAAAAGACTTAAGAGACACGACATCCAATGTAAAATGTGGATTTTTGCCTGCATCCTGACCAACAAATCTAAAAAAGCTTGTAAAAAAGCTTGTAAAAAGCTTTCTTTAGGTTAGTCAAGGAAATTTTATTCTCACCTAGGTATCAGATGTTGTGAAGGAGTTACTGTTAATTTTGTTAGATCTGATGATTGTGGTTATATGAGAAATCTCCACTTTTTAATGAGATGCATCCCAAAGCAAACAAGGTAAACGACAAGTTGTCTTAAGTCTTCACTGTGAGGGTAAAAAGGGACAGATGAAGCAAGTGTGGCAAACCTTTGGCAACCCCTGAATCTAAGTGACAGTGTTTGAGGGTCATTAGACTGTTCTTTCTGTTTTTGCAAATGTTTCGCAACAAAATACTTCGGTAAAGAATTGGAGGGATTTTCATCCGGATGAAAAGAAATCTGTGGCAGGAAAAAGAATTCGTAAAGTCTTGAGAAATGGCCAGGTACGCACCTTTGTAGATAGTTCCCCTCTCCATAGGCTGCGGCCAGGTAAAAGATGAAGAATTAAAGGATGAGCACTCCACAACTTGAAACAGAAAAAAATGTGGGGGTGGGGGGCTAAGAGACCCCAGAAATGGCACCAATCTTGCCTTGGGGAGATTTTACGGAACTAGCTACCAGCTCTAGATTTCAACTCCTCTGCTTTCAAGTTGCATCAGACATGTCCTTCCTACCTAATCTTCTCAAAATACTACTGGAATGAGCATGGTGTCCCTCCCAGATTACACAGTGATCTCTCCCACCGGCGGCTCTCAGTCCTGGGGAGGAACCGGTTTAATTACTGAGGCACGTGTGTGCCTATGAGTGTGTGGGTGTGTGGGTAATCGCATTTTTGTCTTTGACTCTGTGGATTACACCACTAAAAAATCAAAAGCCAGACTACTATTTGGTATTCCAGGTGTGCTTAACATACATCTATCTATCTTTAGGACAGCAAATATTCCTCAGTAATTAGGAAATCAGAATTTTTTCTAAGAAATTGACCACATAGCTAAATCATTACAGTTTCCTAAAGTACCTTCACTAGAAGCTCATCAAAACATATATCAAAATGCAAATTAAAAACCCTTTATAAGCACTGAACAGATTCCTAGGCCAGACTCCACATGCATTTCCTAGTGTCTCTATTTCTTCCATAAAGATAATCATTTTGCTTCTAAAAATACACTAGTGTTTTTTTGCTAGGGTAAATCTTGCATTCCAGTTTTTCACCTAACATTAAAATACAAGTGCCTTTCTATGATAATCTGTCAGAACATCTATTAATGGATAGAGACTGTCCTGTCAGGAATATCTTTACCGTGAAGACAGTAAAATTTCTTAGATTCCCCCCCCCCCATGAAATACCAGATTGCTACCATTTGTTTAATAGTAGAAAATAAACAACCCTCTAGTGTCATGAATCTCTAGGGTGAGACTTTCTATCACCTATTTCTGTAGTACTGGTCCTCAGAACACTATTTTAAAAAACTAAATTAAAAATAGTGTCTAATAATTTGCCTTAACACAAATAAAAATTATAAAAGAGGCAGGCCCTGTTGTGAACAGCACTTGCCCTGGATGAGTCCCGGGTCCTGCCTCTGCTGTCAGTGACTCATACTGTGTGTGCTTGAGGAGAAATGTTACCAACTCGTTGCCTCTTGGGGATGCAGTGCTACCCTTGATCTAAACCTGGTCCCTTCCCCTTCCTGCTCCCGTTGCTTTTCTTACGGTGTAACAACATGAATTTGCAGTTCTGGCTGTTCTATTTACAAACTCACCGCCGCTCTGCTTCCAGAGCAGCTGGCCGGGCCTCTACTGCACGTCCCTTGTCTGCCCTCACTCCTCGGCTAGCTCTTCGCTTTATCTCTCTGCTAAGACCAGTTTTTGGCAGTGCTGAGGGTTGAACCCAGGGAGGGGCTCACACATAACAGTGATAGCACTAACCACTGAGATACACTGCACCCCAATCCTTGCCTCCTTTAACTCATCTGTGCCCCACTGCTGTCCTTAGTCAGATTACGAGCACCTTTTTGTCCCTGAGCAGAATGGCCTCCCCTTATGTTGTCCTGCTTCTTACCTGGGGATTAAAAACACCTCTCTTAAATAAAACACCTCTTGGCTTAGCTGCTTCTACAAACTTAATGGCTGTGCTGTTCACAGCCTTCCCCAGGTAAGGAGTGAAGATGTTGAGCACGACCGTGGGGACACGGGTCCCACCCTCCTCGGGGCCGGCATGCTGCCGTTTATCATAACCCTTCGGTCCTTCAGGCGCTGTTCAATCAACTTGACACATTCGGCTCAAGTGGAATTCATGTTCTGAACACGATTTCATGCGCCCAGCTACCGGTTCTGGAAGTATTTAGAAATAAGAGTATATCTGGTGTCCTCTTTTTGTCTACTGTTTTCTGATTTTCAAAACCAAAAAATCAATTAAGTTGGTCTAATGTGACAGGCTTTACAAATCTGGGCCGCTCGTGGCCCAGTCGCCCATAGATACTCAGGTACCAACCCTCTCAGATGTCCTTCTGTTAGCAACGCAGTTTTCCTAGTTCATTTATTTATTCAACAGATGCCTATAGAATACTTATCATGGGCAGGTTACTGTGTTTTGAACAGACTGAGGCCTAATTCTCCCTAGCAATGGGTCATCCAGGTGCTCTTGGCCTGTGAAATACACAGGGCAGTGTCTCTCCTGCCAGGGTATTTTTACTTCACGTCAGCAACACTGGAACAGAAACAGAGCGGAAGAGGAGAGGCAGCTCCAGGTGGCTTCCTGGTGGCGTATCAACAGGCTCCTGGGGGAAGGACTTCCAAAAGAAGGTGAGAGAATGAGTGTGCTTTGATGACGTGTGACAATCGTGCTCTGGGCAGCTCGGAATTGGCTGTGCGGCCTTCACAGGGTCCATTTGTCCTCTGATGGTTCCTTATGATTTCTCAAGAAAAGCGTTCATATTTTGATGAATTCATTACCACGTCCATTAACCCTAGCTAACACATGATCCAAGACCTGCCGTATTTATTTGCTTTCTCCTTTTTCTTTTCTTTTTTTAATGAAATGGGTCTTCATTACTATTTAATTATCCTTATTTATCTTCTTAAAGGCCAATTTTAAAGAGCAGTTCAGGAGCTCAGCCATTTTTGCCATCTATAGTTCAGTCATTTGAACACAATCACTGGCTTACGTCCCCACTCAACGGCAGCCTCCTGTGTCTCTCCTGCACCCGCTTCCTCTTCTTTATTAGGTTTGTATTATTACCCTTTGCACCACTGATCGCCGTAAACACCCCTTGGTTGTAACTCTGGAACCTCTTTGATGATTCATGGTCACCTATGAGAGTCTTACGGCCAGATTTCATTGACTCTTGAGTTTCTCTCTCTCCCCCTCTCTCTTTCCTTCTATTTTTACACAGCTGTCACTGTCACTTGGATATTTCTTCTGGTTTTTCCGATGATGTCTGCCCTTCACGGTGAAACTCCTGACCTTGAGAGAAGCGGCTGCCCGGACTTTCCAGGTGAGAAGTACCGTAGAACTACAGAACCTAGCCACCCCGGCAGGTGCTGCTCAGGCACCCACTTCCGCCCCAGTGAGACAGGTGCCAACTTCTCAGCAGGGCCAGACCCTATGCAACACAGTGTGGCAGCAACACAGATCCAACTGGGGCAGGAGGGAAGACCCCAGTGTATGAGTTTCCCACCTCTCAACGCAATGCTGACCTGCAGCAGTGGCCCTTCCCCTGAATACTGCCACTGCAAGGGGACGGCCATCTTTCACGTTGTCTCTAAGACACAGAGGAGGAGGAACGCTCAATGTCTTCTCTTTCCTGGATGACACCTGTGCCTGCTTTGTACTTAGAAACATTCATTCCTGTGCTTTGAACCTTTCCCTATTTGCGTACAGCTGAAGTTTTGGTTGCAATTTGTTACGCCGGATCATCCCCCTACTAATTTTCACCCTGTATCTTAGCACAGAAATATATTTTTAAAAGGAAGGAAAATTTTGAGAGGGAGATTCATTTTAAAGAGTCCAACTAGGAAGAAGTCATAAAATAAAAAGAGGGCTCATTACTGTAACAGTAAGCATAATGCTATTTGTAAATATTTAAACCTATCACTTTAGCTATGTCTCTTTTTAAAAGGCTGAAATAAGATAGCCATAATTATTGTGTAAATGTCATTTTATATCAGTTTTACAAATATGTACATTTTCTTTCAAAACTGCATTAGGCCAACTTACTGTTTTTTTATTTTTCAAATTCATACCAAATGAAGCAATCTAAATTTCTTTCTCCCAAACCCATATTTTTAGGCAGAGTTATTTTGGACAGTTATGGTGGACTCTGCTTGGTTTAACAAAATAAGATGCTTAGGATAAAATAAGTTGAGCTACTCTGCAGGTAAATGGAGGCAACTCGAGACCATCATGTTCAGTGAAGTGCGTCAGAAGCAGAAGGTGAAACATTGAATGGTCTCCCTGATATGAGAGACCCTGAATACAGTCACTTTCTAGAAATAAAGGAGGGGGATAGTGGGAGCTGGGGGAGGGAGGGAAAAGGTATGGGAGGGCCAAAAAAGGAAGAGAGGAAGAGTCTGTAATGCTGATGTGCTATATAAATGCACAAAATACTCAAGTTCAATGTAAATTATGTATCACACATACGTATTAATAAAATGGGAACAAAAATAAGTTGGCTTTCTCTCCTTTATCTGAATGACAGCAACTCACATGTGCTACTATGTTTACTGGAGGGGAGAATCTAATATTTTGAGAGTGAAAAGAAACAAATGAGGTGAATTAAGAATCTTTTTCCCACACATCTTTTTCCTTGCCCAGACTGTACATTATTTCCCCCTGAAATTCTTTCCTTTTCCTTCAGTTCTGGTGCCAATCCCACACATCCATGGCCCATACTCACCCCTTCCCCCCATTTTAGGATAACTGCATTCTTTACCTTTAAAGGCCACACCCACTGCGCATCAGGAATTTCACGGAATCTTCTTGGGGCCAGGGGATTAAATTATCTTAAATTTACAACCATCGATTAGTAAGCTAGGATGCATATGGCATTGAATCACATACGCAGCTTTGGGAAGGAGCCGTCTTGAACTGTCTCCTACAGCAAGGAAAACCCTGTCTCCTCGGGGTGACGACACATGACACAGGAAGACAACATCGGCCTTAGCGGGACAACGGGGAAGGAGATCCCGGCTCGGCCCAGCTTCCCCAGCCCACGTCCTCCGCACCCCCTCCTCCTGGCTCATCCTGTCCTTTGCTCCGCGCACGGTCCCCCAGTTTGTTTCTGCGTCTTCTCTGTGTCATCTCAGCCTCTGGTTCTGAAGACGCTGGAAGTCTCTCTCCCCCTCTGGCTGTCCACCCTCCTCTCCCAGCTTGCTGAGATCGATAGCGACACACTTCTAGCTGCTACCAGCTGGGAGCCTGAGGGAAGGGAGATGAGGGTGGTGGGGCACCCCCTGCACCTCGGCAAGCCTCCTATCAGAGGGGACATTTTAAACCCCAGGGATGGCACAGGTCACCTTATTACCTCTCTAGGCAAAGGATACTAGGTGGGATTGAGGCTCCCACCTCTGGTAACGAGAAGCTCAGAAATGACACTGGTTGGCAGTGCAGCGTTGCCATAGAATACCATGTGAAAATCCACGTTCTCCAGGCCGCCAGAGCGGGGCTGATAACCCAGCCAGCACATGGCTGTGGACTCTGTTGACACAGTGCCTTTGTACCAAGTCACCTGGCTCAAATCTGTTATTCAAAGTTGCCATGCATTAGGGCTATGAGGGAAAAAAGGGGCATTTAAAACAAACTCAAGCAGAAGCAGATTAACAATAAAAGAAACTTTGCCACTCTTCTTCCAACACTTACTCCATGATTTAAATATTTATTCTTCAAATGCAGCCCGTGCATGTCCATATGAAATCATCAGAGCATGGGACCCCGGCTCTCCTACAAGGGTCAAAGCTGAGATTTTGTGTATATAACATTATTATAGAAAGAATAAATATTTAAAAATGAACTAAGTAATTTTTTTCTTATAGATGGCTGCAGAGCATGGAAAGTTTTCCTGCTGCTTCAAACTCTGAGAAGTTGGTGCCCGTGTGAGGACACTATGAGGTTCTCAGAGGACAGACACCAAGTCCTACGAGCCTCATACAATTCTTTCATTGAAATTTTGCTATATTAAATTTTGATTCAAATAAGTAATCCATCAGCAAAGACTTTGAAATATTGGTTATACAAAGATTTTCAGTGAGTGACATTTGTCAAAGTGGGATTTAACTTAAATTTTATAATAACCCTGCAGAGGGATGCTAACTTTCACCATAAATTTTCACCTTTTGCAGGGTTACTCATCATGGTATTTTGGAAAGACTGAGATTACCTTAATCAGAAACTTTTATTGCTCCTGCCTGCAGACAAAGTTCTCCCACACAGGCCTTCTTTGTCTCTCAACAGAGTTATCATCTCTCCTGCTTCCGAATATGCTAGAATGTGTCTTTGTTTCTATTTTCACCCTTAATTCATCCCTTTTTCCCAACTTGTTCAGAAAGTCGCTCTATTCAGCCCCCAAACGTAACTTTATTTCTCTGTTTTCCCAGGCTGAGTGCTTGAGTGTTTTAAACAGCAAGCATTAAATATATAAAAATTGACCAGTGTGAAACTCGGAATCCTGTATTTCACTCAGCTCCAAATTTCCATTAGTCTGTAGCCATCCCTTCAATATAGATTTAGATGGACTGTTCCAGAAATCACAGAATTGGAAATAGTTTTACATACAATTCAGTTCAATTCACTCATTTTCAGAGACAAGGCAGGGGAAGCTCAAGGAAGTTAGATGTCCTTTTACCACACTGATAAATTCGGGCAAAACTGCAAGTGGCTGCGCCAGCCTATCTTGGTAGAAGCTGACCTGTCTTAGAATGTGTTGAACTACCAGCATTGAATGTGGAGTTATTTCAACTGGTTGAAAATTTCAGACTTAAAATCATTCTATCCTTTTGGTGTTCTTCAACAGACTTAAGCAGACTTCAAAGTTCTTTAACCATCAAAACTGTTAAGTTGTCTGGAAATGATTTCTACCACTCATTCCATAAACAGGGGCATGCTGGACTCACACCCTCACTGCTGGTAAAAGTGGTTAAGTTGGTAGAATCTTACTGCTGGGCTTCCAAAAGAGAGTCAACCTTTGAACTCAACAGCATTGCTGGTGTCACTTCTAAAAATGTATTCTAGGCAGGGAAAACTTACTAGTGATCTAGAGTTACAGTGACACCTTCTACCTTTCTACTGGCTGGTAAGTTCCATACAATGAACTATGTCATTTCTGCCGCTGAAAAGAAGTATTCTTGTTGTTTGTGGAGCAGAGAAAATGAGCCGGTGTTAACCTTTCAAGGTCCCTCTAGGGTCACATGTACTACCTGATTTTTTTTTCTTGTCAAAAAGTTACAAAGAGGAAGGAATTGTGTTTTCTGGAAAAGGTACTGGCCTCTAACTGTGAACAGGTGTTCAAAGCATTAGCTCATGTTTGGGTTTACTACAAGCTAACCTCCGGCCGAAACTTCTCTTCCCATACAGATTTCCCATAATCAAACCTGGAAACTCTCACTGAACACATCCAACGGACGTCACCACACCAGGAAACAAGTGGCAAAAGCGGTCCTGTGGCCACCACTTACGCACAGCACAAATGCAAGGCTGTGACTCATGTCCAAATACAAAATGTAGGACTCTTAAGAAGGGAGAAGCACATGCAGATGAGACTGATGAGGAAAGGCTTCACAGAGGAGGGACTCAAGTCACAGAAGAGAGGTGAGCATGAGGAGACTGAGTAGAGGGACAAAGTGGGTTTGGCAGTTGAGTCCTGGGGCACGAAGGTCAGGAAAAACCTACACAGCCAGTCTGAAGATTACTCATGACAATCTTGAGCATCAGCCGCCAGTCACTCGGGAGCCTGGTCACTGGCCACAAATGCTCACTGGGTGTCAATTTTGTCCAGACACTACATAAGGTGGTATAGCAGGGTGGCTGAGCACACTGAGTCCTGGAACCAGAGGACCAAACACAAAGCCAATCTGGCTCAATGGTCTTTGATGAATCAACCCTTCTGTGTCTCTGTTACCACACAGGTAAAATGAGGCTAAGCTGTGTCTGGTGGTGCGGGTCTGTAACCCCAGCACTCTGGGAGGCTGAGGCAGGAGGACTGTAAGTTTGAGCTCACCCTGTGCAAGTGAGTACCTTAGCAAAACCCCTTCTCAAAGTTAAATTTTTAAAGAAATGGGCTGGGTATGTAGCTCAGTTTGCACACCTCGGCTTCAATCCCCAGTGTCACAAAATGTAAGTAAATAAATAAATAAATAAAAGCTGATAACAGGACTCACTCCACAGGGCTTTTGGGAAGACTGAATAATTTATGAGCAAGGTCTAAAATGCACAAATGTTGACAAAGCATAAAACAGAATGATGCCTGCCAGCATTATGCGATGGCAGAAGACTTCAATTTTTTTCAACTCTTATTTTAAAATTTTTTTAAGTAAATGATTTACTTAATTTTATTAGACATAAACACACATAAACTGATTGTTGGTCACTATCTTGTAATGTGTCTGAGTGTCACCTCTGCTCTCCAGACAGGATGGAACAGTAACAGTGTGGCACAACAGTAGTCCCAACCTTTTTGACACCAGCGACTGTTTAGTGGAAGTCCACTCTCCCAAGGACAGAGAGGGAAGCTCCGCCTCCTGTCATCAATGGCAGCCTTAAAACCTAATAGGAGACCGCTGACAGGAGGAGGAGCTTCAATAGCCCCACCCCTCCTGTTCCAGAGTTCTGGTCCTTCTGAGACCAGGGACTAGTGCCAGTCTTGGAGAACCCTAAGTGTTTAAAAGAGGCTCCCATAGATTCTACGAGAATTTTATGTGATAAGCTAGCAAGTAGCTGGTTAGAGACAAACCTCAGACTCAAGGTTTCTGTGTCCTTTGCCAGGATGATACCAAGTATCGTCCTGGAAGGGACAGGCAGGTACAAGCTGATTCCTACACTCAACCTGTCAGTCCATTCCTTCTAAACGAGCATCTGCTGTGAAACGATTCAGCTGTAATTTGATTTTAGCAGAAAAGGAGTGGATTACTAACAAATAAAAAACCTTAGTAATTTATTGAGGTTCTAGTGTTCGATGTTGACACAGGCGTAGACTCACCTAGTCAGTAACTGGATATATTTTCACCTTCCTTTGGACGTGAAAAGGCGGTGATGAGAAGGCACTGCTAATTGTTTTTGTGTTCTGACTCCTTGCTTGCCTCCTTCCAGGAAATTCCAGTTTTCTTCTTAGTTTTATCTAATAGTGTAATTATGAGAATCATCCTTTAGTAAAATATAATTTTTAAGAGACCAACTATGTCTTTAGTCTTCTAGGGAACATCTATGTGAAGTATTTCCATCAAAACCCTGAGAATAGTAAACCTCCGAATTGCTCCACCTTTGGGTGGAAGGAAAAGCTTTCGTTTACCTCTTTGGTTTACTTCCTGCCTGCTCTTTCGTTGGAGTTTTCTCTTGCTGTATTTCTTACTGAGGATCTCATGGAAGACCAAACAGCCCAGTTGAAAACGAACGGAGATAAACCAGAACAAAGAGCATATACCAATGGGGACGGTTTACACTGAAAGGTTAAAGTTTGAGTTACATTCCTTTCCTAAACTGCATGTCAATCAACAGTACACCTGACTGGGCTTACATACTCTCTCATTCAGGGAGGGTGTTCATTAAATAATAAACACATGTGGTTTTGTAATAGACTTGAGGCCCATCCTGACATAGTATGTGCTGACACACAGCCAGGTGCTCTGCCAGCCACCCACATCACAGCCTGCATCACTGCTCTCGTGTGCATCCACATCAGATGGGTACCACAGGTGGGGAGAGGGATGGAGAGAGAGAGAGACCTTGGTCACCCACCAGGCAGGAGCATGGTATTTACAAGCCACATCTTCATTGTCAGGGAGGACTGCAGGGAAGATGAATGAGCTACAGGGACTGGCAGCCTGACAGTCCTGAACACAGCCATGTCACCGCTGTGCCACACAATGACCCTTTCAAGTGAGGTGTTGAGTTAGAGTAGCACCCTCCCTCAGTCCCTCTAATGGCTCTGTGTAGATAGGCAGTGAGCCAGCAACTCTACACACAGCACTGCAGCATTTCCTGGGAGTAGGGGGCAGGATGAAAAGAAGGGACAGCTGCTCATTCTCTACCTCAATGGAACCCACGTAACACCAGCCCTTCTGGTCCCCCTCCAACTGATGTGACCTTTCTTTCCTACTCCACCATCATGCAAGAATTCTGGAGTTTAAGAATAATTATGCTTTCCTCCTTTTCCCAGCAGGCAGCCTCCTAGGGCTGATTTCTAGCATCAAACTCTTGTTGTATTTCATCGAAGGTGACAATGGCTGGACACCCAAAATGGTGCGCTTCCCCCATGGCATTTCCATCTTGATTTCGAATGTGGAACTGAAGTTCACTTCAGGGCTGGAATTTAGGTCACACAGGTATGGCCCCAAGTTCCAAGGGTTCCAGCTGACATTTCTGTGGCCCTGTTTGGGACCAACCCAAGTAGAAGACATTCTTTTAACTCTCTGGTATCTCTTAGTCCCCTTTCAACTGTGGAACATGAGGCAGTAGATTTCAGGAAAATAAGGAACTATGAACCTTGGCTTCTAATTTCAAGGAAAAAAAAAAAAACCTCTTCCAAAAACACTCAAGGCTGTTTATAGGGAAGCATTATAAATATAAATTCTGACCCTCTGCATTAGAGAGAGAGAGAGAGAGAGAGAGAGAGAGAGAGAGAGAGAGAGAGAGAGACTAAGATGAAATCAAGAAATTCTGTGAGTTAGGTTTTCATGTGAATTCTTAACACATTATTATCTTTCAACTCTGCTGAAGTTTGCAATTTAAACAGAGATTTCAATAAATTAATGCATTAGCTACAAAGAAATGGACTCGATTTAATGACTAAGCAAGTGACCTGAATATTATTTCCTCTAAACAGCTTGAGCAACACAAAAGGGACTCTGAGCAATGCCCTGTGTCCTCAGGGTTCCACCTGAGCTGAGCCAGTCTCCACAGGATGTGACTCATGGGTGGCCTGCAGCCTCCCTCTGGAACAAACAGAGGTACATGCTCACCAGCACCATGCTAACCCATGCCGCTCATACAGCTAACCAGCAGCCCAGGCTGTCTGTGTTTGAAGCATACCCAGGAACACGGCCTCCTTCAGCAAGACAAGGCCCAGCAAGCTTAAGGGTGACCTGAGGCAGACGTACTTCAAGGCATGTCAAAGTATACTTGCAGAAAATCATTTCCCTTAACAAACTCTCAGCAGGCACCCCGAACTAGACATAATCTATAAGGGCCTTTTGTCTCAAGCTGTGGCGCGTGCGCCAGGGCTTTCTTTGCGGTGGTAATTGGTTTGGCTGTCCATTCCGCCCATCAGGTGATAGGAAACTATCAATCAGCCTAAATGCAATGGGAGACAAGTCTCGTTAGCCAATTAGTCGGTAATGAGAACATTAGCCACGAGATCTTCTGCAGAGGGCACCTTAGCCATTCCACAGGAGTCAGGAGATGACACTCCCTGTGTGATTAATAAAGATCACAGGACACTTCGGAAATTTTACTTGGGTGAAGAAGAGAATGAGAGAGAAATGCACTTAAGAGCGAAGAGCTCTCCACGCTACTGAGACCATTCCAAAACACAGGACCAGGCGACTCCTGAGCTGGAGGGGACCTAGAGGACCATCTGATCCCACCCCCTAGTGACAGATAAGATGGGGCATGCAATGACTCGGCTAAGGTCACCTGGACAGCTGGCAAATATGCACCTCTCTGGAATCCAGACAGAAGTGTTAGGGCTATGGAAAACAAACAAAAGACAGCAAATCTGGACCTGTATGTGGCGGTGATACTTTACATGTGTGTCTTTTGTCTCTGGTGGGGGCAAGGATTTTGGGTTACTCCCCTTACCTCCTCACCAGACATGATGGCTCTGCATCTTGAATGAGTACCACCATACATCTTTACAGCTATGATCCCTAACCCAGATGGCCTGGGTCCACAAAGCCAGCTCCATCACTAGACATGTGACTTGGGGCAAGTACTGAGTGCAAGTGACACCATGTCCCCACAGCTAAAATCTCCACTGGCAGGAGCAGTACATCCCTCCCAGGGCAGTTCTCAGAATTAAGAGTCAGGGTACTAAAAACAGAAGAACAGAGTGTGGCACATGCCAGCACAGCTACCGGAAGTCAAGAAAGTGCTTCTGGGTGACAATGGCAGCAGAGGGGTTACCTGTGCATGTGCAGGAACCCAAGGCACATGATGAAGGCTGCGGGTGCCCTGGGGTAAGACCGAGGGCACAACACAAAGAAGGGTACATTTTAAGGCAGAAGTGTGGCGAGACCAATGTTGTGATGGCAGAAAGGCCACTGACACTGGATGACAGGGCCATAGTATGTTCCCTGGGAGAGCGACCTGGGAATATTCACGTGGAAATCCACATGCCCACTCACTCCTGCCACCACCAGTCAAGTGGCCATCTTCCAGGTGACCTGTACCTGATGATCATCACCTTTTTGTCTGATCACTATCCTTGGGGACTCTAGGCCCCTGAAAGTGAAGGTAACTTCACCCCTCCTCAGGGTTACCAGCATCCGCTCCTTCTGTGGACCCCTGCGGCCATTTCAGCACATGGGTGGCCTGCAGGGACACTGTTTGGTCATGGGTTCTTTCCTTTTCTGCATTTTCTGTTCCCTGGTGGTGCTTTCAGAATACAGAGCCAGGCAGGTATTTGAGAAAAGGCCAGTGTGTGGATGTTCCCAGAGTAACCCACCGACCACAAGAACCAGAGTCGGAGGAGCTACAGCAAGGTTGTCAAAGGCCTCTGTCTTTGTTGTTGTTGTTGTTTTCTTTCTTTCCTTGAGCCACAGTCTTGTTATGTTGCCCAGGCTGGCCCCAACCTCCCAGGCTCAAGCTCAGCCTACTGGGCCCTAGGACTAAAGGCACGCACTAGAGCACTAACATTTTTTTATCAACCTCTTACGAGCAAATACATCCTTCTTTTATCACTGGCATCCCTTTCTCATTGACCCCCCCCCCCCAAATTATACATGTATATACACACACGTTGAAATGAGATTCTTTTAAGTAACAGCAAACATACAGATACCCACAGAAGTAAATAAGTGAAAAACAGAGTGCAGAAAGACACATGACTAAGACCAGAAAACAGTGTTTAGAGAGAAAAGGCCCAGGGAGGAGGGATGCTACCTGCCGCCTGACTCCTTTTATGCAATGAGTATATCTGACCTCCTGTGAAGGACAGGGAGAAGGGGAGGGATATCTCCTAGGACCCTCCAAGGGAGGGATACATTTACATTTTCACTTTCATTGCATTTTCATTTTCCTTTGTGATAGTACTGAGGACCATCTCTAAATGTCTGAATGAAAGATTTGGGGTGGGAGACGAAGGGCAGTAAAGATATCTTGAACTTAGAAGACAGACCTCAAAACCTGCCTGAACCCCAGAGAGAAGAACTTCTGTGTGACTTTCAACCACTGGGTACAACTTACCAAGCGAACTCATCTCTGGGAAGAGGATGTAGGTCCCTCTCTCCTGAGCATCCCAGGTGACACAGCTCTGTCTCTCCCATACGAAGTGCCTTTGGTTTTTTTCTGTTTTTGTTTTTCACTGCCGGGATACAATAACCAACACCCACAACTTAAGGAAGGAAAGGTTTATTTTAGGTCATAAAACAGTTTAATCTCAGAAGGTGTCGGTCTATTCACTGTTGGCCTGCAATGGTCAAAGAGTACAGGGGAGGCTTAGCTGGAGAAAAGCAGCTATTTACAGCATGGGAAGACAGGAAGCTGAGAGACTAAAAAAGGGTGGAGCCAGCATATATCCTTCCGGGTCATGCCCCAATGATTTATGGGTCAAACCCCAGTGATCTATCCCTTCCAACTAGGCCCTACCTCCCTAAAGCACAGGAAATCAATAGATTATGCCCCAAGATTGAATGAACTTCAAAACACAAGGTTTTCGGGGAACATTCCAGATCCAAAACACAACCCAGATCGATGTGGTGGAGGTCCTGCAATCTGTCCAACTCCTCTCCTTTACCCCTGTGAGCCACTATGTCCAATATTATGTTTGACATAAATTAGAAACTTCAAAGCAACAAAACATGGCACAGAGTGCTTAAGGAAAGGACATCGTAATTGTGTGAAAAGTGAAAATGCTAAATTGCACAGAGGGTAATTGCCATATTTATGTCTCTCATCCTGACCTTATCCTGCTGGAGTGGGAGAAGTAGTGTCAAGAATGAACTCTTCACTGATTTAACTAGGATTCAAATATAGATTATGCATAATAATAGTCTTCTTCCACAATTACATAAACATAAAATATTACCCTCCTCCTATCCGTGAGGTGCTATGACAACCTGAGCTTACACGGCTAGGGCAACTCAAGTGCCTGGGAGAACGGAACTGCAATTCCTGCTTAGTATTAGCCTGAGCCATACTGCTTGTGTCTGAAACACCACTTACCAGACTTTCACATAGGACGCTACGGAAGCACTGTGTTTTTGCCACATTGTAATTTTTTCTTTGCTAATTTACTGATTTACCGCAGAGCTGGGGATTGAACAGAGGGCCTTCAATCTGAGCTACGTCCTCAGCCTTGTCTTACAAATCAGAGTCTCAATACCTTGCTGAGCTGACCAGGTTGGGCTCGAACTTGCAATTCTCTGCCCGAGCCACCAAAATGCTGGGATGACAGGCCTGTGCCGCTAGGCCTGACACACACTGTTGTATTATTTTTAACATATATTCTTGGCATTTAAAATAAAAATTTCCTATTTTATGCAGACAGGAGTGGTTTAACGTCTACTTCTATACGGACGCATCCTGAAGTAACCCAATTTCCAAGAACACATTTTACTACTTTGTGATCTGAAGCAACAAGTATGAATGTGAATGACGAGACGATACCGCAGCACAGACTCATCTTGGCTGACTCGGGCTCCGTGGGCAGCAGGCCAGGGGCAGAAGACAAAGAGCCAGGAAAGAGGGCGAAGGGGGCGGGGCTTGGGCATCCACCGTGCAAAAACTGAAGAGTGGAATTCAGTCCAACCCCCTTCTTCCTCCAGCAACTGGAGGACTGATCTAACCCCTAGCACTGTTCAGGATGGGGAGAATATTCATATTTTTAAAAAAGAAAACGGTCCAGACAATAATATAAGTCAAAGAAAGGCCATTCCCTTAAAGGAAAAGTTACAATTCCAGCATCAGAGAGTGTGACTATTGCCTGAGAGACCTTTAACTAGAAGAGATCTCAGTAAGACTACACATGTCTTACTGGAGACAGGGATGTGCATCTGTGGCCCCAGCTATCTGGTAAGCTGAAGCAGGAGGATCGCTTGAGCTCAGGAGTTCGAGACCAACCTAGGCAAACGTATTGAGACCTTCATCTCAAAAATAAATAAACATAAGGAAGGGAAGGAGGGCAGAGAAGGAAATAAGTGACCTTTGCTAAGGTTTTTCTAATATAAACTGTACCCTTCAAATCATATATTAACTTAATCCTCCCTGAACTCCTACAAAGTAAGAAATATTATTCATAGGAGATCAGTAATCTCACCCAAATCTTGGTATTTTCTCAACCAGGAAATGGCAGAGCGGCAACTCAAACCCAGCTGTCTTTCCTCCAGAAAGTACCGGCACTATACTATCCAGGCAGCACTACACTAAGAATTTCATTCTTTGAGCAAGTGGGTGGATGAGCTATGGTGGCTATTTCTAACTTGGGGCTTTAAGGGTGCTGGGAGCACTTGCCTGTATCACATACCAGGGCTTGCTATGCCATGCCTTCCCCTCGACCCTCCCACACTGCACTCCTCGCTGATCTAGATCCCCCTTTACAAAAGGGCAAAGTCAAGAGCAAGATTGGTGTCTTGATTGTCTGGCCCCATCACACACTGGCCACGTGACAGGCAGTGCTGTGGGGATCTGGCTACAGGATGAAGATGTACAGGGGGCTCAGGGCTTCCTGTGGGCCCCTGGCGCTTCCTGCTGCAGGAGAGAGATCTGCCCTGGTGCCCTGGCAACCTTCCAAGCCGGGCATGAACTTCACACGAAGTCTGAAGTTTCAGTTGGTGGCAGGGTCTCCACTTCCTGTTCCATGCTGTTGGGTAAGTCTTGAACTTCACGTCCCTGCAGCCTCTAGACTTTGGGATGATAATGCCTTGAACAGCTCAGTGATCATGCCATCCAAGCCAGAAACAGAGACCCAGATCTGACAAATCAGGTCTAGTATGGGGACAAAAAGATAAGACACTCAAACTCAGGACTCTTCCAAGATGCCACGTAGTACTGAGGACCTGGCCTACTCGACGTGACTTGCACATTTTCTGCTGGACTCTCTCCCTTTCCCTTCACTTCTCACTGTGCTTCCCTATTTCCCTGGCTTTCATTTCTGGCTGCAGAACAGCAGACCTTGAGGGGTGGTGAATCTGTGTTCATTTATCCAAGGCTCTGCGCAACTCTTCCATCCCAGTCTGAATTCTTTTCTCTATCTACTTTCAATTTCGTTTTGAGGAATATGCTATTTCAAGAGCCTTGATTTTTACTTTATAGGAATGCTGAGAAAGAGGCCCCAAGAAAGCAATACTGAAGCATTTTCCAATCAGTCATCTGGGGGATTTGTGACCTTACAAAAATTTCTGGTGGTTTCTGACATCCAACTTCCTCCCTGACTCAAACCCTCTGCCTCTCCCCACATTCTGACACATATTTTCAGGCAAAAATCTGAGCTGGCGAAAATGTCTAAAAATGAGAAAAGTGAAAACAACAGGCCACCATAAAATAAATGATTTTTAATGGCCTCACTGGACCTGGAACAGCTTATACAAGGACGCACAGTGTGCTTTAATCCCATCAACTGTGCCCACCTAGGTTTAGCTCTTGGGAAAATTTTAACAAAGACGGCACTCTCAATCAGTTTAAAATAGTCTATTGTGACAGGCAAGTACCTTGAACATTGGTGAAGTCTCATACAGGGAGCCAGTTTCCCCTCTGGGGAGAGTCAGTGAATATAAATTCATTAGGACAGTTAATTTCTTCTTGTAAATATGAGTGACATCACTGCTAATGCTGGGAAAAAATATGCAGACTCTTTAATGACAGACTGTAAAACCTAAAGCCAAGAGAGCTGAGTTCTAATTGTGCACCCTGTAAAAAGCAGAATTATAATAATCCATGCTCCTTGTTCATAGACGTGTTTTAAGAACAAATTAGCAATGGTTAAAATACTTTTAGTTCTTCTGGGTTAGGCACTACCCACTCCCAAGAGAGTTCTGAAAGAAGGAAAAAAATAATAAGATTGGTGTGTTCTCGGCATTTTCAATAAGGGCTACGGGCCCAAAATGTTTCAAAAGCAAAAATCGGTAACACTGGAGATACTGTCAAAATACATTTCCCTCTGGTTAAGAAAAGGCGAGAGGGAGGGGTGGAAGGGAGGGACAGACAGGGATTGTCATCAAAGCACTGTTAATATGAACTGAATTATATTACAATGGCGGTGCTTCAACATGGAGAATGAAAATTGTTCTGTATTGTCATGGATTGACAATATGACAATTGCTCATTGGGAGCGGATGACAGCTGTAGCATTAGAGCTCTGCGCGCAAGAGGCGAATGAGCCCTGCAAGTTCTTCCAGAACGGGCCCCTATTTCACAAGGGTCCGTCTCATCCCCAAATAAATATGTGCCAGCTTTTCACTACCTCAGCAAATTTACCATCTCTTTATAAACCAATGTGCTACCAGAGGCCTCTGAGTGCCAGGGTCATGTCCCTGCTTAGTGGATTTGCAGCAGCCGTGGAATGTCAAGTCAAAATGCCACGGAAGATCTATACAGCGCTTCGGCGGAAGAAAGGGCAAGAGATGGTAAAATGCCTGCGCCTGGACAATGTGAATTGACAGCGGACTCTCTCGCGGCCCACAGGAGCGCTGGCTCACAATTCCTGGCGGGGCACCAGGCTCTCACCTCCTCCTCCCTCCCCTCCCCCTGGCCAGAGACACAGGAGAGTCATTTGTGTGCCTCTTACAAGAAACTGCTCACCTGAAAGAATACTGTGGATGTTATTTGGAATTAACACACTTGACGATTCAGAGATGTTTGCATACCTCTGTATGTGCAGAAGCCCTTCCTGCTTCCCTTATTTCCCTGCCCCCCAAAAAATAGCAGGGGAAAAATGCACAAAACCCACTGATAATATTATGGCAAGAAAGAGATAAAGCCATGTTCACATTCACATGTTAGTATTCCATTTTCAACTTTAATGCATTTAAGTTTTTAAAATTAAATTTATTTTAACTGACACAAATAACACAAAACTTGCACCTTTGGACAGGATGACATATGATGTTCCAGTCCACGCAGACATTGTGGAATTGGGCTAACTATGCATTATCTCTAACACTTACCGCTTCTCTACAGGGAACACGTTCAAAATCTTTTATAGTTTTATGAAATATACAGTCCAGAAGTGCTACCTGTAGTCACCAGCTGTGCAACAACGTGCCAGGACTTCTGGTGCTTACGTAACTGCAACTTCGCACTCATGGATTAAGGTGTCCCCCGGCCTCCTCCCACTATACCGCACACTCTGGTACCCAACCATTCCACTCTCCAGTTCAATGCTTTTGTAAAAAAGCAAAATTTCTTGCCTATTCTGTTCTAATGTCTGCTTTTAAAAAAAGCAATCAACATACTGTAAACATTTTCACCTCATTAATACATAAATATGTTAATAGCTGAATGCATTCCATTTTCTATATATAACATAACCAACACAATCCCCTATTGTTGAGCGTTTAGACTGCTTCCAGCATACAGAAAGATCACCATGAGTTCGAGGCCAGCATGGGCTACACAGTGAATTTAGGACCAGCATGGACTCCAGAGCAAGACACTGTCTCAGCAATAAAAATAAAAATAAAAGAAAAGAAAAAGAAAAAAAGTTGCAGCTATTATGTAGTACTTGTATACTCTACTTTCTTAGAATAAATCCCTAAAACTTGCACTGATTTTTGTGACTCTGACTATTGCCAAGTCAAAGTGAACGAGACAGCGCTTGGGTAGATGCTCAAAGCAGAATTTACCCATCAGAAGAGGGAACACCATACAATGGAGAAGTTCTTCATCTAGTACTTAAAGAGAACCACTTACCCCTTCATTGCTGTGGCCCAGTCTTCTAGATTTAAGCTAAGAAATCTGTCTTGGTGGGTGAAAGAATAGAACAGCAAATGGACAGGAATTACCTGAACAGGCTCCATGTTTCCAAGTTCAATATTCAATATAAACTTCCTCTAACAGTGCTAAGTGAACGTGGGCGTTATTGATGCCATTATCTAAACATTTATCTAAATATGTCTAGCTATCTTTTAGGCACACAGTAGTCAAAAATGCACTTCCTGACTTTGTGTGGTTAGATGGGATCACATGACTAGTTCTGGTGAATCAACTGTAAGCCAAAATTTCTGAAGTTTTGGAGCTTTCTTTCCTTCAGCACAGCCAGTAGTATGAGGTAGTGGCTGCTCTTGTCAGAATGAGTCCCTGAGGAGCCATGTTGAGCAGGGTCTCCCTGCCCCAACCCCAAAACACTATAATCATGAACAAAAGTAAGTTATTATTGCTTTAAACCATTAATATGTTGGAGCTGCTTGTGACTCCATCATTACCTAGCCTGTCATGATTGAGAAGAAAAAATATTTAATTGAAATTCTTCAAGATCTCATGATCTCATTGAAAATATTCACAAAAAACTCTGTTCCTTCCTACACATGTAGTTTGAAGGACAGACATAAACTTTCAGGTTTCCTGGGCTACACTGTGTGACCATTCAACAGACGCTCTTCGGTGCCTATTGGTATAAAGCAGTTATGTTAGGTGCTTTGGGATATGCGATGGTCAGATGTGGTCTGTCCCCTAAGGATCCGTAAACATAACATGACAGCATGAAGAAGCGGCAGAACCTCTAAATGGTAGGTCCTAGTGGGAGGTGATGGGTCACCGGGGGCACTGCTCTTGGAAGAGATTACTATAGTTTTCACAGGACTCTAATTAGTTGCAGCAATAGTGAGTTGTAAGAAAAGAGAAAGCCTGATCCCGGAAACTCTCTGGCTTCCTGTCTTGCCACATGACCTCTGTCGCATGCACTGCTACTGTGTACTGTGAGGCCATCACCAGAATGCAGCAGAAATGGGACCATGCTCTTGGATCTCCAGAACTATGAGCTAGATAATTACAAGCTCTTTTTATGTTAACAAATTATATAACACAAAATGGACTAATACAGAAAATACGAAGATGAGAAAGATATAGCTGGGGACCTGAATACCTCATCATAGAGAATATGGCTTCTGATTTTCTATGAAGGAGTAATTTAGAGTTAGCACTTGGGCAGCAAAGGGCAGCTAGGGGACAGTCTCGAAGCTGAGCTGGCATAGAAACATGGTGTCTGTATCATCACAGAGGTACCTGCGGTGCTGAGGGGCTGGATGCCTCCTTGGCCAGCTATGGGTACTACCAACCATCCTGCAAGTCCAGCTCAACGCAGAAGCTTCTAAATGCCAAAAGACAGGAAGGGAACGGGTGCCCATGGTGTTTCAATGGACTGGAAGATAATGTTCAAGAGGGGCAGACTGAAAGAGTGTCATTATGTTTGAGAATCATGCACTGTGGTTAAAGCACTCACCTAGCAAGCTCAAAGCCCTCACTTTGATTCCCCAGCACCATATAAGCTGGGCGTGGATGGTGCATGCATATAATCCCAGCACTTGGGAGGCTGAGGCAGGAGGATTGCCATGAGTTCAAGGCCAGTCTGGGCTACAGAGAAAGACCCTGTCTTTAAAAACAAACAAACAAACAAAAGGAAAAAAAAGAGAGAATTGTTTTTATGATCAGTCATTTACACAAGGGGGAAACGAGTCCAGAAGAAGGGTACAGCTTAAGCAGAGGCACAGACGGGACAAAGCAGAGGACTGATCCTGTGTCCAGGGCAGTCTGGCAGCAACTTCATAACTAGAGCACACAAAGAACGTTATACAAGTATGAATTTGCCAGGAACTGCTGAGGGACTTAGAGGGATTTGCACTGGGGCAGCTGAGTGAGGAGGCGGGTTGTAAAACCAGGACTTGCAGGAGGAGAATTATAAACCAGGAGGAAGGAGAGAAGCAGAAGAGCTGGTCCTGGCATGTTTACTCGGCTGAGTCACCTGCATCTGACAGTGAAGATGGTAGAATTGTGAGGGCTGAACCCGGAAGAGGGGCACAGGCCCAGGGCAGGCTTGCTCTGTCCAACCAGCTCCCGGCCCTCAGCACAGGGAGAACAGGATGAGTGACAATGTCAGACACCAAGCAACTGGCCAACTAAAGGTCAAATCGGCTGGATGGGACTCGCTGGCCTGCCCTTCACTTTTTGGCCCACTTTTGGAGCTCTCATACGTCATTAATACCTTCCTTCCCAGAACACTCTCAGCAGAAGTCAACGGCGGTGCTGGGACCTCAGCCTTTGGCTACTTGCACACAGCTCTAGAGGAGACTAAAAGGAAATAAGGACTGAAGATTATCTATACATTTTATCTTCAAATATTAAAAATGAGAGCTGGCAGCATTGACTATTTTTCCATAATAGTAAGAAAAAGATAAGCTTAGAGCAAAAAGGAAAACATTCCAGTCACTCAACTTTTAGTCAAGGAATCCAGCCTTGATTCCCTTGTGCTTAATCTGATCCTGTGTGCTTCTCTTATGAAAGCAATTTAGTTTGGGTTTATACAAACAGAAAGGCAAAAACTCATACAAAGACTAGAAAAAGCAGGTGAAGAGGGAGACAAATGATCACTTTTCTGTGTGATTCTGAGCACACGGAACAGCTTCGTAGGCCAGCTGCAGAAGAGCAGTTCAAGTATGAAAGGAAAATTTCCAGAGGCAAATCAACAATCGAGCACGAGTACCATCCTCTTCGTTGCCCATCCAAATGGGGCAAATCCAAGGAGAGCTCACAGGAAGTCCCAACAGCTTTGATTCATAAACAAATGCCCATTATTTTCTCAAAAGGCATCCAGGCAACCCAATAATACTGCCATCTCCAAAAGGTCAGGAGGAAGTTATGGGGAACCTACTTGACGTAGAAAGGAACAAAGTCCCCTGGTACCTGGGCTGTGGAACACTACAAGGCACCAGGAGCCCTTGCTACTTTTATCACCAAAGACAGCAAACATGTCCCATGCAATATGCGGTGTTCTAAGGTCAGATCTACAAAGCTATAATTACCCAGGTAACTTGGGCATGATGTTGCCCAAAATACCCAGGTAATTATAGGAGAAAGGTCACTTCCTTTGTATAATCGCAACTATACAACTATCTCTCTACACTGGCAGTCATCCAGTTCAGAACAACCTCTCATTTCACTGGGTACTGGCACAGACCCGCCAAAGACTATGAATTCTTAATGGGGGATTTTTAAAAATTACCTCTTTAAAAATGCATCCTCCTTTGCCCCACTCCCAGAAAATGATCTCATGACGTCTTTCCAGGATGATATATAAAATACCCTTTGCTGGTTTTTACATTCAAAGGAAACGCACTCTGGAATGGGAGAGGGAAATGGCGAGGTGCCGGAAGGAAGCCAGAGAGGTGAGGAGGAAGAGCCAGCCGGTGCCAAGACCTGCAACACGGCGGCGGGGATTAAAGCTCCATCGCCTTATGTAGCGAGAGAACAGCAAGGCAGACACTGCAGGTCAACAGACGTCTTATTCAGAGGTTCAGCTTTGACAACAGAGGCAGTTTGGGGACAGAAAGAAGCATCTGCTGGTCTGTGATTGCACGGGGCGGGGAGGCAAGAGGGGGGGCGACCATTCCCTTTCTTCACAAAGAAAAAAATGGCATTTATCTCAAGTACAGGAAAGCGCATTAGGATTCACCTCCCCCTTCTTTCTTCCCTCTTCCTCCAACCGGCTCCCTGGCCGCCTCCCCTTCCTGTTGGAAAAGACAAGGTGGGAGGGGGAGGAGGACGCACCCGTCACAGACAACACTGTGGGATTCTCTTTCTTAGGCTTTTACCAGCCTATGGGGGTCAGGATGCTATTGGCTCAGCTTTATGTGCGATATGGTGCCTCTCACTTAGCAACAGCGAGCAGGAGAGGCAGGAAGCACTGCCACCTGGCCCAGCCAGTGTGAGGATGGTTTAAAGGAGCCACTCACTCAGAGGGAGGCAGGAGGGAGGCAGGAAGAGAGGGAGAGGGAGAGGGAGAGAGAGAGAAAGAGGGAGACGGGAGAGAGAGCAGTCAGAGCTTAACACATTGTAGTATTAAGAGCAAGGCTTAAGCAGGCTACAAGGAAGAGCAAAGCCTGGGCCTGAGTTATTTTAGTAAGTATTTCTACACCTCCTCTGTTGTCTTTTTTCCTCTGAGGACAATTTTCTGCTCTACATGGTGGCAGGTGAAAAGAGGTATGTTTATCTGAGCAGAGAGACAGAAAGAGAGAGAGAGAGAGAGAGAGAGAGAGAGAGAGAGAGAGCGAGCCAGAGAAAATCTAAAACTCTACCATGGTTTTACTTGGTTTCTGCACCAGGGTGTTACTAGGAAAGAAAAAGTAAAATCGGGTGTACTTGAAAAAGCAATTGGCTATGTAATCATGGGGTTTTTTTCAACACAGTAGCTGTTTCTAAATCCTAAATTCCATCTTAGTGCTTGAAAATTAGCTTTCTGCAGTAGGAAGTGGCAAAAGAGAAGTACCTCTCTGGTGGAAAGGGAATTTTTTTCCTTTGCTTCCTCTGTGGTAGAAGGGAGATATCTGAGAAGGACGCTGGTAGCAGCTCTGCAAGCTCACAATGCCTGAATACACTAGGGCTCGGTGCCAGCGACAACAAGCACATGCATTAGGCTAGGCCACACTCTCTCCCTTCTCTTCATAGAATTTCCCCTTCCCCTTCTAGCTCTCTCCCTACCAAACTTTGCAGGGATTATGTCAACTCTGCATCCAATTCACACCAACCCACCCCCTAACATCCAAGAGCAGCCTGAGTCTAAGTCATGGGTAGAAAAGAATCTGAATTATCGGAGAAAAACAGTCAACTTGGGTCTTTCACAGAAGTGAAATGGTGCTCTAGATACAAAGGCCAGCATTCTGAGGGGCACAGATGGGCCTCTCTGGCCCCTCTAAACCAGACCCAGTTAACCCCTTAGGTGCTGAGCAGCAGAACCACTGACTACAGTGACACCTACTGCCCAGGGGTCAGCTGTACATCCTCACCTCACCTACAAGGTTCTCAAAACTACCATTCGCTCCCCCGATGCCCCAGAATGTACTTCTAACTGCTGTCCGGGCTAACACTGGAATGAGGACACTGCAGCCTTCTCAGAGGCCTGTAACTCAGGCCACCCCTGTGCAGAAACCACACACTCCCATCCTGAGGGTGACCCACTCCAACAGCGATGCTGTGCAAGAGGGACGGAAACCAGGCTCCCAAGAGTCCACAGCTCCTTGAGAATCAGTACTAAGGTGAAATCACATTGTGAATCCGGTCTGCTGCTCAAGTCAATGATTCTGGGAGAAAGTATGGAAAGTTTCACCCAGGATTTGCTGAATTTTACTAAGTGAAGCATGAGAGTAAAGCACCAGTTCTAGCAACGGGGAATTTGGAAACTCACTTTCTCAGCTCATAGAATAGTATTTTAATTAATATGATTTCTTTTATTCTAGGCATTTAGTCAGATGCCAGAAATTCTTTCCCATCAAGAAAAAAAAATCTATTTAATTATGAAAGTCTAAAAGTCTGGATTTACTGAAAGCATAGCAAAAATGCCTGTGTGCTGGTGACAATATTTATAAATCTGATTCTTTTCTTCAGGAAGGACAAGAGGCTGTATCACTAATAGAAACCATGAGCTCCCCCCCCCCCCCCAGATAGGCAAAGTTTCAAACCATATTCAATGTGTCAAGAAATTAATGGGTCAGGAGGTACAGCTTGTATTATTTTGGGCAAAGAATATCTAGCAAATCTTCAGCCAAGATGGGTACATGATGAACACAACACTGGGAGAGCAGGAAGTCCGAATATTCCCCTCTGGGCGCTCCAACTGCTCTGTGGATATGTTGCTCTTTTATTTCCTTACAATCTGCCTGGAATCACTGAATATTAAATCTTGATATCTGAATTTCCCAACTGGGAAACTTGAGGGTTTTACAGTTTACCACAAGTGACAGTGGAGGTGCTGAAGGGCCGTAGCCCATGATCACAGCCTGTGCTGCATTCCTGGCCACCATGGCAAGGAATCTGCTGTGAGTCACAGACAAGTCCACCTCAGTCCTCTTACTGATGCCTCGTCCCTACCGTCTCACTGTTGTGATGACCTGTAACATTCTTCTTGAAGTTTCTTGTGTATCAGTTCATTTCAGGAAATAGACTACAGGAAAAAAAAAATCAGCATGTAGGAGGCTTGGCAAAAACCTATGAAAAATCCAGATATGGCTCAGATGTAAATTAAATGAAAGGCTGCAATTACCCTGCACACCCATCTTAACTCTCTTCCATCCTAATATCAAGTCAAGCCCTCCTAGAAGGGTACTTAGCAAGGTAGCGGAAGTTGCTCTCTGCAGAGACGCAGATCCACCAGGTGGAGCTGCTCGGGGTAGCCAGCGATGTGGTCTAATTAATAACACAACAGTGAAACTTTCGTTCTTTTCCACAGAACTCCACACTGGCAGAACATGCCTGAACACAGGCTGCAGGGCATGTGAGAAGCATAGCTCTATGACTCAGCTGTGGACCCCCTGGCCCATATACGGGAGTCTGTTTGGGGGGATGGGGGATGACAGTGAAAGAAATGGGCTCCTCAAATGTCCCTCAAAATCTCTAATATATTTGTATATGATAAGTGCCTCCTTCCCTCAAATCCACAGCTATTTTCTCTTAAAATCCGTAACTGTTTTTCTAATGGAAAGCATTAACAAATTAGTGGTGATAAACGTACCTGTAATTCTTTTTCAAATTTTAGTTTTGATGTAAGGCCCCAATATCCAGCATGAATGTAACAGACAATACGTATGAGTTGCAGGTAGCTGAAAAGATACCACAGAACCCCCCTCACTCAAAATGTAAAGGCTGCACTTCATAAAATCAGTCATGAAAGAGCAGAACACAATGTGAGGGAAACAGCAACCACAGCCACCAAGAATCTATATCCCGGTGTTGGACAGATGGCTTCAGATCATGAAACCTGTTCCTCCCTACTTTCCAGTGTTCCTCTAACATTCTTCACGTCCTCCATGGGTCTGGCATTTTCTAAGTAGCAACCTGGAAATGGCGGGCACCTTGACTAGAGCAGGCATCTTTGCCTAATTCGGTGACTCAGCTTGCCCATAGGATAACTCTCCTGGGATTTCTCACCTCTTGTTTCCCAACTCCTTGAATAGGTCTCCAGTTAGGGAGCCTTTCAGTCTACACCTGTGTCACAGCAGGCGCCACACTCCCTAACCCTTGGTTTTCTCTCTAGGTTAAATGGCTTTGAGGCATGGTTGACCTTTGACACAACAACAGTGTCTTCTACTTACAGTTTCCAATCTAAAGAACTTTCCTACAATGTGGTTCACACAATATCACTCTTATCATTAAAACAGAATACCATACATAAACAAATGCGTGTATGTATTTTTATATAAAAATGTTTTGAATGAACACACCAGGGGCCAGCAAATCTTTTCTGTAAAGGGCTATTTAGTTAATATTTTAGACTTTGAGAGCCAAAAAGAAAAAACTGATGCTCTTATGTAGATAATTACGCAAGTGAGAAAACAAATTTCCATCATGTTTTGTGGACAAAATTCAAAACCTTATTTATGAACACTGAAATCTGAATTGCACATACATTTATGTGCCATAAATATTATCCTTTTGATTTGTGTTAATCATTTAAATATGTAAAAGTAAGTCATCCTTAGCATGTGGGCCATACAGAAAGTAGTTGATCGGCCATGATCTTGGCTCACAGAGTTCAGTGACTCTCACCAATATAATATTAGTTGAAACTGTGGCTAGGCTAGGAAATACAGAGAGAAACACACAAAAAGTTTTTATTCTTCACTTTCTAATTAAGACATCTGGGTTAACTGCATTTTTATTGAAGATGTATTGCTTTTACAATTTGAAAATAATAATGGAAGATTTGGTTGATTGACTGACTGATTAAAATAAAGATGTGTTCAGAGCTTTCAAGTTCCTCGAGAGCCTGCCTCTCTCAATTTCGGTTATAGGCTCTGTTTTATGAGGATGGTGGATTCCTTCATGGTCTACCTAAAAATCAATGGTACCTTTCCTGTTGGCACGTTTTGCTGCCTAGAAAAAAATCACATTCGTAGTTTAAGTTTTACTGAAATTTCCTATTTTCTAAAACTTTCTTCTTCAAGACTTTCCAACAATATAGAAAAACTCCAATCATCTGACCGTAACATGTCAGTTAATACAGAGTGTGTTTAATTTTATCTCCCGAATGGTCCACGAGGGGGTCCCACTAGCAAGGAACCTCTCAGAAACTTCTGACCCTCCACACCATGAGGTGATACATTTCTACCTAGATATTCAATAAACAGTAGAGAGTTATTTATTTGGCTGTGCTATGCTAAAACACAACTGCACAATATTTTAAAACTGTAGGCTACTTATAAATTAGGTTCAACAGACAATATCTCGAAAGAGATTTTTATGTTAATGTGTACAAACACTATTTTTTAACTTTTAGGACTGTCCAACAATGACTTACACTGCCTGCTGAAATAACACATTTCCTGACACTAAAAAGTATTCAAAACACAAGTGTATGACCATCTGTCAGGGATTCTGCAGAAGGAATTCCTGTATTATTTAGGTCAGGCCACATGGCCTTGAAAGTCCCTTCTCACTCAAAAAAAGGGGGTTACTTTGATTGACTCTATTCCCCTATTCCAAACAACTCATTTATTTATTAAAGTTAAGAAATTTAAAGTAACAGGAGTTAGAAGTTTTCAACACATATCATCAAAAACCTGGTTTCTTTGCCATTTTTAGTAGTTCTATGGGCATATTAAGATGGAATTAATTCGTTTTAAGTAGGCTTAGGCTGTTTGATAAGCCACCAGCTCTAACATAAAGAAAAGATCCCAGAGCAGTGAGATATTTTTCTCTTATTTAGACAGTTCCCTAGGGATGGTTTCCTTATGGTTTTTGCCGATTAATGTGTTTATTTTTAAGAGGCATTAGAAGGCTTTCACTAACCCGCTGTCTGGGTGGGCAACATGGACATCACAATCACACCTACATATCTATACTTTTCTTATCTTCAATCCATCAATAACTTCTTAGATCCTTCAGAATTCTAAGGCAACCTCACAATCAAAAGGTTAGAAACTCATATTTAATCCCCTCTTCAGAGGAAAAATATCATTCCTTGGGCACTCAGCTAAATGTAAACATGGTCCAAAGTGGCATGTTACCCAATCTCCACACGCCCACTGGGAGCCCGCCTGGGGGCTCCCAAGGACAAGCGAGTAAGCAAAGGACCCAGGCCGTGACTCAAGACTCAAGGATGCACACCACTCACCTAGCAAAGGATCAGAGGGTTGTCTAGGAAAAAAAAAAAAAAAAAAGGAAAAGAAATATATTGGCAGGCTTTCAGTGTCTGTATGTAGAAGACAAGCTTTTTACTCACAAGCCTAAAATTGGAGAACAGGTGACAAGAGAGTAAATTAAATAAATGCACATGAAAAAAAAGGAGGAAAAAGACGAGTGAGAACCTGCTGTAGCAGGAAGGCACGTGGTATCGAAAGGAAGGACAGGAGCAGTGGCACTGCGCTGACAAGAAGAAAGGTTGACCGCGAGGCGTCCTCGAGGTGACACTGGAAGCCAGAAGGCACCTGTTACCCTGTGGGTGTGGTGGCTCCAGCGAGTCAACTGGTGTCACCATGAGGACTAAACTCGCTGGGTCCCAGTTCCCCAGCCTGAAATTCCTCAGCGTGCCAGGACATATGTTCTCAAAAGCCCCTATTCCGAGACCTGGCATGCACTGTGCCCTCGGTTCACTTTAGCTTTCTCTTTCTCGTCTCCTTGAATCATTTGGGAAAGATTCAATTATCAAAGTCTTCTAAACACCGATGCAGATTAATACCAGCTTCCGAGCACCCAGTGCTTACTGGGCACAGGCCCCAGACTAAGAGTACCCCAACAACTCTGTTACACAGGGCCCGTTTTTTGGACATAGAAACTGGTGACCAAAAAATTTAGGTAACTTGCATAGGTGCTAAGCCTAGTAAATACAAAGTGAGGATTCAAACCTACATAGTGAAACTCCCAACTCAGCTTCCTTCCCACAGCGTTACAAGCCCACGCAAGACTGAGCTGACCCGCCTTCTCATGATCAGAAGCCCGGTTTTCCTCAGGCCACACAGGAGCTACTCACATTTTGAAATCAGGAAATAAAATGATAAACTTTGCTATATTTCTGAATAGGACCTCGAGTTCCTAAACAGTTCTCCTTATAAAAAATAAAATTTAAAAAGCCCTCAATGAATAAAAACCATGCTCCAAAATGACATTTGGCCAGGACGACTGAAAGAGACTCCAGAAACTTTTGCAAAAACCTTTTGTTTCTTCACCCCCCAACGCTGAAGGGAGAGGACAAAAATCAGTTGACTTGTTGGCATTAAAACAGAAAAAAATCAAGGAACAGCCCTTGGTCAGCAGAAGCTAATGATTAAGATTGTACTTCGTTGGCTCCAAGAGTTTCCCAAGAGCTGGATTATCCAGGTAACAGCTCCGGTCATGGAAGTCAGGAATCTTCCAGACATCAGGTTTATATTCCTGTTACTGATTTATATTCCTATATTTTAACACAGAAAATATCTTCTTGATGGTTTATTACAAGCCGATCGATACAAGTATCTGCACGAATTTTAGGGCTGCAGCTCGTGTTCTCTTTGGGAGGATGTTAAAACCCACAGGACTCTTCATGTTTGCCTTAAAGGACCCCAACCGCCATGTCCTCAGGTTTTCAAGTCAGCTCTTCCTACATGGTTGCTTCCTGTGCTCTGCCGCCCTCCCTCCCTGCTGACGGCCCCCTGCTCCTTCAGTTCCTCGGGGCTGGCTTGCTGAGATTCTCATGGTGGCCCCATGCCTGTAGGGGTCAGGCATCAAGGTCTGCTCCATGCATGCATCTCTCTCTCTCTCTCTCTCTCTCTCTCTCTCTCTATCTCTCTCTCTCTCTCTCACTCTCTTTTTAACTCATTTCCAGGTTCCAGATGGTCAAGGATATTGGAAACCTAACCTCCCATTAAATATAGTTACTCTAATTTTCTCTTTTAAAAATGCCTTTCTCAGAAACCAGAAAGTGGATTTCTGGAAAGTTTTATGTTACTCATCTGAGCTATTAGGTGTCAGGCTTAAAAAATAATAGACTAAATATTAACACCTAATGAGCCAGGAAAAAAAGAAATAGCATAGGTCTCTTCAAAAAAATAAAAAAACAGATTGGCGTTCTCCTTTGATGCTTTGGTAGAAACCCTTAAAGTTTAGAATTCTTAAAATTACTAACCTAAGTTACTTTTCTAAGAAAGATGAATCTAGCATTTGATGTAAGTTTTTCATTATTTCTGTTTGGTTTTGGCCAATGGATGCACAGTTATATGTTAGGTATAAATGGACGAATATGCACACACATGGCCTTACTGTCACTCTGTGTGGATGTGGTATTTACTTCCTGCCTGTGTATTATTTCATATTTTCCTGGTTAAACATAGTATTCCCACTATTTTATTCTGCATTTTTTTACTATTTCCTATTTGAGCTAGTCTATTTTATAATTTTTTCTGTTCTAAAGAGCATGACAATGATTTCTTTCATATAAATTACCATTTCTTCTGAATTAATACTTTGCATTAATAGATACTCTCACCACCGATCCAGCAGAAATCCAAGCATAGCTAGAACTCAGAATAAAGAAAGAAAAAAGAAAAAAGGAAGTAAGTCTGAGGCAATGAAAGAAGAGTCTGGGGTGGACCCGCCCCGGGAAGACGGGACCTTGCACACAGAGAAAGGTGGCAAGTGCACCTTTTCTTCTGCACATGCTGAACGACATAACGACACAGGGGAGACTGTGCTTTTCAATGCGATTTTCTTTCGGCTCCTTCAGGATCTTCTACATGTAAAGTAGAACCAGAGATTGGTGCTTTCTACAACAACTTCCATTATGGCTACTTGAATTTTACTTTCATTTTTAAAGATTTGTCCAAAAGAAGAAACAGATATTATCAGAGGCTTTAGGGCCAACTTTAACCTCAGTGAGGGAAAGAAAAACATCTTATTCACCACAATGTTACCAGCATAAACACAAGAGCAAGACAGAAGTTCAGCAAATATGGTCAGCAGTGGGAAGGGCAGGGGGTGGCGGGGTCCAGAAGGGGGACGATGGGTACAAAAACACATGTAGGTAGGAGGATGAAGTTCCAGTGGTCTGTAACACAGTGGACGGGCTACAGGGAGCAATAACTTACCATATATTTCAAAATAGGAGAAAGGATTTTGAATATTCCCAATACAAAGAAATAGCTCTCTTACAGGATGACAGATATGCTAATTACTCTGATCACTGCATATTGTAGATAGGCATGGAACTACCACATTGCAGCTGCACAGATGTACCACTCTCATATGCCCATTAAAAATAAACACATGCATTCACAGGAACAAAGTGGATATGCAATAAATATTTTGGTGGCAGGAAGGGTATTCTTTACTTAAGAAAAAATCACTTTCCCCAACTGTATACAGATTTAAGGATGGAAAAGTTTCAAAAACATTATAACACTTAGTTCCTGAGGAATGTGCTTAGGACCATGTGGGGACTGGAGAATTTGAGCAAACCTGAACAGAAATATTCTGACATTCTCAGACATTCTCATTATCTGATTATTAAGGAAATAAAATCCTTAATATATCATTCAATCAATCCTTATGATTGAAAACTCATAAGTGATTAAAAACAGCTGCACATTCAAGGGAAGATTACCATGTGTGAATGAGACAGAAGTCTGATAGAAGTTTGCATTAGTATTTTCCATACTAAAAGAAATCAATCATTATACAGAAGTTGGGTGAAAACTGGCCCAGGAGATTTTAAGTTTGTCTATGAAAGCTGAAGGCCTAGATAAGAGATAGGAAAAACCTAAAAGAACATGTTAGTTGACAGAAATTTTCAGGGTTTCCTTGGGACTATAATGGTAAAAATCAAATATGCATCATTTACAGACAGAATTCTAAGAGGCCTCGAAAGCAGAATCAACAAATATTTTTCTCCAAAACAATAATTCTTATCCATACTTGGAAGTCAAAAATCCCTGGTTTTTTATATATGGTATGGTGTCACATATATCTGATGTAGTATCAATTTTTATCTGTATTAACAAAGGTCAGAAAGACTCTAGGTAGGATTTGCAGGGACCCCTGAAAAAGAGGAATGAAGCCACCAGACGTCACATGCCTGCAGTGAAAGTCAAAATTAGTACCCAAGATGTGCTAACTATTCTAAATTCAACGCCAGTATCCTACCTCCAATGCAGGTCAGTGACACAGATTCTAGAAATGCCATGGAGATTCTGAACGGGGCGACAGATTAGGCCTACCATGGCAAATCACAGTAAGGAAACAGCTATTTCCAAGCCAGGCACTAAATTAGCAGGAAAGTCTTCCTTGCTTTATTAAGTTCTCCCACAGAGAGTGTCCGATGCTACATTAATGTTATAAAATAAAGTCTGAGTAGTACTATGGTTAAAGAAGTGCCCCTCACAGACCCTGGCACTCAGGCATGGCCCCGGCCCTGGCACTTCTGGGAGATGATGGAAGCTTTCCGAAGCAGGGCATAGTGGGAGATTGTCCAGGCACCAGGGCTGTGACCTTGAAGGGAATATTAAGACCTCATTCTTCTTTCTCTTTGCTTCCCAGCCTCTGTAGGGTGAGAAGAACGTATCGCCATAAGTTCTCACACAGACAGACCACCTCACTACAGACCCAAAAGCGATGGACTGACCAGGGACTGAAACCTCCAAAGCTGGGGAACAGGCCTCAGATATTTTTGTTATAGCAATGGAAAGCTGACTAACACAAATAAGCACTGCTTATCTAACATATCACTATTACTAATGATTTTCAGATGCTCTTAAATAATCTGTTAAGTGCAGGCACTACACTTAACAGATTATTTACTCATACAAAACTGATTCCTATTCCTAACAATAGTATTAATGCAACTCTCAGCATGACAACACACAGACAGAAATCCAACTGTACATCACTAGTAGATCCAGAGATTTAACTGAAAATCAACACTGTCAGCAGGAAATAAAATTCTCAGCCAAAGAGGCAGGGGAAACAACAACTGTCTCTGGAGTCTTTGTTCTTATTACAAGTTACCAGCAAGAAACACCATGGCACACATTTCATACAGCCAGGAGTGACTATAAGGCCTTCCCATCCAAAGGGCCTTTCTACTTTGGGTGGGTTTTCAAAGCTCTACTCAGCTCCCCTTTTCTTACCCCCTCAGCCACCAGCACCAAACTCGTCACAGCCCTATTTCATTTTTCAGGGAATTGCTTTTTTTTTCTTACACACTAGGATTGGACTCAAAAGAAAACACCATCCCTAAGTAAGTTAAACAGTTCAGTGCACCAAGAAGATTTATCATAGAGAGAGCTCTGCCTAATGAAAGTAATCCTCTAACTATGACACGGAAGACTGCATCCTCTCCCTAGTTAAAAAAAAAAAAAAAACACTGCCTTTGATGGAAGAGGACGACATCAATCTAGACACCTCTAAGATTAGCAAGAAACCAAATGCTGTTCTTAGAAGGCCGGGCATGGGAAAATTCGAAAAGATTTCTCTAATCAAAACAATGATCAAAGTTCAACCACAAGGCGAAAAGCTCTAATACGTCAACTCAAGACAAGTAATAGGACAACTTTACAGCCAGTTACTAAACTACATTGGCCAGTAATAATTTGTGTCAATCTAGATATATCTCCCACCTATTTAATGAAAACAATTTTTAATGTGATGAGCATGAAAATGTGCTTCATAAGGGAAGCTGCTGCCTCTTTCACACACAGTCACCGTGGTCCACTGCTTGTAATTTAGGCTTCATTTGGTGTTGGCAGGAGTTGCCACTCCCTGGCAAAAGGAATGGGGAATAGATGGCAATCTGGTGCCTGCATGTGCAACCACCACAGAGCCCAGTGTTTTGACACTGTTACTGAAACAAACGCCACTATTTAGGAGAGCTAAGTTGAATCAAACAGTTGGTATGGAAGAAAAAACATCTGTTTCTGAAGTCTTTTTGTCTAGAAAGTCACTAAGAAATGAGGAAAGCACAGCAACCACACAAACACAAATACCTCCAGGAGAAATCATACATCGCACTGTCACGTGGGAACGGATACCTCCTGCCCCCATGACACTGGCTACAAGGGAAGCTTCTCTCGCTCCTGGATAGAACATTTCCCTTTTTACACACAAAAATAGTTGTTCCTAAATTATCTTAAATAATATATCTCTCTGAAATGGAGCACAAGCCACAACATCTTCTCAAAGAACAGGGACACAATTAAACTTTTTCTTTGATCTGTGGATCATGAAAATCAGACGCTGGTAGTGTGTTGTCCCCAACTCCACTGCAGCAAAATCAGCTCCACCTGAGAACCTACGACATCTTCAGATACCTAGACCCTCCCTGGCCTGCACAATCTTTCACTCCAGGGGTGGGACCCAACAGTCTTCTATGGTAGCCGTCTAGGTGGCGCGGATGGAAAGGGAGGTTTAAGAACCAATATCAGCCACTGTGTTCATGAGACTGTTGGGTCTGCTTTTTTCTTAGTGACTTATTTTTTGCTGGGACAGAATATCCAACATCCACAGCTTAAGGAAGGAAAGATTTATTTTAGCTTGCAGTTTCAGAAGGTCACAGTCCACTTACAGGTGGCTGGCAAGGGTAGAGGCGTATGGCAGGAGGAAGAGCAGGAGATGGGCTCTCCACGACATGGCAGACATGAAGCCAAGTGGGAGAAGAAGGGCAGAACCAGCACTCACTCCTCCACCCCAGCCGCAAGCACCTGCCCCTCCAGCCAGGGCCCATGTCCCCTTGGTGCATGGTATCCATAAGTGATCCACAGCACCCACATACATGGGGCTTTTGAGGGACACTCCAGGTCCCACTCACGGTAGCCATCTGTTTGCTTTCGAGTTCCTACTCATCTCTGCCTGCCATGGAGCTGCCCATGGTGGTCCTTCTCTTCCAATTTGCTGTATCTAATCTACCATAACTTTAGGCATCAGTGTCACAGTTGTTAAAAGCACATGGACAATACAATAGGTAGCTCAAATGGGTGACAAGCTGCCTGAGAGACAGGAAGAGGGAGGCACAGTCCCAGGACCCGCCTGGGCTGTTCTGAGGCCCCTTCAGTGTCCCTCCTAACTGCACGGTCCTGGCGGGTATTTATTCCAGGTCAGGAGAGGAGGCTGCTGAACAGGTGGGCTCTAGCAGGTACCACATTTCTGTGGCTGGCGAGTTCCTGCCACATTTATCTTACCTATATTTAATACAGGACTACCAGCTGCCCTTCATCAGACACTTGCCATGTGCCAGGCACTGTGCTCAGCAATTTATATACATTATTTAGTTAGCTCCTCACTACATGAAGGAGGTTTTACGAGCCACTTTCTAGATGAGGACACGGGCATTTTGCTACTGAATAACTTCCTTAAGATTATAGTGTCATTAGTCATGAAGAAACACAGCCAGAACTCAGGTTGGCTGGATTCTAAGGCTTTCTTCCTTATAAAACCAACAGTGTTGCTTTTTTTTTTTAATTAATGTCACTGGATTGTGTTGCAAAGAGGCAATCTGGGATGAACTTAAAACTCTGAACTGAGATAGAGACAGAAAAAAAAAAGCAGAGAATCTGCAGAAAATAAGATCATAATGGCCAGAAGGGTATAGATGTATCTTTTCTAGCACAGGATCAGGAAGTGATGTGTCATATCGTCCTACCTAGAAAGCTACAACCTGTCTGTGTCTATGCTTAGAGGTTACTCTGTCCTCCCTCACACTGGCTGGCCCACAATTTGGACAGCCTTATAGGTTTCCATAATCTATTTCCCACCAGGACCCACATTCCCTTTTACACTCTACTACAGGGCCTTTACAATTAGGACTTAAAAGCTTGTTCAGAGCACACATAATTTCCATATTGGTAAACATCAGTTAAGTCAGAATTTTTTCACCCGTGGCTGAGTTATTAGAACAGACAATAATTCACCATCTGGAATACTATAATTTGAAACATCCTCTCTTACTTTCTGATTGCTTGCTTTGTTTCAAAAAAGTAAAAGGAAAAGACTTCCAGTTGGCTTTCTGTTAGCCTCGGAGCTGCTACCCGAGGCTAGGCAGGGTGGTGCTCTCTGGAACATTCACTGTACACGCAGTGCTGTAGGATGGACACTGGTGGAACAAGTCACATTGAGCATGTTCAAGGAGGGGCTATTTAAGAACGCTGGGCCTGGTGGCTCAGGCCTGTAATTCCAGTACTTTGGGAGGCTGAAGGGGGAGAAACTTAGCAACTTACTGAGACCTGCCTCAAAATAAAGAACAAAAAAAATTAAAAAGGGGTTAGGAATGTAGTGCAGTGCTGAGAAGGCCTTAAGTTCAATCCTCAGGACCACAAAAACAAAACAAAAAGAAGAATGTTTGGCTTGAGGTGTGGCTCAGTGGCACAGCACTTGCCCAGCGTGTGTGAGGTTCTGGATCTGACCCCCAGCACCAAAATAAATGAGCAAATAATAAAAACAAACAAGAATGTATTCATCAAGAATTAACTCAGACTTTGCTTAACTTTTTCAGTCTCCTGGAAAAATATCATTTGCTACAGTGCCTCCACTTCTTATTTAGAAAAATTAGAAGCAAACTTTGTATCTCAACACAATCCACACTTAATCACGCAAATGGGCCTCTGCTTTCTAAATTTCAAACACTTCCCTTTGATTTGGTTCCTTGAAGACTCTGGGATCCTTGGGGAGATATTTCAATTGGAAACGCATTCTATAAACTACCTACAGGAAAGACTGGCTTGACAGGTCAATTTCCAATTATTTTATAAGTGAGACATCTTAGCATTCTGATATAACATCCACATCAAGAGAAATGTAAGCAACGCACAAAAGATTAGGTTGAATGTAAAAGGACACAATTACCCAGTTTTCCAAATTGGTGGCATATGAAAGTTGCATTTCTAATACATAAATGTTTCTGTTTGCCTTTCCACACTTCCAGAACTAGTTGTTTTTGTTGTGGTGCCCCGTTTTGTTTGTTTTGGGCTGATTCTTCAGTACGAAGTAAAATCTGGTTATTGAGCTCACTGAGACCTCTAGTTTCAGGCTGATCAAGAAGGTAGGCTGAGATCCTTGGAAGATGCTTGGAAGATCCTCCAAGGAAGACATCATCTCCCTCCACTGACTGTGTCCTGGAAGGTAACTGGATTATGGGGTGCAGCACAGTCTGTCTACAAAGAGGCACAGACCTTTCTCTCCATCTCCCTGTGAGAAGACAGTCACTTCCTTTTTCCTGATCCTTATCCCCTCCTTACCTTAACAAAAATCAACAACACAGGTGCCCTCTAGAGTGGACCTGTTAAAGTTTGAACCTAACCTGGGCAACTTAAGTGACTTAGTGAAACCCTGTGTTGAATAAACAATAAGAAGGGGCTGGGGATATAGCTCAGAGCAGCACAAAGGCCCTGTATTCAGTCCTAAGTACTGAAAAAAGTGAGCCTTTTACATGATATTTTGTTTCTTAAACTATTCTTTCTAATTCCTAGAAGGTTTTTTCAAGGTACTTTCTAAAGTGCTGGAAGGTTCTGAAGACTCCAAATTGCTCATCTCTTGAGAACGAAAATGAAAACTCACTCAAACAGCTCTTTAAGTCACAAAGGTGACATTTTTCTAACCACCATGTCAGTCCTGAATGAGGCTGCCTACTTTTCTCTGATACGTAAAGACATTTACAGGCTAGAACTCTTACCTATAAGGGCGTCTCCACCATCAAGAGCGAAGTTCTAGAAAAGAAACAGAAAAAACTTGCTTTTTTTATAAGAGATCTTCCCAGAAAAATCCCAAAGGCACTTTTGGAAGGTGCATAACGTAACGTGAAAGCATAAATTAGGTGACACTTAAATAGTTAGCTGAAAAAAAATAATTTGGAGGGAGGAATAATACTTAGTTGTGTTTGCACTTATGGTAGCTTTTTCCTTCCTGTGTAAAATTCCATCAAGGCAGAATTCCATCTCTTTAAACTTTTTTCTACTATGTATATTACGGTATATCTTTTATTGCAGCAGAAGGAAAAGAAATATAAGTACTGCACATATTGGTTGGCTGTGCTAATGGTGCTATTTCTCATATAAAATTCATCTGATTCCTTCTGCCTTGGAAGTGAAGAGCAGCCTTTGCCCCGAAGCTGTAACTTTTCTGAATTCCTGTCTCTTGGCTTTGCCATCCTCAAGACCTTCTGGGTGAAGTTGATCCAGACAGTCTTGCTGACCTTCATTTACAGCCCAGCAGACTTGTGAAGCTTAAGGGGCTTCCTGAGCTGACTATGGCGGTGCAAGCCTGCAATTCCAGCACTCTGGGAGGCTGGGGAAGGAGGGTTGCAAGTTTAAGACCAGCCTGGGTAACTTAGTGGGACCTTGTTTCAAAACAGAAAATTAAAAAGGGCTGGGGATGTAATTCAGTGGAAAGGCCGAGTTCAATCCCCACAAGAGAAGTAAGGGAAGAAAGGAAGGAAGGAAGGCGCCTAAATCATTCATACTAAGATTTTTGAAACTCTTTGGCAGAACTCTGCCTTTTAAGTCTCTCCTAGGAGATGCAGGAGTTATAAGTTTTCTCTCTCTTGAAAAGCCATCTACTCTGTGAAAACAGAACGCTCCAACCCAGCTCCGGCTTCATTATCGTATGATTACGTTTGTTACAAAACGGGGTTTCCTCTGCACTCCTCCCTTCATCACCACATTCCCGGAACCTCCGCAAACAGAAAGCTCCACGAGGCAACATCACGGCAGCTGTCCGCATGAAGATACTGGCTCAGTGAGTAAATGATATCCTGACTTTGCAAAACGGTGTCTCAAGGCCTTCTTCCCGTGTAAGAGCTTAAATCATCAGGTCTCTTGGTGCACACTGTTACCCATGATGGACTGACACACAATTTTCAGGGACACTTGCAGTGTGTCTCATTTGCCAGGCAGACCAAAAGAGATGGGTGGAAACAAGTAAGTCAGATATGTGAAACACACCAGTTGTTACAGCTTGAACAACCCCCCCCCCCCAACACACACACACACACACACACACACACACACACACACACACACACACCATGCATTTGGAAAGAAACTGGATTATGGGGCGCTATACTTTTCAGTGGATAAATTCACTAATAATTTCACGTGCTGTTAAGGGTGGGGGCTGCTCCAAAGAGGCAGATCACTGGAGCGTGGTTTGGACAGGTACACTCTTGCCTTCAACTTTCTCTGCTTCCTTCTACCATGCCAGGCCCTTCTGCCACTGCAGCCCACCACCATACATGGCTCGAGACCTCTGAACTTTGAGCTCCGGGTCAAAGATATCAAGTAATGTGCCTCATGGACAAAAAATTGACTAAGACACCAGGTTTGGCCTGCTTCTGTCACTGAAATCAGGGATGTGAACAACTTGAGCTACAAAGAGACTTGAGTTTGAATCACAATCTTGTTAGTGGAATGGCTGGGAACAATTTTGACCTTTGATTTCTTTCTTTCTTCCTTTCTTTTGTGGTGCTAGGGATGGAAGCCAGGACCTTGAACATGTTAGGCACTCTACCACTGATCTACATTCTTAGCCTTGACTTTCTAACAATGAAAATAACAACACAAACTTCAAAGCTGCTGTGAGGAGTGAATGCCCCATTAGGTGACTTCACTGCAGAGAAGACTCGTGATAAAGGCAGCTCCTAATCTGTGCACCAGGCTCCTGGGCTGGCATCTGCATTCCTCTCTTTTTACCTGTCCATAGCAGAAGTTCAGGACGCATCCTCTGGACTCTTACTACTCTTTCAAGCACAGACTCTCAGGGCAGGAGTGTAACTCACTAACAGAGCATGGGCAAAGTTCTGGATTTGATCCCCAGCACCACAAAATAAGCAAGTCTACCAAGCTAGACTTCCTTGTCATCTGGGCAGGTGGGCTTGCCCAATTTGACATGTCTGATGTGAGGTATGCCCTGGGAATGCATTATACTCATAAAAATAGAAGAATTAAAACTCAGAGTCCAGAAAATGGCTACAGTGAGGTGGGGAGACTCGAAGCAGAGGAATTACAAAAATAATAACAAAGAGACAGAGAAAGAATTTCAGCTCTCAGTCCCCCCAGGGTCAGCAGAGGCAGAAAACACATGTGACACAATAGGTTGGCCTTGGAGCCTCTCCCAAAAGCTATATCCCGTCCTGTTCTAGTAACCAAGCCCTCAGCAGGAGAGCCCAGGGCCTCAGGCCTGCCCCTCGTAGCAGCTGCTGCCTCCTGGTCTGGAGAGCCCTCCCAATTAGGGCCCTGATGAGTATCACTTTGAACCTAATATCTGCAGATCGGTGTTGAGAGATGAACCACAAATCTTTTAGTGCCAATTATCCAGACACAGAGTGAAGGGGATTTAAACCACACTAGCTATTTTTAATCTCACAGATTTCCAATCTTTTATGTAAATGGGTTAGGGCCAACATCACTGATATGAGCAACCTCGACAATAACGTTCACATATGAATCCCTGAGTGCTACGTGCTGGCATGCTTTTGCTTCACTAGTGAGGCTTTCTGGAATATTTGCACTCATTTAGAAGCTGTGAAAGGGACTCAGGGTAGAAATCAATGTGATTACTAAATGTTCCAACCCTAGCAGGCCATTCAGGACATGATTTTAAGGGTGTGTGTGTGTGTGTGTGTGTGTGTGTGAGAGAGAGAGAGAGAGAGAGAGAGAGAGAGAGAGAGAGAGAGAGAGAAAGAGGAGAATAAAAGAGGACAAATTTCCTTTGTTGCTCAGGGATGTAATTTGAGCCCAGTTATCAAAGTGGCCAAGAGTTTGCAAATCTGTCACACAGATTTTAGAGACGCACTGGAAATAGCACAGCAACACTGACAAAAACCTTGTTAACAATGTCTAGCGGGGCTTAGCGTGGGAGGCCGAGGCAAGTGGATTCCAAGTTTGAGCCTAGCCTGGGCAACTTAACAACTTAGCAAGATTATGTCACAAAATTTAAAATTTCTTTAAAAAAAAATCTGGGGATGTAGCTTAGTGTGTAGCCCTGAATTCAATCTCCAGTATTGAAGAAAAAAAAAAAGCAAAACAAAAAATGTCTATATGTTATGAAATTATAACATTCCAGAATACCACAGCAACTGGAGTGGGAAGAGGCTTAACTGTTAATATTAAGTTCCTAAAATAGCAGAGTACTCTACATTGTCTCTACTAGTTTTTTTTTTTTTAAAGCATATTTAGGTATCAAGATTGGGCAGCTAATTCTATTTATGATAATAAATATAAAGCTGAATTTTTTCCATATAGAAAACTTTGAAACATTTAAAATGTATACTTTGGATAACACCTAAAGGTCAAAAAAAATTTTTTTAATCTGCTTTCTGTGAACAGAAAAGCCTGTTTATGACTAGGTCCTGGAAACCTTGGAAGAGCCACAGCATCACTCGGCAAATTCTGCGATTGCACTCGTCACAGCTGCCCTGCGCCAGGAAAAGCAGACCTCACCTCGAACCAGGAGGCACCAAAACGCTTGGATGCCACATTTTACAAAAGCTGCAATGGTTTTCTCAGTCTTTGTATTCTCTGTAATTCCTCCTGTCCTATATACCTGAGCACAAGTGGCTTTGCACACAGCTCAGTGTTTAATACATGCTAAATATATCATGTGTTCTTTTGTCAGAGGGAAGCTACGATATGGACACCAACAGGAAGTCCACTGACAACCGGATGTTCACAGACATAAGGTAGGTGTGAGTTTTGACACTACTAACTGGACTGGGCCTTAAATTTATGGGAGTAAAACCCAACAGCATTCAGTAAGAAGAACCCTACCAAGATCCCACCCCATCCACTTCAGGATGAGAGAAACGTGGACTTGAATTCTGACTCCATCACTCACAAGCCAGACCTGGAAACATGCCTTCACTGCTCTCACATGTACTTCACCATTTTTACAACAATGACAAATAATACCGCCTAGTTCATACTATCGTGAGGATGTGACACGTACATCTGACGATCTGTGAAAGGCAACAATAGAATCAGGCACATGGCGGCCCTCCACAAGCCAGTGATGTTTTTCATACACCACTCTCAAGTATGCAGTTAATACCCAATGAACATTAGCTTGGAATGTAACTGGTAGCATTGCCCTCAGAAGGCCCAACTACAACCAAGCATTGATAGGCGGCTGACAAATTTCACAATTCGACAGATTAGACTTTCTAAACTTTTTTTCTCCTTTTCTTTTCTAGTCTTTCTATTCTGAGAAACTTATACAAATGAACAATGGAAATGGTCGAAGATGGGCAAGTTTAAGAAGAATAAGGCCTTTGTAAGTAGCTCGAAGAATCATATCACCAATATGAGATTTTATCAGCTTCCACTTGACTTGAGGAAAAAAAGTGCATTTTGATCACTGCAACTTCAAAACATTATGATGATATAGGAGAAGGCTAAATGCAGACAGACTTTCTTTAACATGGGTTCACTAGAGCAGGGGTGGGGAACCTTTTCTCTTCCAAGGGCCATTTAGATATATTTATAGTATCATTCAAGAGCCATCCAGAATGGTCAACTGAAGAAATAGCTGGCTGTATTTGGTAAAACATTTAATTATTATATAATTAGCTCATCCCTAGTGTGATGGTCACACCGACCTGGCTAGACCAAATGATTCTGCAGGCCAGCGGCTGCATATCTGTCTAGCCACGGGCCAGATGGCCCCTCCCGTCCACTAGAGAGCAGCTGCCTTTCTCAAGGAGAGAGAGCAGAGCCAGGACACAGTGCATGCAGCATGGCTCCGGACCACTATGCCATGAAGGCAACGGGAAGCCGGAGGGCATTTGGTAGCCACAGGCCTACAGAATAGAAAGTGTAGCTTGCCATTCAACTATGAAAGAATACTGCATGGGAATTGTTAAAAAATAAATAAAAATGAGACAGGTTCTTAAATTTCATGAGAAAATAGTTAACTGCCTGTTGTGTGCACCACTAAGCTGGTGATTTTGTGGCTTCGATATCAGGCACTCTGTAAGTTCTTCAGAATTATTTGTTGAATGAGCCGCACACACGCATGTTACAGAGATGGCTGGGGAAGCAACCTTCTCAGCGTTTTAGCATAAATAAGGACGTCAACTGTGAGGCCGAAGACAAGTATATTTAAATCTATGATAACCATGTTTTTCCATCATGAAAACAATTCTCCCTTCTGAAAGTGAACTTATTTTCTCAGCTCACTGATGAACATAATCAGAACAAAGCAGAACACTCGAGAGGGGTAAAAGATTGTGTCAGAGGTGAAGGCAGAGCTACGAGAGGCAGCAACTGAGTGCCGCTCAGGCGGCAGCGAGACCACGCGGAAGCTGGCCCTTGCTGAGCAAAGCCCAAAGGAGACTCGTGAGAAATAAATCCTTGCGATTCATATGGCGCCTAGGCGACAGAACCAACACCCGGTGGGCAAATGTCCCCCCACGGACACTGACGCAAGGCCGCTTCTTCATGCCCCAGCTTATTGGTACATTTGTTCAAGCGTGGCTGGGCCTTGCACACGCACAGTGATTTCCCCCTTTGCATTTGGTTAGGGTAGTTGTCACTGTAAGATCACAGATGTAATCCAGGCTTGTGAGCACATGCCTGCAGCCTCGGCACTTTAGAGGCTGAGGGAGAAGAACGCTGTGAGTTCAAGGCCAGCCTGGGGTACCTAGTGAGTTTAAGTCCAGCCTGAATGACAGCCTGAGACCTGTTTCAAAAAAAATAAATCAATTAATTAAAACAAAATCAGAGGTGGAAATGCACCCTTTCCTCTCCAGAGGGAGAACTTCCCACATGCTAATGACCATGCAGTAGTCTGTCTCAACAGTGCTTCTGTCTTGGCCTTGGGATCCTTAGAGAACTGCCGACTTCCCACAGTCGATGACCCTGGGCTGCTTTGGCCAAGACACGGCATTGGAATTCTACCCCTCAACTCCAGTTTCCAGGATCACATGCCTAGCTCCGCCGAAGCCTCCTCTGTCCATCAGATTCATACGGTCCCTTGTCACTGCGGAGAACAACTGGCGGTTCCTCAGCAGCTGTCGGATAGCTACACAGAGGACACACACGTGCAGCCCACCCTCAGCGACCCCGGCTGGGAAGCTGCAAGGCCACCCTGAACTTGCCTCCTCCCTGAACTCTGCTACCTCCTCAACACACATTTCTGTGGCTCTCTGAAGGCCCCTGAGCACACACCCAGGCCCAGCACCCTGCTAGGACAGCTTTATAGCAAGGGGGAGCCCAGCCCACAGCACCCCAGTATCTTGCATATTCCCACTGCCTGTGGTAGACTTCCATGTTATAAACAGAGCAGCCAACACAACCACTTCCTTCTAACACCAAGAACTCTGAAGTAGGAAGTAAGTATAAACATACACATACACATACAAGGCCAGGATTTATAAAAGAAACCACTCCATTTCTCAGATCCACAGCCCCACAGCCACCATACTTAAAAAAAAAAAGGAACACCTTTTGGATTCAATAAGTAGATAATCTTTACATGTATGATTTTATGGGGACAGAGACAAATGTGAGAGTGCCCACATCTGCCTCCTGTCCTCGGTGACCAGCTGGACGGACGGTTCAGGACATCATTAGTTAAGAAAAGTCCCATTCATTATCAGAAGGGCCCTTGGGCAGGCTGGTGTGAGGTGCAAGAATCTTCCAGAATGTGATATTTGAAGAATGCAATCATGCCTGAGGTAGGCACTCATGTGGCAGATGTGAGGGAGGACGGGGAAGAACAGGCTGCCTGTTGTGATCTAAGCAGCAACCTAGAGTCAGTAGTGCCACTTCTGGCTCCCAGTCCCCCCACTCCCTTGACAGTAGTAACAGTGAAGAAAATTATTGATAGGTGCCAGTAGCTGCCAAGATCCCTCCTCCTATAGACTGAGTACCTCACAACAGAAATACCACCAGACATGAAAAGAGGAAAGACTCTGAAATCAGTCTGCCCTTCAGTGTCTCTTCTGGGGCGCACAGACATGTGAAAAGAAACAGGGTTGGGGGAACAATGTGTTCATCCCAATATCAGTGTTTCCAAGGTGAATTTTTTCTTTAAATGCAAGTCACTGATCTACTTGACCAAGAGATCCTGGGTGGGGTACACAGAGAGGAGACAGAGAAGGAGGGTGATGGCAAGCACCAGCAATCCCATTGGAGGACCAGGGGCCAACTGATCTCTGGCTATCTGGCTTTCTGCACTGATTCATATCCTCTTTCAACTCAGTGTCTTAGGAACGACCATCAGGGGAATTTATCGTGACAATGAGCACCTTGGCCCTTTATGTTCTTTCTTCTCACCGTCTGCTGGGCCTCACTGGGTGTACTGGGTGTGAGGTGCTATTCTGGGTATCCCCAGGCGTACAGGAGAGGCAGGAGTGTAGGGATCCCCAGCCTGAGTGTGCAGGAAAGGGTGTGTGTATCAATCGGCATTCACAGCTTCTGGAAGTAGCCTTCAGAATTATCCATGTGTTGCCTTTTGCCAACAACCCACCTGGTCCTTTGATTGGAGAGGTCCAAAGAAGGAATCGGGGAGAAAACTTGAGGGTTAAGTAGGAGACGGAACCACCAAAATCAACATGAGGCAGGTTTAGAGCACAGAGCAGGGAAAGAAGACAGACATGCACACTGTGATGGAGAAGGCCATTATTCACGCCCAGCTGGTCCCCAGGGCTGCCCCCCACCTGCTAGTAACCTTGGGCCTCAGAATGCCAAAGGGAGAATCCTCAGCTGCTGCCCAGCTGACCCTGGGGATCACCACCAGCAGCACTCATCATAGTTTCTTTTACTGAGCATCACTGTAGGCCAGGCGCGATGCTGGGGTCTTACATCTATGACCTGACATGATGCTTTCAGTATTTCTGAGGCAGTTTTACACTGAGGTTACAGCTTGGAGAGGTGACGCCACTGGTCAAAGGTCACACTGCTAACAAGGGGGAGTCGGATCTAGGTTTTGTCCCTTCGGAGGTCAGGGCTCTTAACCATACTATACAATTAGGAGTCTTTTCCATATCCTGGGCAAATTAACTATACCAGAAAATTAAAGAAAAAAAAACTATAACGGGGGAAAAAAAACAAGTTAACAAAATCCAAGTCTCTTCTGCTCTTCACCCCAAAATCTAGATGTTTAAACCAGGCTTTGTGACACAAGTCCTTGTAATCCCAGTAGTAGGAACACTGATATGGGAGGATCACAAGTTCAAGGCCAGTCCAGTTATCACAGCAATTGAGTGAGCGCTTGCCTCAAAAAAAAAAAAAAAAAAATTTATAAAAAGGCTGGAACTGTAGCTCAGTGTGAAGTCCCTGGGCTTGATTCCCAAGACTGCCCTCATTCCAAAATCTCTGTGCTTAGTAATTAAGACATTTAATGATCAATATTCCTCACCAAGTGTTATGGATACATACTTTCTATGTTTTAAGGCATGCTATGGAAGTTATCTATTATTTATTCTTTTCAATCTATGGTCTTTGAAGATTAAATAAGAATTATAGTAGTTGAGGTTTCTGCATTAGATCTGTTCTACAACCTGCAACTTTAAAAATAAAAAAAGTCAAAAAATTTTTAATTTTATAACTTCAAAATAAAAGCATTTTTTTTTTCTGTAGAGCAAGCAACAGAAATAAAGCTCCACCAAAACTCTTGGTGGGCAGAGATCTTAGGATCATAAAATGAAGTCAGGCCTGGTGGTGTAGGCCTGTAATCAAAGCACTCTGGGAAGCTGAGGCAGGAGGATCACACGCTCAAGCCCAGCCTGGGCTACTGAGTAACTCGGCAAAGCCCTGTTTGAAAACCAAAACTAAAAAACAGGGCTGGATAATATAGCTCAGTGTAGTGGCCGAGTCGGAGCACCAGTATCAATAAATAAACACAAGAAAGGCATTTTGAAAGTGAGATTTCTGTGGCTGTACTAATGTTTCGCCATCTGTACTGATTCTGCAGTTTCTCCCTCCTCCGTCTCTCCCCACTCCCAGTTCCATTTGGTTTCTTTAGTGGAGGCTGGTTCTACCCTTCTAGAAAGTTCATTTCCTCTGGCCCCTCCCGAGCCAGCCCTTGTCCTCATTCTCCTGTGGCCCCTACCCAGCCACATCTCCCCCTTGGGTCTCTCTGCCGCTCTTCTGTCTCTTCCAACCATCCACTGCAGAGTTTGCCCTTGCTGAAGACGGGCTGCTGTAAGTTGCTGTCCCATGCCAGGTGTTCCCGCACAGCTCACACGCAGACACAGGGTGCGCGTTCTGATTCCCATGGCTTCTGCCAGTTCTTTGCCATGAAACACCCAGCAGACTCCTCTCTTCATCTCTCCATGCCTAAGCAGAAATGTTTTCAATGTAGCTTACAATGCCCGTATTCCACACCCCTACAAACTTCCTGATCAGGACTGCCTTAAAAGGAAGCAGGCATTTCCCCTATACCCAACAAAACCTTGCAGCTCCTCATCAAAGATAGCCCTGAAAGGCCACTGGGAAGGTTCCGAGGGTCCCCACTTTTGTCCATTGGAACGTTCACTCTCCAGGCACTACTGACTATTAGAATCAAATCTGAATTCAAATTCCACCTCTCAGGAAGCTTTGTGACACGGGATAAGGCACTAAGCTGCTGCAAGCCTCAGTTTACCTATCCTCCAAGTGGAGGTGACGATTATAACCACATTACAGCTGCAATGGGATTTAGCAGTGTCAGTGTATGACAAATCTTCATATAGGACACAGTAGTCAGTCAGTATTGTATCATGGTAGCCACTATCCTCTTCAGAGCAGAGCAGGGTCAAGCAAAGTCAAGTCTTTCTGTCCCCAAATACTTCTAGAAGCCAAGCCTGGTGGCACAGGCCTGTCATTTTAGAATTCTGGGAGGACGAGGCAAGAGGATCATAAGAGTGAGCCCAGCCTGGGCAACTTAGTGACTCAGAGAGAGATGCTGTCTCAAAACTAAAAATTAAAAAGGGCCAGGTATGTAGCTCATTGTGAAGGCTCTGCGACTTACTCCTAGGAGAGAGAGAGAGAGAGAGAGAGAGAGAGAGAGAGAGAGAGAGAGAGGACAGATAGACAAGAAAATCAACCAACCCACTAAGCAAACAAAGAAAAAACATCTAGAAACGAATCAGCTGCAACAGTTCTTCCTGGAAGGTAGGTTTTTCCTGTGTTCTTTCTAAGTGTCCCTAAAGACAAGAGGCACGCAGAAGGCAGGCAAAGGCCAAGAAGGTACCAACATCATCAAGTTCCATTCCTAGAAGTGGGGAGCAGATATTTTGGTGCTAAGGAAAGCATTCCTACTCATGCCACTCATTTCCGGCTTCATCAAGCTACTGTGTCCAACCTTATCACCCTGACTTGAGTTTAGAAATGGAAGAATCTGAGAGGAGAGTAGCACTCTTTTAATCATTACCAATTTTATTATACTTTAGTGCCTACCACATGGTGCCCTGAGAAAAGCTAAAAGAGCTCAGGGTTGTTAATGTGGCACCAGCCACACTGGTAATCCCAGGAGGCCACTCGGAGCCTCACTCCCTAAAGGATGAGGGAGCGTGGGACCACAGCCCGCCCACAGGACCCCGCATTCCAGTACTGAAACCCACCCACACTCCAGAAGCAACCTGTACAAAAGATAGAATACTGAAGACTGGAGAAAAAGAGAAGTTACGGCAAGAATAAAACAGAAGGATTCAAAAATGAAAAGAGAGCTGTATAGTCAAGCAAATCAAGCCTCCTCTCCAGCCCAGCTCCAGGCTGACAGGAAGAGTGCCACGGGCTATACGGGAAGGGAGCTTCCCCAGGGGACACACACGGCCCAGGGCCCATTAAGAACAGGAAAGGAAGGGGGATGGAGGGGCAACTTCTGACCCCAGGTCCCAGCGGCTGTTGTCACAGAAGGAAAGCAGGCAGTACAGCAGGGTCTAGGTGGGTGCTAGGTAATAACCGACACCCATGATGGCACAGGAAGGGCTCCAGAGGCTCCGTACATCCAAGCACGGGAGCTCTAGCTTCTGAATCCATGTGAGCGTCATCAGGGAGCTGGGCAAAACCAGGAATCCAGGGCGCCTTTTGTGGGGCCCACCCCTGGAAGAGTCCTCTACCTCAGTCTCCAACCCCTCCAGCAACTGCCTTAGTCGTGTGCTCCTTTAGAAAGAGAGAACTGGGAAATTTGTGAATGGATGGATGCTCTTCTGAAAAAAGGAAATCCCAAAGCAAATGGTAGGTATATGTATTTACATCTTTACTGCGTCTGTTGGGAAACTAAAGAGCGAACAATCCCCATCTTTGAAAGAAAGTGTCCTCTGGTCCTAAAGTCCACTTAGTCATGGTTCCACCCCAGATGAGACAGCACTTGCTATTTCCCAAATGGCTGCAAACTGAAGTGTAACTTCTGCATCGCTGATTCCATGACCTTCCTATTCACTGTCCTGTACACAGGCATTCAGAGCCAAGGATGGGAAGCTAGCAGAATACTCTTTCATTTATTTTATTTCTTTTTTTTTTTTGGTGATAATGAGGATTGAGCCCAGGGTCTTCACACCAGGCTACATCCCCGGCCCTCTTTAAATTTTGAGACAGGGTATTGCTAAGTTACTAAGTTGTCCAGGCTACACTTGAAATTGCAATCTTCCTGCCTCAGCCTCCCAGACTGTTGGGATTATAGGTCCAGCTATCATTTCTTAATTGTTATATAAACATCTCGGACTAACAAAATACATGGAATCACAGAAGGCGTAATTCACCCTGCAATACGTGTTCATGAAATATAAGGCAGGTGTTTGGGTTTACTTCAAATGTACATAAGGATGGAAAATCAATACGATCCTCCCTTGAACAAAGAATACCTGCAAAGTGCGTGATAGTTAACTCTGAGGAAGAGAAGTGCACGCAATCATTTACATTTTTGAAGTGAAGGTTAGTTTGCAGAGAATGGGATGTTAAGAGGTGTGCCATTAACCCGAAGGCACACAATATAAAGACTGGAAGGCAGAGACTCCCGACAGAGCTGGAGTGAGCCTGTGCAGAAGTACTTGCAGAAATGACCCAGAAGTCGAGATATTTCTTATTTAGGTTCTTTCCCCATTTAATCATCAAAGACAGAAGTTCCGATCATGGATCAGAATGTGCTCAATGTGCACAATAAAATTCAAAATACGCTTCCTAGACCCAGTACTTCTCTCTAAACTGGCAGTGTTTCACAGCCACAGAGAAAGCACTGAATTTCAGAACGCATGCTTAGAAGCCTGAAATTGAAAGAATTCCAAGCATGCCATTATTTTTCTAGTACTTCATTTTTTTAGATTTTTAATGGTATCAATCTGCTGCATACTCAAAAAAGAAGGTAAAGAAGGTAATATCTGACCAAAGGCAACCTACAGAGTGCCACTCAGAAACCTAAAATCTAAAGCTGCAGTTAGCACTCACTCTGGAGTGAAGAAACACACACAAGTTTCTGTTGTTCTGTCTCTACCTTGAATTTTACCTTGGATTTATGTTTGCCTAATGCAGACAACTGCTTAGTCAAGTATACAAACTGAGTTCAAAACAAAACGCAGAAAAACTTGGCAGTGATGGCTCTTGTAGCTTGAAACACAGAATCTACTGAAACCAACACATGCCTTCATATTTTTGAGTTCTGCTACCCAAGGCAAAACCCCACACAAGGTTTTGTTTGTTTGTTTGTTTGTACGTACGTAAAAAGGAATTCCGAATTGAGCTATCTTCTATGGAGAAATAAGGAATTAATAGTTTTAATTGTGTACATATCCAGATATTTATACATCATTAAACAGAAAATACATGACCTGTTAGATATGTGCTTTTTTCCCCATACCTCACTATAGAGAAACAATACCTGCCTACCTGCCTTACCATGAAGGAACATTACACTATCTCAACCTATTAAGTAACACAGTCCTTTTTAGCAATGTATTACAACAGTGTTTTTCTTGATATCTGGGGCTACAGCGATATCACTTTTTGTCTTCAACAAATACTTTTGGCTTTTTCTGCTGATTTCTTCCCCCTGGAATTATTTCTGAAGAAGCACAAGCACAAAAAAAGAGAAAACATGTCTCTGACGTGATTTTAGACATATGAAGAAAAGCAAAATACACAGGAACACAATACACGAACCTGAAGTCCCACCTGCAAAATCCCCACTGTCTCAGAACGAGGTACACCCCAGACCATCCACCCAAAGTCTCTCTGTTTACAATATTATACTGCTACATTGAGATAAAGCTTTTTAGCTACTACCTTGGTTACAGTCAACAAGTTGGCTTCAAGTTCAACGTGAACTGCAAATTCCACAAAATGTGAGGGCGTTGGATGGCCGAAGAAGGGAGAGACCCTGGTGATTGATGAACTGCGGGAGAAACAGACAAATAGACCTGGACTTGGAAAGGAAATGCGAGAAATCCTATCAGTCAACACTGAAAGTCTTCCAGGCATGATTTTATCTAGTGGCTTTAATTTTTTTTAACTGCCTCTACAAAGGCTAGGGTCATCTAATGAGAAGGCACAAAGCAGAGCGCATGCTCCACAGGCCTGGAGGCTGTGGGCCGTCTGAGCTGCCCCCAGATGTTCATAAACAAGGCCCTTTCTCACCGAAGCTCTTCATCGACTGGAGTGGAAGCTGTTTACACTACTTTCTTTTTCCATTAGGTTTACTTTCCCAATGTTAAACCCTGTCAACTTTACTGCCCAGGAACCTGTCTTCAGAATAGGACCTTCTGCTTTGAAGACTCCTTTCAAGAGATGTCAAGGGGCAGTAAACATAAAATAGGATCCATAGCACCATCAATGGCAACAAAAACAGAGCCAAAACTAATCAGTCTCCTCCATAAAACGCGCACTCTGTCTCCCGCTCACACACGCAGTAGCAGCCAATCAGATCTGTTGTCTAAACACAAGCTACTGAGGCCGAAGCAGCTGAGAGAAAGAATTCCTGCTGCGTCCTGCCCTGTGCCTTCTTCTCAGTGAAAAGGCTCCAGGGAAACAGGGCTTCGCGCTGCTGTTCAGGATGAGCCGGCAGGTCTACTCTGCCCACCCACGTGGGCTGGTTGGTCACCTCCATATGTTCTCAGAGCCAAATTCTTTCTTGTGTTTTTTAGGCCTGGAACTTAAAACAAGCCACACAGTTACATGACACACACAGACAACACACGGCCTCCTCATTTTGCGAGGGAAGGCAGGCCCCAGGGTCTGAGGAGTGCTTCCTCCTCCTGATCTGTGGCTCTGTGGGCCTAACGTGGAGGCCAACAGGAGTGTCATTAGCAGAACCACAGCTGCACCCCTGTACGTGCTCCTCCGTGGACCACAGCACGCAGCTCCAACCTCACAGTCCACAGTTCAGGTGGGGTCAGAATGGAAAGGCTGAACAGAGCCTGGGGGCATGGGCTGTGATCCTAGCGCTCCGGGAGGCTGAGGCAGGAGGGTCACAAGTCCAAGGGCTGAGCCTAGCCTGGGCAACTTAGTGATTTAGCAAGGTACTATGTCAAATAAACAATAAAAAGAGGCTAGGGATGTAGTTCAGGGCAAAGGCCTTGAGTTTAGTCCTCAGTATCACAAAAACAAGGGGGGGCTAGTATTACAGCTCAATGTGAAGGCCCTGGGTTGGCTATCCAGTACCACCACCACCACCAAAACGAAAAAGGGGAAAGGAAAGGCTGTCAGAGGATAAGACCAAGGAATTACTTCCAAGTCACCAAAGCTCTCAGCTGACTTTCCCCAGAACAGATCTAAAACACTCAGGGATTTAAAAAGAAGAAAGAAAAGAAGCTGGATTTGAGTCATATCAAAACAGCTGCAAACGCTCCGTAAAGTTCGAGACCACAGTGAGGCTCTCTCAAGTCTGCCTGAGTTAAGCTCAGAAAGTCCTACAGTCAAAGTAAGCCAGGAAAGGTTCCCTCGTGGATCCTCCTACACTCTGGGTGCCCACCTGGCCGGAAATCCCTGCAAACGAATGAGGCTGGCCAGCGGCTCTAGCCCACCCGGGCTACGCTGTTATCATTATTATTTTCATAACAACCATCTCACATGGGTATAGGCTGTTTAACAGTGTAGTCCCCAATCTTCCAATGAACAAGTTCACTTCATATTCACCACAAGTCCGGGAAGGAAAAAGAGAGAAGCTTCACCCCCATTTTATGGCAGAAGAAATTATGGTCCAGAACCGTCAAGTGACTTGCCAAAACAAAGTAGCCAGAATACTAGTGGAGAACTAAAAATAGAACCCAGGTCTCACCTCCCTCCATCGCACCTGAGCTACCTACAGAGAGATGCCTCCCTTTCAGTCCCATCTGTCCCTAGCCCACGTTCTCAGATGTGGGGGACCAGGCCTGCTCCTTTTATGCACCTAAGTCACATCCTGTGGCGGCTCAGCAATGATGTGAGTGTGAAAACTCCACTCTGCTCATGCCACTCCAGCGTGCCCTCACTCACCCTGCCCTGGGCGAGGGCCGGCGCGGGTATGTGAGTGTAATATGGAACCTGAAGAGCCCCAGAACAAGAAAGGTCGGGAGATGGACGCGCTCCTTCTGGGCACGTAGATGCCGTTGGGCCCTTCAGCCCTGACAACTCACCCTGGTGAGCCATGAGCTGTCCCTAACACACAAGTCAGCCTGTACCAGCTGCTCCGCCCGCTGCCCTGGCAGCTCCACTGTGTCTTCAGTTTCTTGTCTCTCAGTTTTACCAGATGGTTCCCCCGAGCCTTTCCTGTTTCAACTAGGCCAAATGATGTTTTGCCAGTGGCCGGGTCCAGGGGTTTTGCTGTTTTAGAATCAAGCGGTGGTTCCCTACGTCTCCCAGGCTGTGAATGGGCATTTGGCTCTCTCCACTGTCCTCAGGTCTGGGATGTCCCCACACTCCCATGGCTTCAAAGGAGCCCGGTGGCAAAAGAAACGACCTGGATGCAAAGCCGAAAAAAGAAGGAAAAGGAGAAAAAGAAGGAAAAGGAGAAAAAGAAAGAGAAGGAAAGAAAGGGATAGAGGAAGAACAAAACCTTTGCAAAACCTGCTGAGAGTAGAACTCAGCCCCCGTAGGGAACCAGGTACAACTCACTTGCAAGCCAGGGAGCGGCCACACCCTAATTCTGATTATTTCTGTACATTCTAAAATCTATTATGCCTCTACCATTCATCACTCCATACTTAGCAAAGGAACAAATGAATGATTACTATCACCTTATCATGTGCTCTTGAGAGAAACATCAAATTCTTCCTGGCTCTTTAAATTACCAGGCAAAGACTCCACACCTTCTCAGAGACTCACTCTTTAGTGGAATATACAACTGGCAAGTCATGCTTGTTTTCTTTGGAACAGTCACTTAAATGTTTTCTTTGTTTACAAACCTTTTCTCAACTATTTTTTATGGCTTGCTGCCACAGGACATGCATGTAGCCAGAAGTAAGAGAGGACACACTGGGCCCTCGGCACCCAGCATCAGGCTCTGACGCGTCGGTCCAGGCTTGTTCCCAGGGCTCATCTTCATTAGAGGACCCGCCACCTTGGAAAGCTGGTGTGTCCCTGCGCTCTCCAGCTCCCTGCACCTGAGTGTTCGTCTCAGATCTCCCCCAGGACCTACTTTCTTACCCTTTTCCTCCTAATGTTTCATTTTCTACCTCACAGTCCTGAGCTGGCATTTACTTTGCAGCCTTCAGAATGAAAAAGACTCATAAATGAGTAAGAAGAAAAACAAGAAGACACGAAGAAGAAGACGTGTTAGAGGAAGCAGAGAAGGAGGTGACGGTAGTAGCAACTATTTTTGGACGCCAAGAACAAAAGTCATTTGTCCAAAGAAAGAGAACCCTTTAACCTACTGTGAGGATTAAAAAACAAACAGGTTGGACACACTGTGTTCAAAGTTTTGTTTGTCATTGTAACATGGGAAAAATACACTGGTCTCATATGGCAAATGCTTTTTTCCCCAGTATTATCAACCCTAATCCAGTAGGTACCTTAGAAAACACGAAATAAAAAAAAAAAAATCAAAGTAGTTCTGCGTTTAGCATTGGGTTGTTATGGATCTGTTGTGGCTGCTGCTCTGATAATTTGGAAACTTCGCCTCTACTGACCCCTCTAATGCTTTCTGCACCTCAGTATCTGGCCCCAGACCACAGGGAAGCTGTTTGCAAGGCTATAAACACAGCTCAGAAAATCCAGGATTTGTTTACATACCAGCTACCGCATGGAGAAGCAAAAAGATCTAGATGGCTGTTGGCTAATCTGCTTTTGTGTTCGCTCTGCCTATGGTTTCCCAAGCCCTTAACAAACAGGTAATAGGCAGCAGACAACTGGGACCAATCGCTCACTCTGCTGTGCCCAAGCTGGACATCCAGTCTTCTAAGAACATCCCCGGCCTGGCTCTGTTCCATTGGGGGCAGAAGCCAGGCCTCAGGGGGCCCTATAAAACTCAACAAGGATGCTGGATGTGGTGGCACACGTCTGCAATCTCAGCTGCCTGAGAGGCTGAGGCAGGGGCATCTCAAGTTAAGTCCAGCCTAAAACCTGTCTTAAAATAAAATTTTGAAAAAAAAAAAAAAAAAGGAGGGCCTGGGGATCCTGTTCAGCGGTAGAATGTCTGTTAGGAATGCTCAAGGCCTTAAGTTCAATCCTCAGTATCAGGGCAAAAAAAAAAAAAAAAAATGGTGGAAGCAGTGAAGTTACTCTTGTCCTGGTCATACTGCATGTGCACAGAAGCTAAAGATTCTCTCATTGCTCCAGGGGACTAAGGACATAGGATAAAAGAGACAGGACCCTGCACGGTCCTCCCACTCCTTCCTCACTCTACTCTCCATGCCCTTATGCAAGCTGCGGGGAAAGGTCATGTTTCCAGAGCAGCTCAGGGAGGACATGGCTAGAAACCCAGAATTCTGAAAAGACTTCCGATCTCTTTTCTTATCTCTCATACAAGATTATGCTTAACACTAAGCATAAGGGCCCTGCAACTTTAATTTACAATATAGTTTTCAAGTAAAGAATACAACACACACATCACATAAGAACATCCTCAAATACTACCCCTCGGGTAGAGCCAGCTTCAGTAAGTCAGTCACACGATCACGGAAAATGTCGCTCCAATTGTCCCGAAAGCTGTCATTTTTTGTTGATTTATATGGTCATTTTCCCTACAGATCAGATTGCTTCTTAGACCTCTTATCATTTTTGCCAATGAAAAAACATATGCTGCCTCCTCCAACTGGCTAAATTTACTTTACTGAAGAGAATCTGGCCCTTACTAAAACTTATGTAAACTTTCCATTTCCCTGTGATGTGTTCTCTTCTTGGAGGCAGCACAAGTCTTTTCTAATCTAAGAAATGGCTCTTAACGGCCGGCCACACATGTTTGTTTTCCAATTTAAGAGCATCTCTCTGTACATACATAAAACATCAAATGTTTGCGCCAGTGATGTGTCTGGCACTGATCTCCACTGGGAATGGCTGAGTGCACAGGGGCTCTGACCCACCCTCCTCACTGGCTCTGCTTCACAGGGTGACCCTAGAAGTCTCCGGCCCTCAGGGCCACCACCACCTGGCTTCCTTGAAATCCACTTTCAGACATACATGTTTGGACTCAATTCTTAGCCTTTCATCTCCAGCATCTATTTCCTTCATTTTTGTCACATGACAAAGTTCCACACTACACTGTCTGGTCATCAAGATGCTGTGATGCTTGGACTTATGTTACATCAAGGATCTTCTTGGATCTATGGGAGAACAGAGAGGACTAGGAACTTTCAACCATTCTCTACGAAAAACAAAAGCAGCCTCTAAAATACTAAATGTTTTGGGAGTGGCTCAAGGTTTGGACTAATCAGAACCAACCAAAGAACCACATTCCAACCCTTGTAGATGTGGTCATCTCACCTTATGGCTGCCTCTGTGAACACAGAATGAGCACAGAGGGACCTGGACCACATACAGATGGGAGGGAGGAATTAGTGAACAGAAACTATTTTCCTAGAAATTTTCTTTTACTTTGAACTCTGTCCTCATTGACTTGTTTAGGAAAAAGGAATGAAAACACAAAACACATCCTCAACTAAGCTCTGCCCTACATTAAAAACTGTTTTTTTGTAAGAAGTTGCTGTCAGGATTGGGGTACAACTGCACATTACACGGACTGTGGTAAACAGCAATGTATGTATACATCACATAGACAAGATGCCTCGTAATGAAAAAGCTAAATGTTTGGCCTCGATTTGATCTGTATCAGAACATCATATCAGCTAGGTGTAGTGGCACGTCTGAGGTCGAGGCAGAAGGATTCCATATGCTAGGCCAGCCTGGACTACATTGCTATATTGAGTTCATGGCTTTGGTTCGAATACATAGCAAGACTTTGGCTGAAAGGAAAGAAAGAAAGAAGGAAATAAAGGACAGAAAGAAAGGAAGAAAGAAAGAGGAAAGAAGTTGTACCTCATACGTTAGAATAATCAAAATGTCTCAATTCAAATAAAATGAAAACTTCCATGTTGTGTATGCAACCCAAACCTGTTAGTGGTCATGTTCTGTAGCTACAACCAGACATCCATGTTGTTTTCTCCACCACCCCACCAAATCCTACCCTATGTACTCATGCCTGTCACGGCATCCCATTCTAAGCCAAAGAAAATATCTTCCTAAGCAATATTTGCCTTGACATTCTGTTATTTGGGGATTTGTACTGTTTCTATTTATTTAATTGCTGCTGTCACAAGAAATATCATTTCTTGCCATTACTTGGAGTTCCTTATGATCTCTAGGCTAGATAAAGTTTCAGCTCTTTTTAATTAGTGCAAGATTATTCTCTGGGTTTATTGTACCAGATCTTCAGAGCCACTAGCAAGGTATAAGTGAAGACCTTTCTCTATATTGTGATCAGTGCTGGCCTTGTAATTATCATTTTTTTTCCTAGTTTTTAGGCACTTAAATTCACTTGCAAGTGTCTTGATACATGTACCTGCAACTGCTAAGTAGGATGGATTATCTCCAGGGCGATAATTTTGGTCTGAAGCTCATCCCATGTAAACTGCCTCCTCAATTACACACATTACTTCTGTTTTAATACTGAATCATTCCATGTAGGTAGGAAGGGACCCAACATAATTGTTTACTCATAATTACTACACAAGCAACTCTTTAGGACAAAAAAACAGAATTCTCTCTAGGCAAATGTAATTATAATTAGTGTTCTGGAAATGAGAAACAATCAAGTATAAACTTGTCCACAAATTCACACATAAGCACATGAAAACAAACTTGACCCAGTCAAAGAAAAGACAGCCTCTCTCCCTCTTCCCTCCTCATCCCTCCAGCTCTACCAACCACTCAACTCCCCCACACCCAATTTCTCCAGCATGGTAGGACTGCCCACCCAGGAATCCCAGGCACAATCTCCTCACCCTCTTGACTACTCCCTAGTGCATCCAGCAATTATTTCCATGACCAGAATACTTCTCCCTTTCATTGTCCCTATTCTGTGGTTTATTCCTTCCTTGCTTCTAAGCGCATTTCCCAGCGAACTCATTTCCTAGTTTCCAGCCTCTCTTGTCCCTCTGTGATGTGCTACCAAATGTCCCTCCCGTAGTGCAGCCCTGACTTTGTCATTCTTCCAACCAGAATTCTGCAATGCTTTGTGCACTGACAAACCGTATCCCAGTGGCTGTCACCAAGAAACTACAGTTCCAGGAGCACTTCAATTGTCCTTCTCTTTGGTATTAGTTTTTATTCTCATAGAGCTCAACAAGATTCCAAGTGTACTTTTTAAAAATGCTGAATTATAACCTCTCTCTCTCTCTCTCTCTCTCTCTCTCTCTCTCTCTCTCTCTCTCTCTCTCTCTCTCTCGTACTAAAGATTGAACCTAGGGCCTTCACACTAAGTTATATCCACAGGCCTTTTTTGTTTTTAGACCATGTCTTGCTAAGTTGCCAAGGCTAGCCTTGGTCTTGGAATCTGCCTGCCTCAGTCTCAAAGAGTTAAGAGATTTTTGTGTGCCCTTTTCACAGATGTAGTCACAAGGGTCAACTTAGTTAAAACAGTATCTTCACTGTATCTCCCAGGTAGCTCAGTGCTTTTAGTGTAGAACCTGACACATCATGAGAGCAAATGGAGGAAGGAGCCAAGAGCTCAATTCCAACAGCATCCACTGCTTTCAGGCTTTACAGTCAGGTACCTACAAGCACACCAGTATTTAACACCTCAACTAGAAGGTAGACAGTATACTCTCATAACTTATAAAGTGAAATCATAAATTCTAATAAAAAAGAAATTATAATCACAAAAGAATTGATAGACATTTGAGTTAAATTCTGTTATGAAATTATACCAAAGATTCCTATCAACATATAGATGTACCCCAGGAAGAAATGCTTGGAGACTGACTTATACACTTTCTACAGAAACTGCACATACTAGCTCTTCAAAACTTTTCACCATGAGTAAGGCTCAGTTTGCTTGATCAGATTTTGCCTAATAGTAACTAAGAGAACAGAATCCTTCTTGATAATCAACTTCACATTCTTCTTAATCCCAGCAACAGTGGTCCCCAAACATTTTTGGACACCAGGGACTGTTTTAGCTGAAGACGACTTATAGTTAGGATCTGGAATATCCCCCCAAACCCTCACGTATTTGGATGTTGTAGAATTTCTATGGGACCATGTACCACTAAGAGGCGGGCCCTGGTCAGAGAGGGTGGACTACAGGCCTGTGGTGGATTAGGGGCATGTAGCAGATTAGAGATTATGGGCATGTGGCACATGGCTGGGGCTGGGGGCTAGAAGAGGCAGATCACTGGGGCTTAACCTGGACAGGGTGGAACACTGAGGCTTGGCTCAGAAAAGGTGGGACACTGAGATATGACCTGAAAGGATATATGCTAGTTTCACCTTCCTTGCTTACTAGGCTTCCTGTCTGCCATGCTGTGAACAGCTCCCTCCAGCTAGGTCATGGCCATCTGTTTCCGCCATTGCCAATCACCCTGACATGAAGGGACTGAGGCCTTTGGAAACTGTAAGCTAAAATAAACTTTTCCTCTCTTAATTTCTACCTGTTGGGTATTGTGTCACAGCGATGAATAAGTAACTAAGACACCTTTCTCCCAAGGGTGGGAACCATGGTGGGCGAGTAAAGCTCTGTCTCCTGTCAGATCAGATCAGCAGTAGTATTAGAGCCAAGGATACACTGGAATCGTCCAGACAGCCCTGTCCTTCCAATGACACCAGTCACTACCAGTCCACATCTCAGGGTAGAGGACCCCTGACAGAGCCTGGGGAATTCTGAATTTGGGTTCTTTCTTCAGTTAGCTCCATGACTTGGACAAGTTACTTCAGCAGAGGTGGTAGCTAATTTTCATTTTCATTTGACAAAACAGAATGGTTGAACTCTCACCTTTAAAATCTTATCTATTGTAGCTCTAGAGTTCAATGATGTATCAACATTAAAAATAAATTTTTTCAAGGTCTGGTGGCACAGACCTGTAATCCCAGCCCTCTGGGAGGCTGAAGCAGGAGAATCACAAATTCAAGCCTAGCCTGGGCAATTTAGCAAGATCCTGTCCCAAAATAAAAATTAAAAAATGGGCCTGGTTGAAGGTCCTAGGCTCGACGATCTGTTGTAGCACAAAAAATTAAAAAGCTTTTAATCTTGCTAATATGTAATAATTACAGGATTAGAAGTAAGTATTTTCACTGATACCTTTAATAGTATGAAGGAATTTCAAATGCATTATCTGAGTGAAAAAGCCAGTCTCAAAATGCCGCCTACTCCATGGTAACATTCGTAGAACATTCTAGAAATGGCAGAAACGCAGGGATGGAGGACAGATTAGCGGTAACAGACAGGAAGGCAGACTACAAAGAGGTGGCATGAAGAAATGTCCCAAAGGAATGATAGTGCTGGGGAGTCTGTGACTCCATGAATTTCCCAAATTCCCAGAATTGTACACCAAAAAGGGTAAACATTATCACGTTTGAATTAAATTACTTAAATCATCAAAAGCTTATTTCTCCAAATCCAGCACAATTTTGGGCCGCATAACAGTTTTAGAATTTCCCCAAGAAATTAATTCTGATCTTCCTCATTTGCGAGGATCCTTTGCTTCCAGGACTAATGAGCCAAGTTCGCATCCAAATAATTTGCTATTTTTTTGTGTGGTGCCATTGTTGTTTTTAGTCTTCGGGCAGACTCGGTAGAGAATCTTCTCTGCGTCCCTGTTCCCAGGGTGGTCTACGTCACAGGGAAAAAGTGACATGAGCCCATGTGGGAATGTATCTTCAGGGTCCTGGCCACACAGGCCATCAAGGAATATTAAAATGCTCGTATTCTGCGATCCCTCCTAAAGCTATGAGATCAGAACATGAGTAATAACGACAGGACAGTAAAAACTGTTGACGTGTAAATCAAATTTTGTATGTTCTGAAAACTGCTCTGAGAGTTCCTGCAAAGCCTTATCAAGTCCTCTCCTAAGGACAAGCCAGTGTCTCCACCTCTGCCTGGTGATTGCCTGAAGTCTGCGACAGAAAAAAATCCCTACACAGATCCCTGCTCACAGCCACACTCAGCTGTGACTGCCTCTCTTACCCTCTCTGTCCCCAGTCCAGCTGGCTGCCAGGGCCAGGGGGGTTTCCAAGCCTAAGCAAGGCAACGGCTCAGCTTCAGGGGCCACCAGCTAGTTAGGGTCTGGCTCTGCCTCCAGTATTTCTGCTGCTTTGCATAGGTAAGAGCCTTGGCATAGAAACATGTACCAAAGCAAACAAGTTCCTGTTCTGAAAATGACCAGCAAGACATGCTAGTTAAGCCCTGTATACTAGAGGAGGATGGTTATTTTTAAAAAGGACTGAGAAGCCTCTAATGAAGAAAACCATCCAAACAAAATAAAAATGAGCCATTAGACAGTGCTTGAGAGGTATTTAGACCCTGAGAACTTAGAAAACCAGATCCCACAGAGAAACGGCTTTCAGCTAGTTCTGGGGCTGGGTAGTCTGCTTATCTCAAATCCCAGCTAATCATCTTAATCTTTGTTTTAGGCCACAACAGAGTCCAGTGGCCTTTCAAGACTAGCCGGGACGGCCCAGTGCCCATAAGAGATGCGCCCCTCCCCTCTCCAGGGACCCCCTTCCTCCTCTTTAAGAAATATCTCTACTGCAAGCAAGTAAAAAATAGATCACAGTTTTATTTTCTGTCTCTGCAGCATAGACCATGAGCTCCAAAAAGAACAGCGAGACGTCACCTCTATTGTTCACTGCCATATGTGACTCACACACCATTTATGGAATGAAAACTCAGAAACCGTCCAAGGGCTAATGGGTTGCCTGGACAGAAAGATGAGAACTCAGGCTGAGTGGCGGGCCTTGCGTTTCCCTGAGGTAGACTCCAAAACCTCACAGCGAACAGGTCCCTTCCTACCCCAAGGGAAGGATTTCTACAGAATCTTCAGCCTACACCGACTAGAAGCAAGGATACAAATTTCCCAAATCCTCACCCTGTGGTGGAGAAGTTGGGTTAAGGGGAGCCAGTGGACAAAGCTGCCCTTCCTCATGCAGACCCCGCCCCCAGCCCTCCCAACAGACTCAGATGAAAAGCCGAGCTGGGTGCCTCACGGTCACCAACAAGCCCTCCGCCAATTAATGTGTTATTGCTCCTTTAAAACCCAGAACAAATGGCCTGGCTGCTCCTGATCCCGAGGCTGCAGAGCGGTAATTGTCACTTAGCCACTTAACTCCCCACAGCACTGCTCACTCACTCCTTGTGGTTTATCTCTCAGCCAATTACTGCTGTCATTTGCGTTTCAATGTGCGGCCCAGGCCCAGTCCACAGGGGTAACAGCCGCTGCCCCGCAGACATTCAGAGGCTGGTGAGGTGACTTCATCCGCAGTCCTGCGCTTCCTGCAGAGGTAGCCTCTGTTAGGTCTCCATCCAGAACAACCTACAGACACCTCATGCATCTGGATGTGTGCATTATCTCTGGATTTCCCTGGCAGTTAGCGGGTGGGGGCTGGTCTGGAGAGGATGACTGGGGGGCCTCAGAATCACGGAGGGTGTGGCTTGCAAGGACATACTCTTGTCCCACTGCCCCCACTAGACCCTGCCCACCATTGCCAGCAGCCCACAAATGGACTGAGACCTCCTGAAACCGAGAGCTAAAATAAAATTTTCCCTCCTTACAGTGTTTGTGTTGAGTATTTTGTCCCAGTAACACAAAAGTAACTGACACAGGCTCCTACAGCAGAGGCCCGTGATTCCCCCCCCCCCACCCCCCCCACCCCCCCGCAAGGGCTGCGTGGCTCCAGGACCACTCGGCTGCATTCTGTGCCGGGTCTCCAGTGAGGCACCCAACAAAAGAATAAACGCCACATGGCTGGGACAGAAATGATGGGGTAGACTAGGTGGCACATGCCTGTAATCCCAGCTACTCGGGAGGCTGAGACAGGAGGATTGTGACTTCAAGTCCATCCTAGGCAACTCTGTAAAAGCCTGTGTCAAGAATAAAAAAACATAATGATGGTGACCGAGAGGGTAAAGCAGTAGCAGCGTAGGTTCTTGGCATGGTGGCAGAAGGGGGCAGATAGAGAAAGCGCTAGGGCTGACAGCACAGTCCAGGCAGGCGTCGTCTGTCCACAGCGAGCGCAGGGACGTCTTCTTTGCTCGGGACTCGTCGCTCTCTCATGCCCATTTCCGGGCAGGGCCAGTGTCCATCTAGAACTTGGTCCCACAAGGTAAGAAACATGTAGGCCGTCCTGCGTTACAACCCTAAAGAGTTGATTTGTATGCTACTGTCCTATCGTAGGCTGCTGGCCAATCATAGAGTCAGCAAATGTTACATTAAAGAGGAAAAGATTCCTCAAAGGCGCAACCTGACGTGAAGCCTGGAATCAGAACAAAAACCAAACTGTTCACCAGACAATGTGGTCGGATGTTTGGGTTCTACCAAGGTGCCCTTTCTGGTCCCTCGGTGACTGTTTATCTTGTCAAATATTTTTGTTTACTTTGCCTTTCTGGACTAACTCTATCCCCCCGCGCTCCATTAATCACAGAAGGCTGAAACCTCTCCTGTGGGCACGGCTGAAATGTATTAATCTGGCCCAAGTCTCCCTTTGGGAGGCATCTGATCTCCCTAAGAGACAGATGCAGGTTTGCCACCTGACCACAGGAGAGAGGGGAGAGGAGAGAGAATGGCAGCACAAGGGGCTTCTGGCAACTGAGATCCTACTCCATGCCTTGTGACATTTTGGGGGAGGGGGACCGTGGAGTACGGGGGGCACAGGAGAGTGAGCTGTATCCAGCCCATTTTTTATTTGTTACTTTGAGACCGGGTCTTGCAAAGTCACTAAGTTTCTCAGACTGGGCTGGGCTTCCACTCGGGATCCTCCTTCTTCTCAGCGACACAGAGCACAGGGATTCCGCGCCTGGGCCACCGGACCGGGCTACCGGGAGGCTGAGAGCAGCTGCAGGCACATGCGGAGGCGGAGGACAGCTGGCGGGACGCGGCAGACCCCCGAACAGGCCAGTAGTGAGTGGCCTTACTTGCCCAACAGCCAGCAGCCAGCAGCCAGCAGCCAGCAGCCTGACATCCCTTCCTGAGGACCCAGCACCCTCCCAAGGAGAGCAGCAGCCAGAAGAGACCTGTTCTAGCTGGATCTACACAGCCCGGTTCCGGATCTAAAATAAGCCTCCGAACTTCTCTGCCTATGGGCTGAGCCAGGCCTGATGACATCGCAGTGCGTCAGTGCTATTTGTGGGCCAGGCCCAGGTATGGCAAGTCTGGGCGGGAGCAGGGAGGGGCTCCCTCAGTCTTGCGCAGCTCAGCTGAGCTGGGCTGGTGCCAAGGCACTTGTGCAGTCATCACGGCTGTGGAGGACAGAGCGGGCCCAGCCAGAGCTAACTGCATACCAAAGAGGGGGTCCGCTCGGGGGCTAACAAAGGAGGCCTCCGAAGGAAGGCGGCAGCCCGCTGGGGTGAGAACATCTCGGATGTGGAATCAAGGGGCTCCTCCTTGCCCACTTCAGCCATCACCTTGACCCATCCCTGGTGCCAGGGGGCGCTTCCAAGCGCAGAGAGAGGCTCCTGCAGTAGCTGGCAGCCACAGAGTTAAGTACCTAATGAGGGACCTCCCAGCATCAACTTTCTCTTCCTCTTGGCTTTGTGTATTTTTTAAAATGTTGCTTCAAGCTAAACCAACTATCTGAACATCTTCCACATTCCCCTTTCCTTCTCTCTCTCTCTCTCCCCATCTCTTTTCTCTCTCTCTCTCTCTCTCTCTCTCTCTCTCTCTCTCTCTCTCTCTGTTTTTCTTGGCTAATCAATAACTCCACCTCTGGGTCATGAAGCGTGCAATAACCCGTGCTCTTCCTTTTGTCCTACAGCCAAAAGACACTTTGGAGGGGCGAGCTCCTCTCCTCCCGCCCTCCCCGCGTGAGCGGCAGCCAGCTACCAGTGGCCGAGGACAGCATGCTGGCCAATGAGCCGTGCCCACTGGAGCCCACAGGCACAGAAGAGCTGTCTCTGCACAGCCATCAACTGCCCCCAAGGCCAGCCGGGCCCTGGCCTCAGGCCTGAGCTCAGTGTCTTTCTCAGAGGCATCCTAGACTACTGACCCTTGGGGTTTGACTCATTATTTTCCTCCTGTTTCGGTCGGGCTCAATTTTGATTCACTGAAGAGAACCCCTGCTCCTTCCCGCCTTACCTATTCCCTGCAACCCAGCCACTCTCCCGACCTTCTCAGAGCGAAGCCGGTGGGCCTGCCGCTCCCAGACTCTCTGAGATCCCCTGGCTTCCTTGCTTGGTCCCGTGCTTCCTCTGTCACTTCCACCTGGACATCCAAAGCTGAGCACACTCTTTCTAACAAGACCCGTGGATTCGTGGTGCCACCTAACACTCGGGGCTGAGGTCATGTTTGTTTTAGGTGGTACAGGAGACTGAAGCCAGGACCCTCACATGAACTTACATCTTCGGCCACACTTTATGTTTTATTTAGGCACAAGGCCTTGCCAAGTTGGCCAAGCTGGGCTGAAATATACATGATCTTCCTGCCTCAGCCTCCCAGAGTGCTGGGATTACACGCCCAGCTAGGGATTCATGCTGCCTGCTCCCTCCTCATTGCCCACATCTCCTGCAAGCTCTCTGAATATCACCTTGTACGCTATTCTCAAATCCAGCTCCCAGAACCCAGTGATGAGACTGCAGCCCGAGTCCAAGTGTGTCGTCCTCACTGTCTGGCAGGGGCGGCATCCAGTGTCCCTCGCCCACACTCCATGTCCCTCAGCATGCCATCCAAGGGCTCACGTCCTCTCCACTGTCACCTCACCCGTTCCCTGCAGCAGGGCTGCACCAACACATATCCCACACAATCGCCCGCCCTCCCCACACCGTGGCCCTTCCAGCTCCTCTCAGCTCACACCTTCCACTTTGCTCAGGGGCTCCCTTCTCTAGACCAGGCTAAATGCCACCTTTTCGGGGCTCTGTGTAACTCTGGGACATGCCTGTCACTGTACCAGATCCTATAGGGCAGAGATTGGGTCATAGTCCTCTGCAAAGTCTCAGCACCCAGCAACACCGCATGGGCCCCTGTCAGATGCACAGGAAGCTCTTGGCTGCTGGGGTCCTGGACCAGCGCTTTCAGATTACTACTTCCTGCTGTCTCCTACTTCACACAGGACTCTCAGTACCTCGGTCTCCATCAGATGCACTGAAGTATTAAAGGCACCGGATGCCTAGATACCTAAGACTGTGCCTACTTCACTCAAACTGTCTTAGAACTCATGTACCGTGGGTACTTTGAGTGATGGAGGATAAGACGATGACGAAGACAATGACATCAACCATGGCAGGAAACGGGGGATGATTAGACAAGCCCTCCATTCTCTGTAGCTGCTTAAAACAGTACACGATGAGTCACAGAGTGACAGCTCACTTATCTTGAAACCTTAACTAACCAGAATCCAGCCTGGAGCCTCAGAGAAACCAACTTTCGAGAAGTCAAAATGTGTTCCAGAAAATCCACATGGCATAGCTTAAAGACAGAACCCGAGGACGGGGCTCCCGGTCTGCACTCAGGGCCCTTGGGTTCTCATTTTATTTTATTTTTTTACTGGTGTGGTACTGGGGACTGAGCTCAGGGCCTTCGCAATGAGCTACATCCACAGCCCATGTCTATTTCTGATTGTGAAAAAAGGTCTCATCAAGTCACTAACTTGCCCAGGCTGGAGTTGAATTTGCCATCCTCCTGCCTCCAGCCTCAGAGACTGGGATTAAAGGCCTACATCACTAGTTTCAGCAGGTATAGCTTTAAATCCCCCTTCAAAATTAGCATGACCTCAAGGTACACTGGTGACAGAGCAAGTCAGACACAAAGTACAAGAGTAGATGAGGAGGGCAGAGGCTACGAGAGGCACACGCTGTGGCAGCAGGACGAGGCCCACCTAAGGCAGACACATGATAAAGGGACCCAGTATATAGCAGCCTGGAGCATTTCACATTCAGGAACAACACAGTAACAAACCCAAGGACACCATCACACACTGTACCATACGATCCTTTCCCCATAACAATGGTGAAGGTAGCCAGCAAGAGCTTACGCCTTTACAATATTCTCTACTTGCAGAGGAAGTTTAGTATGTTTTAAGACCCATTTCTAGGATTTAAAAAGAATGTTTCAGTATTCATAATGACGTAGGGCATGTTTATCTGAAAATTTTAGATATGACCGAGGTACCTGACAAGGGACAATTGCTTAGCTTCATTCAATGCGAAACTATCACGTGACTTCATCCCTCGTCCACCAAGCGTTCCACCTAAAACAACTCAATACCCTGGAGAATACACTGGTATACAGTTTTATTTTAAAACGCAGAGAAACAGGAAACCCTATCTGCCAAAAGACTACTAAATATAGCATCTCCCACACCTCCCCATCCATGCAAAACCCAAATGGACTGAGATTTTAATTCAGGGCAAGAGCACAAGAGATGAGTCTATTTTAAGGCAAGTTCTTCTAGGGAAACGGTTTTCTTTTGGTCTCGATGACCTGGGCTCTACCTGCCACCACCTTATCTCAGACCACTCAAGTGTACAGGGGCAGTCAGTGGACAGGGGACACTATAACTGGGTTTCAGTTGGGCAAGGTAACACAGGCCCCTCATCCCAGCACTTCTAGAGGCCATTCTCACCAGGGGAAGATAATAGCTCTGTATGGTTTTGATTTGCATTTCAACACGGGAGGTTAAATATCCCATTGCTTCTTAATATAAGAAACCCAGAATACAGGCATTTTATACAATCAAATGTGTGTGATATGGGAGTCAGGTGGAATGGGGGGAGGGACCAAAAGAGAGGAGGGGAAGGGACTGTGATGCTGATGTCATGTACACACCACACACACACACACACACACACACACACACACTAATAAAAATGGGAAAAATTTGTCTTAAAAATAACATTTTGTTTAAAGCTAAAAATTTTCCAGACCTCTACCTATTTTTATTCCATAACAAAGTGTTAGACTAGAGAGAAACAGACAGCAGTTTGTTATTTATGTAACAGTAACTGAATACCTGTGAATGTACTTATGGTCCACAGAGTTCTTTGCAATCACACATTTTCAAAATCAGGGTAAATTCCATTTACATTGGGGAAGTATGTTGATTTACATGGAAAAAATATTCTGGTAAAGAGTATTTGTGGCACACTCTGAAGGTTTATAGGGATGCAGGTTTATGTTGGAACCCTCGTTGTGCAACATGCAAGACGTGTGGCTTTGGGCAGGCTGTTTACTTTCTTTAGACACTTATTCACCTGTTGATCAGAGAACTAAGTTTTATCATTGCTATGAAGATTAAATTACCCCATGTGAGGCACCTACCAGTTCACTCAGGACTTGCCAGGCTCTTCCATAGGCTCGGTGGTACCACAACACAGAACAGAATCCTGACCTCGCCTCTCTCCTCATCCTTTGCCACAATATCAGCAGGACTGTCAGGGGCTCTGCACCCCTGTGAGAGTGAAGCCAAGCACCTGTCTCTCTGGCTGTCCAGAGACCATTATTTCCAAGATCTCTGGGATATGCATGGAAGATTTGCCGTCTCCAAGTGGTGAGCTTGCAGCCCTGAGACTGCAGCTACTGCACAAAGACCCTTTGGCTACTGTTCTGGTCAGGCCACTCACAGGGGACCCAAAAGCGAAGGACTAGAAAAACCCACTCCCTGGTCTCCAGGGTTTAAGCAGAAATAAAATTTAAACAACACAGGGGTTGTCTCTCTCGCCTTCTTGCTCTTCAAATGAGAAAGGTGCTGTGCTGGGAGGGGTTGCAGCGCTATGAACTGCCCCATTGTTCCGTCTCCTCTCTGATTCATTTCTACTTTTCCTCCCCATTCCTTCCCAGGCCTCTCTCAGAGTCTTGTGTGTTTCATATGGGGCACAATTGATTCTTTGTTTATGAAATTCTAACAGGCAATAAAACCAATTATTAGGGCAAGAATAATTCATGCACAAAACTGAGGGACAGTACTGGGTGTGGTGGCTCCAGCCTATAATCCCACCACGCTGGGAGGATGAGGCAGGAAGACTTCAAGTTCAAGGCCAGTCTAGGTAACTTAGCAAATTAGTGAGATACTGTTCTAGAGGAAAAAGAAACAAACAACAATAACAAAAAAAAAAAAATCCCCCCAAAACAGCTGGTGATGTAGCTCCATGTGAAAATCCCGGGTTCAGTATAAGTACCTGAAAAAAAGGAGGTGAGGTGACAATAAAATTGACTCGAATTGTGCATTTTATAGTACTTTGTTATCTACAACATTTCAGTGGGTAGAACTGATAGATTAGCTAAAAGGCTAAAGTGTTTATAAAAATACATCCAAAAAACATATGCACACACACAATTCCCTGTAGATAAAAACATCGCTCAAAGCCTTAAACCTATTTTTAAGAGTCAGAAACTTCCCGTGCCTGAGACAATGAGATTTTGTGGGAAGCCGGAGGTGCTTTGCAACCGGACACCAGTAGCTTGGTTTCTTAACCCCACTGTCTTCCGGCTCTCCACCATCAAGGAGGTGCCAGAGGTTCTGAAACATCTGAAAGCCTCGCTGACCTTCTCTGAAAAATGGATTTGCGAGAGAACTAAATTTAAAAGAAGGGCACAAACAGTGTTAGAACACGTGATCAGAAAAAAGGCGCTTCCCCAATCTCTCCACCCAGCTCACCACCCTCAGAATTCTTCTTTTCCTTACTCTGTTGTTCCAGCTTTAGCTGGTTTCGTGGCCTCTTCATTGCAGCATCTACAAGCCACCTGAACGTGCCATTAGGAACAGCACTCAAAAAATCAGAACTGGGACCCCAGCTCTCCTTGCCACAAATCCTGCTATGGAGATTGCATCCAGGGAAATATATCCAGAGCAAAGTCCATATGGCCCCTACCCATCTGCTCAGTCTCACCTCCCCGGACCATTCACCCTGCCCCGAACGACTGCAGCCCCGCATCCCAGGCACGCAGGCATTGTTCCTGGGAAACACCATCTGCTCCCCTACACTGATGCTCCCTGCCCCCTTCCTGCCGCCCCAGCTCCACCCTGCCCATCTGTACAGATCACTGCCCCCTCAAAGCTGGGCTCAAGGGCCATTTCCTCTGTGAAAGCTTCCCTGACTTCCCGCTGCCCCAGGGTTGCTCTGTTCCTCCTTCAGTGATACCTTGTTCAGTTTTAGTACTTCAGCTGTGCGCTCCACAGTCACCATATCCACAAAAGTCCTCTCCCCTAGATTATTATGAATTCCCCCATGGCAAAGACTAAGTTTCAATCATGTTAAAAATAAAACAACCCTCAAGCCAGGCCCAGTGGTACAGGCCCATAATCCCAGCCTTCAGGGAAGCTGACGCGGGGGGCTCTCAAGTTCAAACCCAGACTGGCAACTGAAGTAACTTAGCAGGACCCTGTCTCAAACTTAGAATCAAAAATTGGGCTGGGGATGTGACTCGGTGAGAAGACCCTGGATTCAATGCCATATATATATATGTGTAAAAAACTTACATAGCTCTCAAGTTTCATGCCTTGCATGAAGATGACAGAACCAGGTAATTCTCCTAAAAAAATGTCTTTATGAGCAGAAGAATTTCTTGGTGGAGAAAAACCCTTCTCCCATAGACTATAGAGCCCAATTCTCTTCCCTTGAGTGTGAGCAACTTTAACTGCTTGGGCCAACAGAGGAAGAGGTGATACTCTGCCATTCCCCCAACCTAGTTACTTAGTAAGATGAACAGCTTTGACCTTGGTCTTTTACAACCCTAGAGCTCCCCTGCAAGAAATATGATTACTCTAAAGAAGAAACCATGTGGAGTCACTCAAAGGAAACAGAGAGGCACAGGGACCCAAGGGGGCTCAGCCTTACTGGCACCCTTGCCAGTTCCCAGAAAGGAGAAAAGAGTCACACCGAGTCCTCCACACCAGACCAGAGCAGCATGGTCTCCACACCCTGAGTGACTAGTTGATGATACACTGAACTGGGAGAATCAGCTACAGAGCTCCACTTAAACTCATGATTGCCAGGTCTGGTGGTACAGGCCTGTAATCCTGGCATGATGGAAGGCTAAAACAGGAAGTTGCTAACTTCAAGCACAGACATAGCCAGCTGAGCAACTTAGGGAGGCCTGGTCACAATGTATAAAATAAAAGATGGACTGGGGATGTAGCTCAGTGTGAAGGCCCTTGGCTGGATCCCCAGTACTAGAAAAATTAAATAAATAATGTTATAATCAACAAAGTTCTGTATTTACTGAGAGGGTGGGATTCTCCTGCTTATGTTTTATCTTAAGCCATCATGTTTTGGTGTGATCTACCAGGCAGTGACAGGTCATTGGAACACCATCTTAATCACGTTTGGCTCTGTGTCCTATCTTCCCTGAGAGACTAAGTTTCCCCAAAGGGAACATTCATTTGTCAATAGAAAAAATTACAGGAAACACACTAAACTTACCTTAAAGAAATGTTATTCCACATTACACAACTATAGGTCAACCTCAAGTGCCCTAGGGTCCCAAAGGTCTGTCATCTCCTCAGCTGGACTGTGAGTAGCTGAGCAGATTCCCTGTTTCACACTGTCCACCTCACCCCACAGGGGGACGGCACACAGTGAGTGCTGGCACCACCCGCCTCAGCATCTGGGCTACCGACTGCTGGCTTATTAATGTGGTAGAAGATCTCCAGGACAGAGCTGAGGCCCTGGTCTTCTTGAGGAGAAAAATCACAGATTTGTCACTAATATTTATGCAGAGGTAGTGAACAGATAACTTCAGGAACAACCTGCTGAACCCTTCACTGGAAGCCAGGGGACTACCACTCCTCCTTCTACCGCCCTCCACTCCTGCAAGTGAGGAAGACGCATCTGTGTGTTCATGTGTCTAGCTACCACACGGGTGGAGGCACAGTGATGAAAGAGGAAACAAGCTATGGCTAGAAAACGCTTCCTGCTCTTTGGCCGGAGCCACTTAGGTAAACTCAGGGTGCTACCTTTATTTTGCACACTTCAGAGTCTCCTATATAAAACAGCCTAGGTTAGTAACTGCATGTCCATGGTCTGGGTCAGCCGAGCATGCATCTGACATTTACCGGGCCTCCTTTTATTACCTGTAAGGAGAGCAAATGGAATAATACTAACATGAGTGAAGACTCAGACTCATTTTTGATGGAGATAAAACAGGTTTTGAAGTCGGAAAATAATCCTCTGTGTCCTAAGTCTAGACCTCCTACAAGACACATGAGGCCAAGCAAAATGTAGTGGAAAACTTCAAACTTATGTGTATGATATGTGTTGTTTTGTTATAATATTAAGTCCCCAGTGAATAGTCCTAACTATTAGAAAGTAGTTAGTAGCCTGTTTGATTTTGATTTTGTTTTTTTGTGGCACTAGGGATCCAGGCCAGTATCTTCATACCAACCTGCATGCTCAGCCCATTTTTGATTTTTGATTTTGAGACAGGGTCTCACTGAGACACTAATTTATCCAGGCTGGGCTCGAACTTGTGATCCTCCTGCCTCAGCCTCCTATAGTGCTGGGATTACAGACCTCTAACACTAGGTCTGGCTAGCCTGTTCTTATGGGTACAAATTCTCTATCTATAAGAAGCATCAATAGGGGCCCTATGCTGTGTTGTGTCACTATTCCACAACAACCCTGGAATGTAGGACCAATTTCTAACCCGATCTAAACACTGGGGAAGGAGGTAGGGAGATTTCTTAACTCTTCTGCATTCTTTTTCTAGTGTTGCCATAACAAAATAACCTAGACAGGGTGACTTAAACAACAGTAGTTAATTTTTCCGAGGTCTCTAGGCTAGGAGTCTGCGGCCAAGATGGCAGCCTCTCTGGTTGATTTGCAGGCCCATACCCAAGGCTCACAGGTGGCCTCTATCTCTCTGCATCCCCGTGTGTTTTCTCTGCGTGCCTATCTCTGCTGCCACTTCCTCTTCTTATAAAAGGATTCCAGTCATACTGGATTCACCTATGACTTCATTTCGCTTTCATTACTGCCACAAAGGGCCTCTCTCCAAATACAGCCATCATATGGAACAGGGCTTCAGCTTCGAATTGTGTTTGGAGGAACACAATTCAGACCCTAACAACTGTGCAGGTCTCCCAGCTAGTCAGTGGAGGGTCCCCAATTGCCTGGGGTCCGCCCTGCTGCTGTCTGCGCTGCTTCACTGTCCCACTGCCACTGCACTGTGGCCATGGCAAATGACATTGGTTAATTACCCATTACTCAGAGTCAAGAGAATGAAGGCCAGAGAGCAGAAGTACAGAAGGGATGCAGACGCCCGTAGAAAGGTAAGTATGAAGCTGGGCATGGTAACACATGCCAATAATCTCAGATCTCTGGAGGCTGAGGCAGGCGAGTTGTCATGAGTTCGAGGCCAGCCTGGCCTATACAGTGAGTTCAGGACCAGCCTGGACTACAGACTCAGATCCTCTTTCAGAAACAAATAAAAGAAACAGACAAGTGTGAAATCTAGAAAAACTGACTCTTAGCAAGATAGGAAATGCAGCTCACCCTCAAACTCACTCTTCCTCAGCCAAGGGCACCCTTCTCATTCCCAGGATGCTGGCTCTGTTATAACAGCAGGGCACTCCCCCTTCCCTCCTCCCATCTGGTGATGAAGGGTCTGTGTTGGTCTTCCTCCTGGAAGTCAGTGGCAGGGCACAACTCAGTCACACACTCATTTTAAAATTACAAGATAATATACAATTTAATTTTTTCCAGTCACAGTTTTTGGTAATCAAAAATTTCCAAAGATCTTCTTGGGGTGCTACAGAGCTCATAAATGCAATTAATAAAGATTTGCTGATTAGCTAGAATATGTTAAATCCAGAAAGCAAGACCCGACTTTCTCCTTCTTCCAGATAATGCTGGAAACATCAAGTATTTAGAAAGCACAGGCATTCAACTCTATCGGATTTTCCTCTTTAAAAGAACAATAATTTAAAGTGCCTGCTAGTGGAGAATTGTTAGGTGCATTTAAATGGGTATTTGTGTTCTGAAAATCCTAATTGGAACTCTTTTATTGTTGGTGTTTATGTATTGTTTGTTTTGGTTCTGAGGGAGAACTGAGGTGCCTTTGTGCATCAGGAAGCCTTTCATCTAAAACTCTAGTTTCATACAAAATTAAACCAGCCTATTGGAGCTATGACTTTACATAAAGCATTAAAACATGCTCAAGCATTGTTTTAAAAAGAAAGAAAAAAATCACGATCGTTTTTCTACATGAACCCTTCTACAGCAGAACTGCTGTGCCCTGGGAAGACACACAATCTGTGTTCCTCACTGGCTGTCCCTCACTAGGTCACCTTCCTGAACTTTGCAAGGTCATCGAGCCTTTCCAGCTACTCCTAACACACAGCTAGTGACGTAAAAAGTCTGCTTCGCTCTCAGTTGTATTGGCTACTAGCATAGAAACATCAAAAGGGCAAGGTGCAGTTTCACAGAAAAGAGACCAAATTTGTATTTACAATCTAGCACATCCTGCTGATCAGGAGGAAATGGCTTCAACTGGAATGTATCTTAGCTGTGTCAGGTGGCACAGGCCAATAATCCTAGCAATCTGGAAGCCTGAGACAGGAGGATGAGTTCCAGGAGGATCGAGTCCAGTCTGGACAACTTACTTAAGTTAGTGAGACTCTGTCTCAAAAATCAAAAGTAAAAACTGGGATGGAGATGGAGCTCAGTGGTAAGGCACTGGGCTCTATACCCAGGACCACAATAAAATAAACTAATAAACAATCCAGCAAGAATATTCCTCTGCTATCCTCCCAGCAAAGACATGGGATGTACCCATCGCAAAAGTAACCTCATCTCAAATACAAGTGTTCTTCTGATACCGTAAAAAATGCTAACAACTTTTTCAAGCATACCTTAAATAAAAGAAGGCATCATTATAAACCTTATTTGTTTTTCCAACCGAAGGGATTTAAAATTACACCCATATATTTTGATGTGTGTTTTTAGGAGTCTGTTGGCAGCCCAATCCTTCATCTGAGATATTAATTCAGGACCTCTTTGGCTTTTCTCCCTAAAATTTCCAAGTGAGAATAAAGGATGCAGTATGTTTGTGTAAAGGATAAAAGATCACCCCGATCTTTCCCCCACAATCTCCTGCTTAGAAGGAGTACGTCCTAGTGTCCTTGTCCTACAAATCTTCAACTTGGCTGACAACGCCAACATCTTCTGCCCTCATCAGGGCCACCAACATCAGCATGTTAACTTCCTTACGACTGAGAAAACCACATGCCCTCCCAAGGAAAAGACACGTGCGAATGCAAGTCCTTTCCGGCTTGTGCACATTCTTGCACTTCCCTGCACGTAAAGTTAGGACAAGCACCATATGATTGCAACCTAAATGATCAAGACAATGGATTTAACCAGAGGCATCCCCAAAGACTTCCCCCATGAGTCCATCTCCCCTGCATTCCTTTTTCAGAGCTAAACTAACTACAAAATAAATGCCAAGGTCTCCTGCAAAGCTTTACGCAATGAGTAATATGAACTGAAAGTGAAAAGGACCCAGCAGGTTGGCCCTTGCTGTGACAACACGAAATTTGTTCTCTACGAGTGCTTTCGAATCAGATCACATTCATTTTTCTTGATTACAAAGCTTAGTATTGATAAAGTAGGTCAAGCAGCTGCCTGTTTAAATTGTCTCATTGACAAATTAGTAAGTGTACATATAATATCAAGGAGTTGCTGGCCGAAAAGATGGAGGAAAAAATCCTCGTCCACAGTTAAGTCAACAACACATCAATGAAGTGATGGAGTCCCTGGCTCACGGATGCTGAGATCCTGGGAGCAGCCCAGTGAAACAGCAGGAGAACATGTCTATCTTCACACAACAGAATTACGAGGGACTATTGTTTTCCAAATTCAAAAGAGATTTAGAATGAGCTAGCACGATTTTTCCACTTGGATGCTCCTAATTAAAGACTCCTTTACAAACAATCTCCTAATTCTGCACTATGCTGCACCCCTAGGGACAGTCATCCTAAAGTGAAGGAATCACATGTCACCCTCATCTTTTATTTCAGGATATTTCTTGGTTGAAAACTGACTTTTTAAAATGGTGTTTGGGATTGAAGCTAGGCAAGCACTCTATCACTGGACTACAGCTCTGGCCCCCAAACTGGTTAAATACAAAAATAGGCTCCCTGCTGAGGCATAAAAAGATTGGTGGAGAGTAAGCTCAAATTTACGTTCCATTTCATAGCTTTCCACAAATCTCTGTCTTTGATTAGAAGCTACTTTGTTGAAAAGCAAAAGTAGATTGATCAACCCTACTGCTCAATGCTGGCTGTCAGAAATACACTTTTCCTGTGAACTATTCTCCACCCTCATGAGCCCCAGCTCTGGCCAATCGGGTTCTAACTCTCCTGAGTGCACTTTCTCGCATGGTATACACCGTAAACTGCTATAAGCCACTAGTCTTAGCAGCCCAACCAAAGCATACATTCATTGGAGGGAGAGGGATAACCACAGACAAATGATGTAGAAAACTTGCTAAGAATCTATTTCAAGCCAGGACTGATAGCACAGGTCAATAAACTTAGCACTTCGGTAAGCTGAGGCAAGAGGATCTCAAATTTGAGCCCAGCCTGGGCAAATTAGCAATTTAGTGAAATACTGCCTCCAAAAAAAAAAAAAAAAAGGAAGAAGAAAAGAAAGAAAAAAGATCTATCTTATGCAACTGTGACCTTAATTCTGGTTTCTTTGTCCAAAAAATAATTAATTTAAAAATCATTATGTCCAAAGACCCTAAAGCAGGAAGATTTAAGTTTTTATTAGTTCAGGGCAGCCAAGGGACCGCCAGACACACACACACTCAATTTCATCCAAGTCAGTGGCCTCACTGTTCACCCCGTCCTTCATCATCGGCATCATGACCACTGGGACCCTCACCGCCTGGGAGCAGTTCATGACTTCTCTTTTTTAGTCTAGATAGACAAGGCTTTCCAAAAGCCTGAGATTAGTTTATGGAATCAAACCTGCTAACCAAGGAGTCAGGTTTAAGGCAAGAGAACAAACAGCAGAGACTTCATGAACATGACTGAGCAGGGAACCAGTTTCCACCGACCAATGACAAAACGACCCTGGCTGGCAGTCAGCAGCGCAGAGATGCTGAGGAAGTGTGGCCCTTTAGTCCTTTGGAAGTGCAAATCTTCCTCCTCTTCCTTATTTAAATGACCTGTCTAGGACCCATAGATCAGCATCTCTTCACTGATTTTACCCAATATTTCTTTTCCACTGATTGATTGATCAATTGACTGAAGTTCTGAGGATAGAACCCAGGGCCTTCCCATGATGCCACATCCTCAGCCCCCCCCCCCCTTTTTTTTTTGGCTCTGATTTTGAGACATGGTCTCACTACACCACCAAGTTGCTCAGCTGGGCTTGAACTTGTGATCCTCCTGCCTCAGCCTTCCAGAGAGCTGAGATGACAAGTCTGCACCACAAGGCCCAGCGATTTCCTTTCGTTTAGGGTCCCATAGACTGTGGATCAAAAAGGCCTTCTTTGGGTAGAAGAACGCCCTCAGCTGGAATAGAGAAGGAGAAGCAGGAGAAGGAGAAGAAAAAAGAGGAGGAAGAGGAGGGGGAAGGAGGAGGAGAGACAATGGCGGCATGTGCAAAATACACATTCTGAGAAAACAGGAGGCACTGAAGGAAACAGATCAAAATGGAAGCAAAAGCCAACTCCAAAGGATGTCCAGGCAAGCCAACAACACAATTCACAAGCACATCGCAACACTGGTAACAGTTTCCTCCTGCTCCCAGCGCCCCAGCCCCATGCCTCCAGTTGGTCTCGGGTCTCAAGGGTCGCTCTGAGTGCGCAGGCGCCTAGTGGAGGTCACGTGGTCTTTCCTTGGCATCCTCCCTCGGGCTGCCTGCTTAGCCTCGATCTGCCTGTCCCCTGCATCTACCTGTGGATTATCCATTCATCTTTTAATAGCCAGCTCCACCGTAAGCTCTTCGTGGGAGCTCCTTGTCCCCATTCGGTACCCCTGTGTCTGTTACGGCACTTAACAAGCTGCACTGTTGTTATTAAATTCTTCCTTGGTTCTCAACAAAACTAGGAGCTCTGGATGGCCAGGCTAATCCTGTACGTTCTTTAAAACCAAAAAGGAAAAAAAAAAAATCTGCCACCGGGCAGATTAAATTTATATCTTATTCTTGTCAAGATTTGTCTTAGCAAACTGATAATAGTGTATCTGCTTCTCGAGAATATTGTGCAAATTAAACAATTTAGTTGCCAACCACAGACTGGGTGCTGGGCACCACCAGGCTTTACTTCCTTCCAAAACCCAGAACCCAGCAGAACCCAGCCCACTTGCTCATGCCCGGTATGCCCAGGGTGGATCACACTGAATCCCTAGTACCGTGGCTGGCCAATTGTGTGCAAATGGGACACAGAGTTAATTTCATTCGCTCTTGTTAACTGACAAGTATGTAGAAGAAGGTACCAGACGTGAAGCATCAGAACCTAGGGCCACATTGCCCAACACAGGAGCCAACGAGCAAGCACCCACGGCATTCCTGTGGTGACAGACTGAGCTGACCCGGAATACTTGTTTTTGGACTTGATGGTCTCCCTATCCGTCATCTCTAACATGGAAATGAAAACATACATGCTTTCTTCTTCCAATCACTGACATGACATGGTTAAATGGGAATTTTCAGGAGGCTGAGGGACTCACACATGGGATAGCCATGGCCTCTTCACAATTGAGAGTTGCAGCTGGAGGCCTTTCATCAACGTTTAAGGATTGACAGAAGAGACTGAGAGAAGAGAAGAGGGAAGAAGACAAAAGGAAAGGCACGGTAGCAGAGCTTGACGCTGAGACACCCCTGCACGGCTGAGTGTCCCCTGCCACGTTCCTAGAGATTCAGACCAGTGCACACAATGGAGCAGAACTCCGTAACTGGCCCTGAAAGAATTTCACAATTACGATTTCTTACTGCTTCTACCTGGCAAAAGAAGGACTCCAACCTCCGGCAGCATGCAGAGCTGCCTGCCTCGTCCCCAGGCCACACGGCGTCCCCTCGGCCCCTCTGAAACCACCACGTCACGCCATTAGCTCCGAGGAGAAGCAGAAAGGCATCGTGCTAATTATGTGTACACAGACAGCCATGTAATATCCAGAAGCCATTTGCTTTCTTTTAATAGCCCACTTTCATCTTATTAATAAAAAGTAAAAACTCTGACTTCCTCCCAATCACCTAGAGCTTTTAACGGAAATCTTTTCTTCCACCAGCCCAGCTTTTCTCGGGCTGATCCTATAAACACTGCTGGCAATTTTTCCCCAACGCCTCTAACATATTTTCACTTAGCACCAGTTTGATGTATAAGATCTGACAGCCCGGCAGTTATAGGCCACCTGCATCCCTGTCGCCATGACAACAGCGAAAGACAATCCATGATCCCATGCCCTGGTCACACGTTTCAATACGGCTTATCTGCCCAGAGCCACTGAGTCTAATGGAAGAGAGTAATTACCATCTTCCACTCATTGTCAAAACTCCCACCATATAATGCTCTTCAAAATTATTTTATTCCTCTCACATGGCTGCTTTGCAAAAACTCAAAGAAATCTTAAGTGCGAAGGGGGTGGACGCAGGAAGAGAGCGCCAGGATGGGTGGAAAGGCAGCTGCTGCGCCTGACCGGGCCCTGGGCAGCGCATGAGTACCCCGGCCAGCGAGAGGCCACGTAAATAATTCTGCCTTGCTGGCTACGTCCTAAGATTTTTGAAAATCTGCTTCAGAAAATCAGACAGTAAAATGTCGTAATTTTGGCCAGTGGCTACTGACAGAACCCGAGTTCAGGGGCTGTGATCTCCCATCCCTCCCCAAGGGACTACACGGCAAGCACAGAGACACTGAGCAGCGTAGCGGCTCAGATACAGGAAATAAGGAAGAGGCAGAGGCTTTCTGCGGGCGGGCTGTTCCTGCAGTCCTTCCCCACAGTGTGTCCCTCCCCGTCCTTCACACTCTAATGATGAAAATGGACACCAGGCAGGCAAAGCATTTGTTTGCCTAGCATGCACGGGGTCCTGGGTTCATTTCCCAGCACCACATGAAAAAAGCCTGACGCGGTGGCACATGCCTATAGTCCCAGCACTCAGGAGGCTGATGCAGGAAGACTGCTATGAGTTTGAGGCCAGTTTAAGCTACATGGTAAGTTCAGGCCAGCTTGAGCTACAGAGCCAACCTCTGCCTCAAAAAAGTAAATGAATAAAAATAAATAAAAACAGACACCTTACTGTCCAGCTGTGCACTCAGCAGGGCAGGTTCTTGGTGATGGACACAATCCTGCCTTTGAGAACAGCCTCATTCATACAGCATTAAAAGGTGAACTTTGACCAGCAAACATTTTTGTAGGAAAACCCTAGGGAGAAAAGTACTTACCGGAAAGAGTAATTAAATTTAAAGGCACCATGAAGAGTCACATGAGCTCAGGAAGTAAATTATAAAGAGCAAAAACTGGACCAGAGGACACAGAGAAAGAGGAGTCTGTGTGACTTCAGGTCCAAGCAGTTCAAACTTCGTGAGATGACTCTACTTTATTTTTTATTCAGTCCTGGTACCTGGAGATTGAGTCCAGGACCCTCACACGGAGCTACTGAGCTATATATCCCAGTCCTTTTTCATTTTGAGATAGGGTCTCACTAAGTCATAAGTTGCTCAGGTTGGGCTTGAACTCATGATCCTCCTGCCTCAGCCACCTAGAATGCTGGGCTCATAGGCAGGTGCTACTTTACACCTAGCTCAACTCCACCTTCTTTAACTTCAGCTTTCTTCACAGAAGTAAAATCATGCCCACTACCCATTCATTAACTATCAATAACAAGAAAGTTATATGAAGTGGTTCCTAGCCTTGTGGTCAGCATAAACCCTTCTTATTAAGAAAAAATTAGCAATTTCATGTGACAAAATACATAGCAATCCACAGAAGGATACTTAAATCTTAAATATAAATACTGAACTCTTACTTTCGTATTTATACACCTGTCAGAAAGTGCCTGAAATGTTTTATGTATGACTAAATCCTAAAAACCATAGACATAAAGCATTCAGCCAGCTATCAAAACATTATAGTTATGAACAGACTAGACTAAATTAAGTGTATTAAACATGGCATTATACATATCTGTGGTTCTCAGCCTTCTCAACACCAGGGACCACGGGTTAGTTGAAGACCATTCTCCCAAGGCTGGGGAAGGAGGCAGAGTGCTGCTTCCTCTCAGAGCAGTAGCGGCATTAGAACCCAGGAGGAGCTTACCTAAGAGATGAAACTGAGGCGGAGCCTACAAATGGAAAACTTCAATCATTTGCATAATTTTTACAGGACATCACAATACAGATGCTTGCAAACACAGCAGATGTTCAGAATGCTCTGATCAGAATGGCTAGAACATTCCAACCAATTCTTCCAATTTTAACACTCACATGAAGTATATTTTAATCATATTTGTGGATTTTACTTATCCTAGTTTTGACCTTTCTCCCTTACAGTGGAATTTGATAAATATTTGGATAACAAGAGCTAGATAAATATAAACACCTTAACAGGACAAGGCTGGAGAATTCAAAATGATATTTTTAAAAAAAACTATTTTCTTTCACTGTGAGAGATCCAATATGTATCAGTCTTTTGTAATCTTCCTGCATTCTTGACCTTAAAAGTGTCCTCTGCCAATCTGGTGGTGCAGGCCTGTAATGCCAGCACTCTGGGAGGCTGAAACAGGAGGACTGCAAATTCAAGCCCAGATGAGATAACTCAGTGACTCAGTGAGGCCCTGTCTCAACAACGAAAAATAAAAATAAGCTGAGAATATAGCTCAGTTTGAAGGCCTGAGGACCTGTCTCCAATCACACACACACACACACACACACACACGCACGCACGCACACGCACGCACGCACACACAATCCTCATCTCATTGGAAGGGTAAAGCTTGCACATTGCCAGGGAAATCTCCTCTTAAGGAAGCCAGAAGTGCCCCAATCAATGGAAACAGTGGCAGCAGTCGCTCTCCATGCACCTATGAAGCCTACTCCTCGTCCTGCCCTCTTCAACAATTCTCTATCGTCCTGAGGTTGACGTCTCTGAGGACCACAGACCCGTTCGTTCCTTTAAAGAATGATTGTCACTTTAGGTTTGTCTGATGTTTCATCATGACTAGATTCAGGTCGCTGTTTCTAGAGTAACAGAAATAATACCCTATCTTTCCCAGTGCATCCTATCAAGAGGCATATTGTGTTGGTTGTCTCTACACTGGTGATATGAACCTGGATCATTCCGTAAAGTGGCATCTTCCAGTCACTTCCGGTTGATTTCTCTGCTGCAAAGTTATTACTTTCAAGAAGCAGCATTTGCCTTTGCAATAAAAAGTAATCTGTGGGTAGATACATTGAGGCTACATAAATAACCTCTTCCCCCAGCACCAGTCTTTGCACGCACTGATGATTCTGTAAATTCCATCCTTCTTTATAAACGTGCTATTTTGGGGGGTAGGGTGTGCAGCTAAGGACTAGAGTGCTTGCCTAGGAAGTGCAAGGCCCTGGATTCAATCCCCCAGGAACACATAATGGGTGGGTGTGGTGGCGCATGCCTGTAATCCCAGCACTCTGGAGGCTGAGGCAGGAAGACTGCCTTGAGTTCTAGGCCAGCCTGGGTTATGCAGCGTTCAGGACCAGCCTGGACTGTGAAGCAAGACACTGTATCAAAGACATATAGACAGGCATACATACAGACTGATAGATAGACTTCCTATTTGGCTCTGAATAAAATCTTTCTTTGGCCCCTCCCATCTATTTGAGTACTTTCTGTATCTGTATGAACTTACGGGTTGATATACTACTAACTTGGTTATCATCTATTACCATACTTATTACGATTGTCAAATTCTCCCAAGTTGGTCAGTGGCAACTCATCATTCCAGACCCTGTCATTCTGATTCTTTGACAATTTCTTCTACTTCCTGGCTTAACAAGATGTTCCAGGTCCCTGTTGTACTTTCCCTGCACTAGCCCAGGAATGCAGCCATTTTTACAAGCCATGCTCTGTAGTTTGAAAGGTTAATATGTTGACGTTTTCCAACACTACGACGTGAATACACTCAAGGATGCATGCAAAGAGTAATTATCAATCTGTTCAGAAGATGAGCATCACTGGTTAATCTGTAGGAAGCTGCCAACGAGCACTGCTCATATCCTATGCTTGCTTCCAGGATCATCAGAACTGGCTTTGCTTCTGGCCACACACAGCTGGGCTATGAAAGCCGAGGGACAGCTAAAGGTCAGAGGATGAAGGCGAGGACAGAAAGATGAGAGTTCCGGCACAATGGCACGAAAGGGAGGGGAGGCCTGGCAAGGCTGCCAGCCACCTGGACTGGGCCCAACGGGGTAAAGGTTCTTTGCAGAACCAGTTGAGCTCACCAAGGAGGTGAGGGGCCCTCATCCTCTAGAATCAGGACCAAATTATTTATGGTATTTCACTTGCCCCCAAAACAGCATCTGGTTGCCTTCTATATACAACTACATGGTGACCTGAAATTGGTCTGCCAGTGAGAAAATATTGTTTTCTGCTCTTTTCATAACTAAAAATGAAGTATAGATAAACTTTAATGCAATTCTCAGAAGCAAGGGGCAACTTAAATTTTCCAGAGCTGGAAGTCTACGACATTTTACTCTTAGGAATAAAATCACTAATGATTATACGAAAATTACTCCGGCCATTCCTGGAGCTTTGTAAAAGATGGAGCTGGGAAGACAAGTTAGGTGAAAGTTTTATTAGCCTCCTGGTAAAAGTCCACTCTGCTCAGAAGCTCCTGATCACAGAACCCAGGCTCTCTAGCAGGAGGAGAATATTTCTGCAATGTCACCAGTCACACAATGCTTCAATGGGTCTAGGAGAATCAGATCTTCCAGGTTCTACCCCAGTAAATAGTACCAAGGACATTCCTCTTTCACAAGTTTTAAACCCAATCACTGCCTTTCAATGTAAGTGACCAGAATGCCTGCCAAAGCCTGGAAGCCATCTGCTTGGCCAAGGTGGAGAGAGTCCTTCACCTCTATGGGAATTCTGGCCATGCCACATAAGTGAGGGGACACATAGCTCTGAACAAAGAACATCAGCTGCCCAGGAAAGTCGATCTCAGGAGGAAGCTTGAGCCCAACACAGGTCTTAAAAAGGTCCTAAAACTTACAAGAGTCGAAATTCCCCTCCCCAAGGACAAGCAGCAGCATGCAACTTCTGTGAGCCCTCACCTCTGCTGGGTGGGTTTTTGGTCCTCGATGCAGCTCACCTGCCCTCCAGCCACCCATGCTCCTGTAAGAAACCCCACCCCTACACCTGTAAGAAACCCCAGTAAAGTCATTGGATTACAAAACTGGACTCTGGTGCAATTGCTACTTTGGTCAGTCATCTGTGTCTTATCTGGGGTGAAGACACATTCATATCTCCCCAGGCAAAGCTTAATGCAACATATAGACACTTGGAACCTTTCTAATTGAACGAAAGTGATGAATCTCACTTAAAGCTAAGATGCAGAGCAATGAAGGACTTAGAAACAGGCCAGCAGGTCTAAGCACACTACCCTCTGGCAGGGGAGACCCACGTGTTGGATTTTACTTTGATGCTCCCATATCTGATCCCACCCACTTGACCCAGCTCAAGGGAGTGGAGGTGAGCCAGGGAGAGAAACTCCACCTCCTGTGGTGGCGCTTCTATCAGAAGCTAAGGCCGCTGCTGATCTGACAGGAGGGGGAGCTCCTCTCCCCGCTCCCCTCCAGCTGCTGCTGCCATTTCAAACAGCAAACCACCTTGTAACAATGTCCCCTCCACACCCTGCGCTCCTTGGAAAAATGGTCTTCAACTAAGCCATTATAAGATGGCATTAGAGCTCTTATCATAGCACATGTGGAAAGACGTGGAGAAATCTCACCAGCTGCTTCAGTACAAGGCCTGCGTCCCTGTTCTCCTCTGGATTTCCAGCAGTCTCTAGAGTAGCTGGCACAGAGGGGCTTCAAAACCTGTCTGCTGCAGCTGGAGGCTGCCATGAGTCCAAGGCCAACCTAGGCTACCTGGGGACTTGAGGATCCACCTGGACTACCCTGTCTTTAAAAAAAAAGCACACAAACAAACAAACAAAAACTGTTTGCATTGAAGACTGTTGTCAAAATGGCCAGTATTGTTTTTCCTTTCACCTAAGCAGATCAGCAGAAGCTCATCTTAATTAAAACAGAACTATAATATTATTTGGTACAATATCACAGCCATATATAGCTGTTATCTAATTGCAATGCAATCAAATCTCTGATATTTTTAGGCACTTACTTCCCTTGAAACACTCCATAACTACTCTTAAAGAACTATCAACGTATTTCTACTGTATATAAGTATGTTTTCTTTTTTAACACTTTATTGACATTTTCAATACATACTGGAGGAAAAATATAATAAATCCCTATCATGCAGTTTTGACTTGTGGCTAATCCTCTTTCCTAAACATATCACAGCTATTTTTCTACCTTACATCACATTAAAACAAATTCCAATACCATATCTTTAAATATTGCAGAGCACACTCTTTATTCAAAAGTATAACCATAATACTATTTTCACTTCTAGAAAGTATTTAATAACTAGCCCTACCATCAAATAGTTAGGGAGCATCAAAAGTCCCACTTGTCTCAATTCTTTTACACTGGCAGTTTAAACAGTTAAAATACACTGTTACTTTATACAATTCATATGAAAATTGCTCTATTTAAATAAAACGCACCAAACTCATATCCTATAAAACCGTAACACTCCACTGGACAAGACACATGAAGCTGTATTTCGATGCCATGTACTAATTATACTGTTAAAATTTTGTTAAAACATTTGTCCTATATAGATATGTAAAATAATTTTTCAGTTCATTACCTTTCCACCCAAAGGCTTTATCCCAAAAAGACTTCCACATGAGTTAGCACTACTTCAGAGTTATTCCTACCCTATAACAATACACTTTATTTTTAAGACTTCAAGTACCTATTTTTCTTCCTCCTGGAACTCAAGTGCTTAGTTTCCATTTACACAAATGCTTTCACCTTCAATTTTCAGTCTTCAAACTATGGGTAGGAGAAAAATGCCACCTATGAAGCAATTCATAAATAAGTAAGGAATGCAAAGTTATCAAACATCCCCGATAATTTTGCCTGGGGGTGCAAACTAACACCCGGACAGGTTGGCAGTCTCCTCAGCCAGACCCACGACTATAGGGAGAGGCTCAGGTGCAAGCGAGAGACTTGGGAGCAGCGGTATCAGTTCCCTTGTTGATGAACTTGCACACATACAAGAAATCCTGGGACCACAGCACACACGTGACACTCAACACAGTTAGCTTCATCAATGACAAAACATTCCAAATCAGAAATACTTTGGGGGTTAGGGGTACAGCTCAGTGTTTAACTTGCCTAGCATGTGCAAGGCCCCGGCACCACATAAAGATTAGCTAGGTATAGCTAGGCACTCATGAGGATGAGGCAGGAGGGATGCCCAAGCTTGAGGCCAGCCCGGGCTACATAATGAGCTCAGGACAAACCTGGACTACTGAATGGGATCCTGTCTCAAAAAAAAAGGATACTTTACAAAATATGGTTTTATAATTTAAAAATACTGAAACACAAATTACATCAAGAGTATTCCATTTATGCAGCTAAAATCTTTGAAAATCTGAAGGCGTTTCTGTAGAAAATCTTACCACTTGATGGATACTGAAGTGAAGATTTTACAAAATTAAGATTCTCTTTTTTATAATGCAAAAACTATCCTTTTAAAATTTACATTTGAATATGAAGGGGTCCTATGAAATACACTCAGTGGCCATGCAGATGTCAATTTGAATGCAGAAAATATTTACTAACTTGTACTAATTGAAGATACAGTGACAAGAAAATATGTGTAAATGCCCAGACTACAAATACTTCCTGAAGCTGTGTCCTTGAAGAGACTCACTTTGGTGATTATCTTGCAAAAATAATTCTGCAGCTATTTTGTTGCTTTTTTGGGTTTTTAGGATGCATCTATATAAAAGCATTTTATTGTACTGAATAGGTTACATATCCTACCCTGTGCCTTTTATTTATTGGTATGTTTCATGCAAGGTAAAAAATTCTACTACCATTACCATAAATTCTGAACAAACAAACTCAAATTAGTCTAGCTGTACTGTAGTCCCAGGATTCTGAATGTTTTACTGTGTTTCCCATGCACTCTAGCCTGCACATAGGGCCCCAGCAAGCCGGCTTATTCAGAAGGCTCCTTAGGTGAAACTGGCCCTGAGGGGTCCCTATGTGTCACTGAGGAAGACACCTCACCAAGAACATTTCTCTTGCACGCTCAGGAGTACTGTGGTCACCAGAAATGAAGGTGTCTGTTCTACTGCAATACAAGGACGAAGGCACTGGCAAAAAACACAGAAGAAAACATGGGTCACATGGAGCCAACTGCCTGAATTCAACCCCTTCAGGCAGGCATGTTAGAAATGGCTGCTCTGACCCCAGATGCCCGCCCACTGCTTCAAAAGTTGTCCTTCCTTCTGTTACCAGTTATGGCCACTTGCAGGCAATGCCACTTTAGCGGGCTTATCCCCCCTGATCTCCACTCCCAGAGACTTGACTCTACAGGAGTCGCAGTGGGTTTTGAGGAAGCTAAACACAGTCATCCAAATCAACTCGGTAACACTTAGCCTGTAAGATGCACCCAGGGATTGTGACTCATGACAAAGGATTAGCACGCCAGATCTTCAGCCCCCCTCAAGATGAAATGTTCAGAAAGCGCAGGCACTGGCCACTGTGCAGGCCCCTGTGCGCCACTGCCCTGGACACCTGGGCTGTGGTGGGGATCACCAGTGGGCAGAATGCACAGGACAAGCTGAGGTCCAGGATCTGCTGGCTTTCCTCTGCCACGGCAGAAGTTTTTTTTAAAAAAAATGTTTTTCGTTCCTCTTTAGCAAAATAAGTTGTATTTTTTGTTTTCCAAATGGGGATTTCTCTCCTCAGCTATTATCCTTTACATGATTCGTGGTGACTTGTAAGATTTTATTACAAGCAAAATCCTTTTTACAGGGAAATCCTTTATCTTCTTATTTACTACAACCTATCAAAAGCAAATGTTGGGGTTCCTAGTTATACCAATCCAGATACATCGCCTGTGTTTTCTTAGACACATGCCATTGCCTCTCAAAAAGTCTAAATTTACTTGCACTTGGAGCTTCTGACATTAAAATCTAACTTCTAAAATTAAATTTAAGTGCAGTTATATTTTTCATGTATACTCAAAATACAAACCTTAAAAAAGTATGATTTATGGAATACTTATTTCCCTAAGAAAATATTTGAGCACTTTATTGGTGACAAAGGAAGGGTGATTCCAAACCAGAAATCCTTTGTAAAATACAGTTGAGTTTATAATTCACAAAATACATCAAAATCATAAACAGACATAGGGACTTCGTTTCATCCCATGCCAACTTCCCAAACCCCATACAAATACATAGAGGTTTTTTGTAATGTTGGGGACCAAATGATGAAACCCAGAGCCTCTCCCACGTAGGCAAGGGCTCTACCACTGAGTTGCAGCCTCAGCCCCTTCGGTTTTATCTTAATAAAGTAGCCAAAGCTTTGAGATTCTCAAAGGAGCAGGACAGGGTCTCTAAGCACATTGCACAAGATTATAGAGGCCAATAGTCCAGATTAACGAAGAGAATTTTAGCAAATAATCCTCAGGGTCATTTGCGTATAAGTGTTTTAAGGCTTCTTGAAGATAACTACATATTGCGATACGTGCAAATGCCCGAAACGAAATAAGGCCTTATAAGAACTTGGTAATTCCATTTGCTGTAATGTTCCAAGACAGGAATCAGGACATCCATAACAGACATTTCTTCAGAGTCTATAGCTATGCAATGGCCACAAAAGATGTTCTCTATGGTATCAGCATTACTTCATAAGTCCAAATATTTGGGATGTTTTCCCCTTCTTTCCCAACTGTGTTCACTCGCCTAAAAAATACAAGCCATGGGGACACACTCAGGGGTCAAGCACTTGCCTACCATGAAGGGGCCCTGGGTTGGATCCCCAGCACTACAAATGTTGATGAGATGATAACAGGCGTGAGCACAGACCTTCCAGGCTCCCACCACAGCTCTGCCACTTACTAGCTGTGTGACCTGGGTCAAGTCACCTACTCCGTCTGTGCCTCTATTTTCTCAGCTGTAAATATACCTACTTCACTGGGTTGCTATGACGATAACATGAGCTGCCAACCATGACATGCTTAGTGTAGTGGCTAATACATGCTAAGGAGCACACGAGCAACAGCTCATGAAAAAACATGTTACACATATGAGAATCAGGTAGCAGAACCGTAACTTTGACTATCTTTGTGGGACCTTTACTATACTCCAGGGTGAAAAAAAATTGTATGTGACATAGAAATGATTTTGGGAAACCCTGAGTCATTGCTCTGGTCAATATTTATATTTCAGCCCCACTGAACATGAACAAGCTGTAGTGGGGGAAGAGAGGGTAATATTTTTTCCAGTTCTAAAAATAACACATGTAAGAGCCACTTCCCATCCAGGTATGCCAGACTGTCTCCCAGCTGTTCCCACACAAGGCCTCAGAGGGTGCTTTCAGGAAGGAAAGGGAGTCTTACATTTTAAATGGAATCAATCAAGCCAACCAAATTATTTTTTGATAAGGAATTTGACAATTAGCGTGAGCTTATTAACAAGAGGAGTAGTAGTAGCACCTTCAGTTAAAGGTACCTGAACACATATTCCAATGGTCTAAATTTGTTGTTTTTTGGTGCCAGACTTGGAACCCAGGGCCTCACACATATTAGGCACATGGTCTCCCGCTGCATCACATCCTCAGACCTTCATACATACTGTACACAGCAAAGTCTATGAAAGCATTCCTCATAGAATTCAAAGCAAAAGATTAGAAGGAGTATAATGATGTTTTTAAAACTTACTCCAATTAGGTCAACCTCAAGATTGTGTCCTCACTGCTAATTTCACATGACAGAAAAACCCATTCTGCTTCCTACTACATCATGCATTTACAGAGATGCCAGTGTGATCAGCAATTTTAATAGATCCCCTCATTTCAGATGGTGAAAAAGGAATCTAGATTCAGCCATTAAAGTCCTATACTAGAGAGAAATCAATTTAATTACATGAATGTGTTCTTTCTGGCTATGGTAGCCTCACTTCTCACGTTGTGTGATGGATTTATAAAAACACGCCAGTGTAGCTACATATCCTCAGGAGAGACACCTCTCACAGACACTGTGGGATACCCAGTACTTATGCACTTGAAGCTAGGAGCTCTTCTGTGGTCAAACACTTCTCAGTCTATTTGGTCGACTACTCCAGAGAAGCAAATTAATAGTTATTGTGGGATTGAAAAGAGACTCCCAATCACAGTCAAGCTGGTCTGTCAAGGTTAAAAGCTAACCAGAAGGTGACGTCTACACTGTTGATCCGCTGACCTCTCCTAATGAGTACTGAGCAGTGGTAAATTACAGGTTACTGCTGATACGTACACAAGAACACACAAAAACCTGCACATCCAAGCTCGATGATGTCTTACAAAAGTAGTCATGACCCAAGGACCAATCAACGAAACCTGTGGCTGAGCTGGTGCTCATCTTGTTTTTCTGCACCCTCCTTGGTAGATGGAACTATGCAAATATGTCTGAGGGACATGAAATTTTAAGGCCATCCAGTCCTGAGGCATCATGCTTCCACATTAATCTTTTGCATTTTGTTGCCTATAATCCTTTCCCACAGTTCTAATTTTAGATAGAGTTAGTCCACAAGAATTAATCTTTTCCTGTACAAAGACTGGTCAGGGCTAAGATCGAATAGTTTCTCCTTAATCTTTTTTTTTTCCTTATAGGAAACATAGGGGTTGTGTTATTAACTGGTCTTTTTACTCTGACTTTTCATTTTGAAATGACCAGCAGATAGGCAGATAGAGGAAAGGTGTTCCTCACTGCGTTTTCCCAGAGCCAATGCGTACAGGAACATCCAGCTTCTGATTCAGCAGTGTCCTTGGGAATGGGTTACATTCCAATGGTCTTGAACCATTATTTTTAAAAAATACACAGTGGCTTCAGGAAAGAAAAAAAAAAAGTACTCCTAGTATCCTAGGAAATCTTTTAGGCTAAAAACTCTAAATCCAGACTAAGGGACAGGCTTAACTTTAAGCTTCTAATAGTCTGCCTGTTCCTGAGACCACAGGCAAGCTGTTTCCTACAAATTCTGCCACTGAATACTTTGGGGAAACAACACTGAAAGGCCAAGTTGTTTTCAGCTGGACACAAAACTGATGAGCTCGGACTCAGTTTCTTGGCTTCTTAAAGCTCTTGTTTTGTTTGGTTTTGTTTGAATCTTGCACAGGGATCACTGAAGCAGGGAGATTTGGCTGTTCCTAACTGGGCCAAAGAGGCACAAATATTAACTTTCCCTAGCACGTACCATAGCCCAAGTTAAATTCAAAATGTTAAATACCCATTATTTTCACATAAACAATCCTGCATTACAAGCCTCAGAAAGAGAGATTAGGTTGGCCATTTTTTTCTCTTGATTCCAGTAGCAAATAAACTCCACTGTTCCACAATCATTCAGAAATATTCTTTGACTAGCAAGCAGGAATAAACCACAATTCTGAAGGGAAAAGAAAAGGTGTCTGGCTATGAAGGCTCTGGAGGCAGGGAGAAAACCACTCATTATACACCCCACCCATTGACTAGCCTGCATTAATACTCAATGTGACAAAGTAAAAGGTAGGGTTTTACAAATACACTTTATTGTATTAATTAAATGTCCTGTCAAAGAGGTATTACTCTCTCTCTCTCTCTCTCTCTCTCTCTCTCTCTCTCTCTCTCTCTCTCTCTGCGGTACTAGGGGCTGAACCATTCACACCGAACCATCTCAAACACCCACACACACCTTTTTTTTTCTTGGCCTGTTAGTACTCCTCACTATTCAGGTCTGAATGAGATAAAGCATTAAAAGAGTAAATAAGTTTACACTTAGTCTGGGGGAAGCAGCCTCTTTAAAAGATGTCTGATTTATTTTTGTGTAGGCAGATGGGGAAGATGAGACAAGTCTCCCTCGTAAATGAAAAAGGAAGAACACAGGAACTAAACCTCAAAACCCCTGGAGAGTTCTGGAGTGAAGGATGGTATGGAAATCAGCCTTCTCATCACTGAGACACAGTATCCAACACCCACAACTTAAAGGATGCAAGGTTTGATTTGACTCAAGGTTTCAGGGGGGTGAGTCCATGGCCGCTGGCTCCCAGACAGGAACATCATGGCGGAACAGTGAAGTGGGGCAAAGATACACAGCTCAGGGGGTCATGATGCAGAGCAGGGAACCATGCCAGTGAAGAAGGGGTGGGCAGGGGACCAAGAACATACTTCAAGGCCACACCTCCATCCAAGGCAATCACAATCAAGGTGACAATTAAGTTTAACAATCACATATAGTGAAGTCTTTTATTTATTTTTTTTTTGAGGCATATCACTTAGTTGCCCAGGCTGGACTCACAATGTAACCTCAAGACAAATAACATTCTCCTTGGCCAGATTTCACAATATACCCTGAAGTGATTAAGGTTTGAAATCAAATCCCTAGTTATACTCCAGGTTTTAGAACTAACCTAATTTCCCCTCAGAATTTCCAAACATATGCTGACAACCACTTACTAGCTTTCTCCTCTCTCAAACTTCCAACATAAGTAGTCAAATGCTTTTCTTCCAACAGACTTCCCTTTATCCTCTACAGTCTTTAAAAATCACACATTCTGTTCTTTTCTTGCAAAGTCTTCTTGAGGGTTCTGGAGTATCTGTCTCAAGTTCCACGCTGTGCACATGGTATTGTATGCTAGCCTCTCAATACCTGTCCATGGAAAGCTGAAAGTAGTGGCTAATCTGAAGCAAAATCAAGGATACTCCTTGGTTTCAAAATACCACCCACCCCCAACACACACAGAGCTCCTCTTGATTTATTTACCTTAGCAAGTGCCTAACACTACATCCAGTGCCTAACGCAGAGATGCACCATTCTACCATGAGTAGGTGTGCCTCTGAGTGATTCTGGGAGGGAAAACAGACATTTCCAAGTCTCCTATAATTTGGAAAGAAATAATAATCACTAAGAATCCCCTTTCAATGGCCTGAAAATCCCATAGAAGTTATTCCTGAGAAGCATGACAAAAATCTAGGTAAAGACCAGAAGCCATGAGCTACCAGAAAAACAGAACCCTAAGAAGCTCTTTATATAGTGTATCCTAAAGATTGGAGTATAGCTCAGTAGCACAAGGGATACAGATACAGCATTTGGAAATTCAAGGCTAGTTGCTTAGCTGCTAAGCCTGTAGGAAACATGGAATGCCTCTTTTTTTTAACATAAGAATGCCCATGATGAAGCTGCCAAAGTCTCCCAAATTCCATCATCCTGAATTCCAGGTCACAAATAGACAGAATCCAGCATCTGCGACTGCCACAGAAGCAAGTCTCTCTAGGTCAATATTTAGTCTACAAATGTCCTATATCCAAGACAGAGTCAGATTCCATAACACAGAAGAGTCAAGTTCTTCCAAAAGAAACAACTGATAGAAATTGTTTCCTAATGTCCCAGAATTTAAAAAAAAAAAAAAAAACCTGAACACTGCTTTGGTTTTTAAAATTAAGCTTAACTTTAGCTTATTTTCCAATGTGTGGAAGTTTAGACATTCAATTTGTATATGTCCTATCAAAGAATACCTCACTGGAGGACTAGCTCAGTGGTTTAAAAGCTTGCCTGGCAAGCTTAAGGCCCTGAAATAGATTCCCCAGCAACACAGAAGCTGAGCACAGTGGCACACAACTGTAATCCCAGCACTCAGGAGGATTGTCGTGAGTTCAAGGCCAGCCTAACCTATGTAGTGAGTTCAGGACCAACCTGACTACAGAGCAAGACCCTGTCGCAAAAAAGAAAAAGAAAGAAAACAGAAAAAAAAAGGATCCTTTAATTTGTATCCGACTGGAAATTAACATTAACATAAATAAACTGAAAGTCAATAAAATGAGCATTTTGTACAATTAAACACTATTCAAATGAGCATATATTGAAACAATAAAGAATTTTCCAAGGAGGGCGGCAGGGAGAACCTCTTTGGTGATCTTATGATGTCATTCCTCTTATTCTTTCCAACAATCTAAATTATATTACACACATATTCTTACCTACACACCGAGCTTAACAACTGACCACAGCACTCCTATGGTGAAAAGATACGTGCTTTAAAGAACCAATACCATAATTCCAGTTAACAAACTCACTTTTAAAATAATAGCAATGATAACAAAAGACTGAAATAGCATTGGGGAAAAATCAATAACAACAACTACAGAACCACATGTATGTACTCCAGACAGTCTTGTGTCCCGGGAAGTTTCCCAGCTACCTACAGGGGCTCTGCTCCTGCATCTGGCTGAGGTCCCTCCTCCTGGCCTCCTCTTCCCCTCCTGTGCGTGCTGCTTTTTCTCTATCGAGCTGCTGAGCTTCTCCGTCCACACTGCTCATCCACCACCTCTACTCACCAAGTTCCCTTGTACCCACTCAGGCAAGAGGCCGGGCGCTCTCCCTGCCCAGTCCTGAGATGCCGTCTGGTCCTCGTCCTGCTGCCTGTGACCTTACTGGCTTCGTTCCCCTCATTTACCACTGCCCCACCCCCCACCACTGGGCTACTGCACCTTCCCAACTTCACTATTCCTTCTGCTTCATCTCTTCCCCCAGTACAGTAAGTGCTATTTTCTGAAGTTCCTGCCCGTGTTTCCCTCCTTCTACGCCTCTCATGCTTCACCACCTTCATCCACTCTGAGGGTGGGGCCATCTGCAACGTCTCTACCTGCCACTCAGGTCTCTGGCCCAACTCTACATCTGTACCCCCAAATGACTACTGGCTTCCCTTCAGAATGGTCCAGAAATAAGACCATTAAACTATGTATACTCCAACCTGTAACTTCCCTCCAAAGTCTAAGACTGTTCTTATATTTCCTAAGTTAGCTAATGATATCATCTTCCACGCCAGAAACATGGAAATCCTCTCGTCTATTCAATGAACTGTTTCTTTAGTATCTTTTGCAGATGGCCCAGATCACATGGCCACCAGGATGTCTTATTGAAAGTCTAATGACCACATCACTCCCTCTTTTACACTCTTCTTGAGGTTTCCCTTCACCCACGACATGGAGTGTATAATCCTGAATGTGGTATCCAGGGCTCTCCTCATCCTCACATACCGCATGTCCATCCTTCATCCACCCAAACCCCCTCCAAGCCCTCCACGGTAAGGGACAGCAGTCCTGGTGGCTGTCACCTTGTCATGGGTGGATTGTGGAATACTCTCCGAAGGCCCCATGTTGGGAAGGTGATTCAATCATGGATGTTACTCCAGTCATTTCCTGGTCCAACAGGGTGGGTTGCTGAGACACGCCCTAGAAGGGTGCATGCTAGCTCCACCCTTCCACTCCCTCTGCTTCTTGTTCCCCACAGCCTGAACAACTTTTTTCCAGTTAGCTCCTCTGCCAGACCATTCTACCAATGCCAGCTGATCCTCAGTGGACCAAGACCTCCTGGACTTGTGAGCTACAATAAACCTTTCCTCCCTTTAGTTGTGGGTATCAGGTATTGTGTCCCAGCAGCAAAAAAGTAACTAAGCCACAGCCCAAGGCTCAGTCTCAGCCTATGGTCCAGACCCGGTGCCATATAAATGGCCAATGATGGCTGATGGAATGGCTGAAGAGATCAGGACTCCCAAGGACAGCTGCTGCAGCAGGCCTACTACACATGCTAACCGCTTCCCACACAGGAAGCAGTGCCGGGGGATAGCAAAGCTCGACTCCTTCTTACAACATCCACCACAAACCCAGAGGCATAGACTATGTTTTTTAGGGGAAAAAATGTCGGCTACCCCTGAGCCATCACCGGGCACAGGTTAGTGGTGATGGGTAGCAACAACAGGTGTATTTATAGGATGCTCATTGTGGACCCAGACTATCCTGAAAATCCTGCACAAACTGTATCCATCAGACAGCACACCAACACATAATGAAGAAGCTACTCTTACCCTGATTTACAGATGGGCAAACTGCTGCCTGACATCAAGTAACTTTACCGAAGACACAGAGATTTAATAGGAAGCATGTTACTCAGCAGAAGGCAAGCCAAGCCATACATGTTTATTCATGTTTCACTTAATTCTCAAAATTGTACTCGTACATAAAAAGCTAACAAGAAGTGAAATAACTTCTTGTGCTACCAGACTGAGCCACACACCATGAACACACTGACTTCACAAAGTAAGAGAGTCACTGCTTTCACCCAGTCCCCCCAGAGGGTGCTACCAGTGCACCAGGGAGACCTGAATGACACAGCAGAGAGCTCCTCTTCTCACCATGAGGCTCCTTCTCCTGTGCCCTGGCTCTCTACGGGTCCTTCATCTGTCCACCTTACTTTTCAATTTGCTATAAAATCCTCCCACCTTCAAAGGTGATAGGTGCTCCAGAACACACAAGGCACAGATCTCTTCTTCACAAATACGGAGGACTTACCATCTCTGGTGCTGGAGAAGCCTAAATATTCACAGCTCAAGATGGGTAGAGGCAAACACACAGATGACAGATCCAGAATGCAGTATGGAACATGGTGAGGAAACCATTCATAATCATATAGCCATATGTATTAGCCAGCCTTCCCATGGCTGGGACATAATACCTGCTATGGTTTGGATCTGCAGTGTCCCCCAAAAGCCTCAGGGGTATAGAGGAATAACTGTGTAACTGCGTGTTCTTGGGAGGCAGGGTCTGGCTGGAGGGGTGGACATTTGGGGTGTGACTGGAGAGATTAATGTGTTGAGTGGGGGTCGCCACAGGCAGAGGTTTAGGGCATTTGTTACTGACTTCCAGGGCCAAGGAGCGGGGGAGGGGCACCCACCTGGGTGTGGGAGGCCCAACTGGAAGCTTGAAGTGAGTAAAGGAAATAGCTTTGTTACAGCTTCTTCCTGGGAAAGCTGTGCCTTTCTACGCCCCAGTCTCCAGAAGGCGACTGGCCCCTCGCTTTACTTCATTTGTCTGGGAAGAGACGAGCAGCTTCCTAGCCTCTGTGTCTGCCATGAGCCTTCACATTGCCAGCAGCCCGTGAATGGTCGGTGTGAGACCTTCTGAAGCTGTGAGCTGAAATAAATCTTCCCTCCCTTAAGTTGTGAATGGTGGGTATGCCGTCACAGCAATAAATTAGTAACTGAGACAATACCTGACACCCACAATTTTTTTTATAGTATGGAGAATGAAGCCCAGGGTCTTCACGTTGGGCTACATCTCCAGCCACACTTTTATTTTTATTTTTTGTTTGATTTTGAGACAAGATCTCACTAAGTTGCTAAGTGATCCAGCCTGAGCTCAGAACTGCAATCTTCCTGCATTGGCCTCTGCAAAGTGCTGGGACTACAGGCCTGTACCATTGGGCCTGGCTTTCACCTTCAGTGTAAAGGAGGAGAGATACGACTTGGCTCACAGCTTCAGGAGATGCAGTCTGCGACCAGCTGGCTTCAAGGCACAAACATTAATGCAAAGGGCAAAGCTGTTCAGTTCACGACCACTGGGAAGCAGAGAAGGAAAAGCCAGAGATGAAGGGGCTAGAGCCTGTACACCAAGGTCACGCCTCCCTGACCCACCCAGGCACACCGGGAAGTATGCTCCACCCATCCCCTAGAGGGTGCCAAAGCCAACTGCGTCCACACTCCACCCTCCTGTTCCACTATGCTTGGCTATCAGGTGAACTAAGCCTGCACTAAGTACAGAGCACTTACCACTCCGACAGAGCAGAGGGCAGAAGACGCAAAGCGCCTGCCTGCCTGCATGGTGCCGCAGGCTCTCATTATGTGTTGGTTCCCGTGGGGAAGCGCTGGCTGGGCTCAGAGCTCATGTCAGCTCACAGGATCAATAAAAGACGCCTCCTCCTAACAGCAGGGACCTGGGCCCTCTGAACACCTTGGTGTGCTGTCAAAGAAGTCTGTGTACAGTCAGATTTGCTGGTACATGCTTGTGACGCCCGCACACTGGAAGGCTGAGGGAGAAGGACTGCAAGCTCCAGCCCTGTGTGGGCAACTCAGCAAGACCCTGTCTCAAAATACAAGGAGGAGGGTGTACTGGGAATGTAGCTCAGGGTGACGGCTCTGGGTCCAATCCCCAGTACAAGAAAAAGAATTGTTGTGTACACACACTGGCTTTCCTCACACACAGCTCCATACACGAATTCTCTGGGATCGGTTCCCAATGTTGCACTTGAAATTACAATCCTCCTGCATCCCCAGGTACTGGGATGACGGGCCCTCCCCACCAGGCCCATGCTAGCTACTATTCTGATCGATCTGCAAAAGCAGAAAAAGGCATCAGTAATAAATCTAAGTAGCTGTCAGCTAAAGCACAAATGCAGTCAACAAAATCCTAAGTAGGAAACAACCCTTTTGTTCACAACCTGAACATAGCTAGAACAGGTACTTTTGTGTTGTTTTTTTAATTATTGTTTTTTAATTATGGCATGGGACAAGAAGTTTATCTGCACATCACGGCAATCAGACTCACCTGTGCAATCCCCAGGCCAATCACAGTCATTAAACTCAATCAAGTTCATTTCTCTTCCTCTTTAATTTGATTGGAGCGACCCCCTCCCACCCGCCTTGGAATTATAAAAGAATGAGCTGTTATCCAAACAATCTGAATTTGATTTCATTCTGAGCCTTCTCCCCTTTTTCCAAGTGCTTGTCAAAACTGCTCAGGGAGAACCAGAGAGAAAATCTAATTGCCAAGCGGGGCAGACCGCTGAGGACAGAAAAACAGCGCTGTACACGAGACCTCACTAGGCGCGTACTGCTTCGAAAAGGTCTTTGCTCTTGCTATCTTGAGGTAATCCACACTAATTTAATTTATGAAATTCTTTCTGCTTAGAAAATACATTAGTAAACCTACTAGACAGCTAAGTATCTTCAGGACTAAAGAAACAATACATTTGTGTTTGTATAGATGAGGAGCCTGGGGTGTTGGTGTACCGCTCAGGTCCACCACTCACATCTACAATTTTATTGGTCTAAGCACATATTTTCTAAAGTAGCGTCAGCTAAAATTGCTGTAGTAGTAGCTGTTTGAGATAATCCACTAGGAAAGAGTGGAAAGCTCTAAATTATTCTGACTGAGGGTTATTTACATAGAACTGCTACAATGGCCTATGAACTGCAGGTTGTACAATGCTTTTCAAAAACAGCTTAGAATTTTTGGGATGTTAGTCAGGCTTATTTGAAGGGAAAGTTCTACTTACAACTCACACTCACACACACACACACACACACACACACACACACACAATCATTTTCAAACATATACCTAGCCACACGTGGTGGTGCATGCGTGACTGTCATCCCAGCACTCTGGGAAGCTGGGGCAGGAGGATTGCCAAGTTCAAGCTCAGCTTCACAACTTAGCAAGACTCAGTCTCGAAATAAATGAGTTAATAAATGACTGACTAAATGGGCTGGCGATGACGCTCAGTGTGAAGGCCCCGGCTTCAATCCCCATTACCAAAATAAAAAAGCTTTGGTTTCACTATTGGAGAGAGGCAGATCCAGGCTAACTGAAAGAAAAGTTGATCCAACCCAAAAGAAAAAAGTTTATAGGCCCAGCTAATAAGCCACATTTAAACTCTAGCCCAGAGATGCAGGAAGACTGCCATAATTCACAAGGACATAATGAAACCACCCACACTATAACCCATTTGAGAAACATTTACTGAGTTCCTCCTATGAGTCAGACCAACTCCTGCCTCAAAGTGGCTCACCACCCAGTGTTCGCAACGCACCCACGAGGAAGACAGGACAGCTATCACATCTCAAAAAGGGTGCTTGGGACAGCACAGGAGACAGGGAGGCCCGAGGTTCACAACACAGAGGACCAGACTGGGAAACATTCCACACAGTTCATTGACAAGCTTAATTTCACACACCTGATTTCCAAGCAGAGCAAACACACATACACATTAAATTTATAAACTATGATCTGCTGCACAAAAAACTCAGCTGAGTGCTGGTCAAGCTTCCTTTATTTTTGTTGTGGCTGAGGCTTCTAGGTAACCACAAAGAAGGGTGCACATATTCCTAGGACGTAAGGCCGCAGGGCCAAGCTACAGAAAATTACTTAACACTTGCATGTCGTGAATTTGTGTCCTTCCTCCTGGAAAATGTCCTCAAGTCAATTAAATCGAACTAGGAGTTTTGTGTTCCTCATAAACAAAAGGACTTGGTCAAAGTCACGCCATTTACTGTGTGTTGCCTGGACAAGGCCAGATTTCCTTCCTGGTACAATACACCTGACCTTACTCTCCAAAGCAGAGATGAGAGCGTTTACTAGGATTAAAAATCAGAAATTGTGTCTACGAAATATATAGATAGGTAAGCTGGGCCCATAATACAGGCCTGTTATCCCAGCACTCTGAAAGGCTGAGACAGGAGGATCACAAGTTAAAGTCCAGCCCTGGCAATTTAGCAAGATAAAAATAAAAATGGGCTGGGTATGTAGCTCAGCGCACAGGACCTGGGCTGGGTCCTCAGGGGAAAAAAGGGGGGACAGATAAGACAGAGGAGCTTCCTGCTGTTCAATGCTGATGTAGACTGAGAAGCCTAGATAGCAGACCAGGAGAAAAAAATCCAAACCAGCAGACTCTGCAGAGATGGAAGGGTAGAACAGCCTCCTGCATGTGGCACCCACAGTTACAAAGAAGGGCCACTGTGAGGGAAGGATGCCCTAAGAGATGAGAGGGTCACCTAAGCAAAGGGACGGGGGCGGAGTCCTGCTTAGGGGACAGGCCCCACTTTTCTGGCAGACCCAGTAGCTACTTCTGCCAAAAATTCTCAGTGTAAAGGCCCAGGATGCCTCGGGACTCCTGCAGAACCAGTAAGATGCCTCAGGGAAGGAAATTCACAACAGAATTTCCACAGGCTGCCTTCAAGGAAAGTGGAGAAACTCTCCTTCTCACCAATTCAAAATCAATTCTAGCTAACAAATAGTCAATATCCCCTGCCTCCTTGCATTCTTAGCTCTAATTTATTTCATTTCCCCCCTCTTTTTTCCATGTAGCTCTCGCCCTCAAGGTCTATCTCTGTGCCATCTCCCTCACCAAGTTTAGGGGTGGCTATGGGTAGCTGCCTTTGGGAGGGGGCCAGAACATCAGCGTTAACCAGGTGGCCTGACACCAGGCTGAGACTAAGTTCAGCAGTGAGAAAGGTTCTTCAGGTCCTCTGACTCTGATCTCCATCCACATGGATAGATTCAAGGGCTTCCCCAATCATGCAAACATGAAGGATGGGGGCTGGGAGCATAGCTCCTTGGTTGAAGCACACGCACAAGGCCCTGGGTTCAATCCCCCAGTACCATATACAATATAGGCAGGTACGAGCCTGTAATCCCAGGACTGAGGAGGCTAAGGCGAGTTAGAGGCCAGTCTGGGCTGCAGAGTGAGTTCCATAACAGGCTGGACTACAGAGTGAGATCCTATCTCAAAAAACAAACAAAAAATGCAAAAAAAAAAAAAAAATCATTGTCTCCAATCAAAAAAAAATCAATTATTCCCAAATTTCTAAGACATCGGAGCTGCCATCATTTCTACATGTTTCTCCTTTTAAGAAAGTAGTACACGCCCAAAGCGTCATGAGATTGTGCATCAGGTCTTGTCAACATGAGGTGGTGGCTGTCCCAACATAGTCCTCACTGCTGTTCTCAGCCTGATCACAGTCCTGCAACTGGCATCTGGCCTGGTACTAACATTCGTGTTTCAATAATAATAAACTTAAGAACACTAATGTTGATGAGAAGCACTCAGTCCATAAAAGCATGTATTCCCTTACCCTTCTCTCTCATGAGAAAAGAGTTAATCAAGAAAGAGGGTCAGAAAAAAAAATGAAAAAAGGATTAAAGGTGTGGTGGTCAGCCTATAATCCCAACGATCTGAGAGGCTGAGGCAGAAGGATCAAAACTGCAAGGTAGCCTGGGCAACCGAGTGACTTAGTAAGACCTCGTTTCAAAATTAAAAAGAAAACAGCTGGGATGTAGCTCAATGTGAAGGCTTTGTGTTTAATACCAGGAAAAGAAGAAAAAAAAGTAGAGAAAAAAAAAAAGAAGTTCCTATTGATGTACTGACACTTGCCACAAAGCTTGGCTGTCTCTGCAAGTCACTTTCCTTTCTCATCTACATGGTCCCTCCCAGGACAAAGAAAAGAAAAACAAAGACAATGCTCAGATAACGATGCTTCTCACAGCTGCGCAGTCAAGTGGGGGAAAAACACCTTTCATAACTTCCTCTGGTGCTAACTGAAAACTCCGGACTTATGGGAGGCTATTAGAAAAAGGTTAAATATGAGACTAGATAATGATACACCAAGGGACTCGTGTCAGGGTTGTTTGAACACTACTCAGAAGCAATTGCTGTTGAGAGCTGGCAACCACTTTAAAGAGCTCTGGAAGAAGGTAAAGTCTGTGTGTAAATGCCTCCACCGGGCCCCGGGAGGAGAGGCCCAAGCCTTAGGTCCTGAAAACATTTCCTCTCTGTTTCTTAACGCCATGATTACGAGGTACCCATATCTAGTAATTATTTCCTATAGATGGCATATTTTCTTGTATTGTTCTTGGATTAATTTTAGTTTTATAAAGACAGAGCTTCATAGACATACTGTGCCCTCCTTCTTCTTTCAGATACGTGCCAGAGGCTTGGGGTCTGCACTTTTTAACTCTGAATTGCATTTATTCAGAAGGCATCTCCCTTCACTTAACTGTGAGTGCTGACTGTAAGTACTATCAAAAATGTACTGAAGACTATTTTGAAATCTTTACTTTTAAAGGAAGGGAAACTAGATGGATTTCTATTAAATGGAGACCATGCAATAAACCTGTAACATCTTTCAAAGGCCAGTCATGTATGCTGCTATGTGTGACATGCATGTGATTTCTATCAAAAGGAGCTACCATAAGTGGATAAAAAATACACACATGCACATATATATCATTTGACTAAATTTAAAGACAGCCAACACAAAGGAAAAAGAAAAAAAGTTTACTTTCCAAGTCTTAACTGTACAGCTTAAAAATTCATATGTAACCCTTTCCTGTCCTTAAACCTACGGTGATACGTCCTTATAAAACAGTAGCATCACCCGAAGCATCTTACACTATCCATTACAGCTTTATGCGCATCCACCACTAAAGCTATGTGACTGGCTTAAGGTCCCCTGGTGCTTTATAATGAAAACTACATAGTACATAATTACACAGTCCCCAGAAGATACTTATAATTGAATCACGGGGCATTCAGTGAATGTTTGGGACAGTGATTAGAGGACCACAAAGTGACAGTACTGCAACTCTCACCAACTAGAATGAAGATGAAACATCCTCAAATTCAATTACAAGAGTCCTTCAGGTATTAAATAATTATAATACAAATCACATTACGGGACAAGTTTTTTTAATTGAACTGTCCTCATGACCCCTATAATATATTTCTTAATAGTTTATAAAACAACACAGCTGGATTTTTTACATTCTGATTTCTCCATCCAACTGGAAAAGCTACACCAAAAGCAAGCACATCCAAAAATCTATTTCACCTTGTGCTTTGCCACTCCCTTGCTTGATAAGTGAGCTGCGTATTACCCAGGTTCCACTTACCCCATAAATGTGACGCATGATTAGAATGTTAGGATGTCTAATAGTCACCGGGAAATATGAAATGTCTGTAAGGATATAAATTCACTTAAATGGAAAACAGGATGCTTCGTCTATATGAGTGGTCACTCATTTTTAACACCCTTAAATGGCTTGCCTTTATTCTTATCATCATTATTATTATCATCATCATTATTCAGTACTGATGATTGAACGCAGGGCCCTCATGACGAGCTACAATCTCAGCTCAGTTTTTATTTTTACTTAGGGTCTTGCTAAGTTACTAAGCTGCCCAGGTTAGGCTCAAACTTGTGATCCTCTTCCCTTAGCCTCCCACAGTGTTGGAATTACAGTGCCATCACACCAGACTTGCCATTTCTCATCCTCCATTTCCCTCTTCTCTCCAGCTGTCCCTTCTTATTTATTCCCCACTTATCTCTTGTGTGACTCTACAATCTCCCCCTCCAGGGAGGTTGTGCCGATTGAGCAGCGTTTCCAGGAGCACTGTAGTGGGGTCCACGTGCTCAGGAATGGGCTGCGAAGAGTCAAGTGTCTATCTGTCCCGCCACTGTCTTCTTTTCCTATTTCTTATAGAAAGAGAATACAAAAATTGGTCCTCTAACTTGGGAAAGAGTGTTGTGGTTTAAATATTATGTGTCCCCTGCAAAGACTCATAAAGTGAGGGTACAATCCCCAGTGCAGCCTGTACACAGGTGGTCAAAAGATGTGGCTGGATCACAAGGTCACTGACCTCCTGGATGAAGTGGGTTATCTGCTCAGGATTCGTAACTAAATGGGCTACTAGAAAGCAGGGCTCAGTTAGAGGAAGCAGGTCGCCAGGGGCCTGCCTCTAGGGTGCACCTTGTCCCCAGCCCCTTCCTCTCTCCTCGGGCTCTTGCGCTGCTCTCTGCTTCCATGATGAAACGAAATGAACACCTTTCCCTGCCATGCCCTCCAGCCATGATGGCTCTGCTTGGACCCCATAGACCATGGATGGAGACCCCTGAAGCAGTGAGCCAAAGTCACTCTTCCCTCCTTAAGCTGTGCTTGTCAAGGATTTTGTCCCAGCAACGGGAAAAGCAAACCCAGAAACACCCCTCCCCTGACTGACTTGTGGGAATCCACAATCAAGGAGAAGCTGAAAGCTCCCACGTACACGTAAGGAGCTTGCACAACTAACCTAGCAAGTCAACAGGTGACAGGATGGCAAGCTATCCCGGGACACTCAGAATCACTTCCAGAGCACAGGCATAAAATTTCCTGACTCTTAAAACGCCAGAGCAACTATATACCCACTAAAAACAGGTCTGTTCTTTTCTAGTTGGAAACATTTTCTCTAGGCCAGTGATTATAAATGTAAAAACTAAGTGAAGAAAAAAATAACCATTTCCATTAGCAGAGCCCAGGGTTAAGCTACAATCACTGATTGGTGACCAGTAAACAACCCACATACGTGCGTATGTATATATACACGGAGGGAGGGGGTTAGATTGGTCCCCGCTGGAGCACTGCTCACGGTGGAAAGCAATTCCTTCACCTGGACACCGTAACCCAACCAACCTTCAGGGTGTTCTGCAAATAAACCTAATCCCGCAGAGACCAGGAATACAGTGACATTTGGTGTTCTTCGATCAGGGTGCGAATGCCACCCGTTTTCTCCCCTTAGCTCCTGAAATAAAAATATTCTCATGCACAATGCACAACAGCACAGCCTGCAGTCCCTCCTCGGAGTGCGAGCCTCTCTGGGCCTCGCCTTCTGGTGCCTTGGTAGGCACCTCTCCCAGGACCCCGCAGCCCTTCAGAGTTATCCACAGCACCTGCAGTCAAAAAAGGAGCCAGCAAGTTTGACCACAGCACCGAGGCAGAAGCCACGTGAAGATTCAGGATTAGGGTAAGCCCCTCGCCCATGTGGTACATGCCAACAGGGTGGCCGGAAGCCCCTCCAGAGGCACGTGGCGTTAATCAGCATTTTTTATGCACACACATGCCAGCTTCACACATGCAAAAAACAGACTGCGGCTGAGCACAGAGGCTTATTTTAGCACATGCCTTGTAAAAATTAGATAGACGGCACTCCTGTTCCTAGCGGTCACCCTGGCCCTAACGTAACATGGCTGATCTTAGCTGTTCAAGCCTCAAGAACGACAAGGCACTGGGCAAAGTGCTCTGAAAAGTGCTGAAAATAAATCCAAACAACTTCCACTCTCACAAGAAGTATGGGACACCAGGGAAGCTAGGCATCTAATAATTAATTGGCATCCCTGCAGAAATGTTCTCTTTGTAAATGTGGCCACTGGGCTGCTGCGGGAAAAGGTTCCGACGTCTACTTGTTGAACAGACGATCTGATGAGTGACCAAAGTCAGGAGGAGTGAATACTCTCCAAACAAGAGCTTTTCTGCCTGGCTGAGCCACCCACCGTAAGGCAGGGTTGGCACGGGGCCAAGGGCACACTTGCACAAGGGGACGGGAGGCTCAGAGAGCCACCACAGACCCAATCCTGCGACACTTCCCCCAGACAAAAGCCGGCCACTGAGTAGAACAACTGGCTTGCCGCAGCACCATATGCTCCACAATCTTGTCCTGTGCCACGCCAGGCCTCGCCTTCGGTGTCCCGCGTGCGCCACAGCTGTCAGCCGGGGAGCTGTCTTACCATTATTTTCACTGTTTTATGACTTTGCTGGGAATCCGAATCAGTGCAAGCGAGCTTGATGCATCCAGTGAAAAATGGCATCTCCCTTCTCATCCTCCTTCACCCTAATGAATTGCCTTTTTTCATATCAAAGAGTAATGAGCAGCAAACCCTCGTGGTATTTACTCATGGAACAAAAGGCACAGGCGTGGGAGGGACAGAGGCAGCCCCTGGTGGGCACAGAGGAGGAGCTGACTGATCCCTGGGGACTCTGGCTGGGCCTCACAGGGACAGCACGCTGGTGGGCCCTCTCCCTTCTTTCCTGGGGTTCTCCCCCGCTTCCCACTTCCCAGCACCTTCCTAGTCTAGTCAGTGCTTACAGACCCTTCTGTTGGGATGTGTAACTCCTCTGGTAGACCCGACATTTTTCTTCTCGGTGAAATTCTCCTCAAACCTCCTCCCTCTTCTGTGTTTCTGAGCAACAAGCCAGAACCTCCCAGAATGTTCTAGTCGGTCCTTTTCCTCCCTTCTTGGCTACATCAGCGTGACCTGTGCTGTGGATGAGGGCTTGATCTGGCCCAGGGAAAAGAGAAATACTAGTGATGCCATTCTCAGTGACACACGCCTGGAATCCCTCCTGTTTAAGAGGCTGAGGTAGGAGGATCTCAAGTTTGAGGCCAGCCTGGGCAACTTCGCAAAACAGTCTCTCAAAACAAAAAATAAAAAGGGGTTGGGGTTGGATGCAGTTCAGTGCTAGAGCACTTGCCTGGCATGTGGAAAAGATAAATAAATAATAAAGTGCTGGTGACACAAGAGGCTTGAATTAGATAACATGAATTTTATGTCAACTCACTTTTTTCCATAATCATCATCTCTTCTTACTTGTTCTGCAAGTTTTCTTTCAAATCCCAAAACCAGGAAAAAAATAAGTAATAGTTATTAATAAATATTAGTAAGGTGACCCAACACATCACTCATCTCTTTCTTCACAGAAACTGAGGCGGTTGACCCTGTGCGAAGGATCCTCACATGGGAAGGGCAGCACGAACTGCCCAGTCAAGTTATTGCTAGAAGAGTCCTGTCTCTTGAAGGTCACTTCCCTGACTGCATGAGCCACTAACGTGAAAGGAAAACTTCATTTTCAAGGTAAGGAAGCTATAAAACATGGTTTCCTCAAAAAATGATACACACTTATGGAAAGAGAGAGGCTAAGGAGTACAGAGACCAACCTAAAGAACCGTAGGTCTGTGATCCAGGCCTGTGAACGCAGCATTCTGGGAGGCTAAAACAGCAAGCTCACAAGTTTGAACACAGCCTGGGCAACACAGTGACTTAGCGAGACCTTGTCTCAAAATCAAACATAAAAGTGGGCTCAGGACGTGGCCCATTACAAAGGTCATGGGTTCCATCCCCAAGACTCCCCCACGCACACCTACACCCACAGTCTAACCCTACAACCTCACTGCTGGACTGCAACTTCTACTTCCCATTGTATCATTCAATATCTTCATTTTCTCCATTTAAAAAACTAGACTTTGAAAATTTAAAAAGCAGGTTGTTTTTAAACTATGAAAAAAATTAAAAATAATGACAAAAATATCTATGTCTTCCTATAATCTATGCTCCCCATATGACTGTGAAGTTTAATGCTGAAAATTTTATCTGGATACTTTTCCTCAAACTCAGTAACCAAATCCTTTTCTTAAAGGATCTTGCTTCTTCCTCTTCCAGACTCATTTCTGTAAGTCAGTCAAAGCTAATTATCTCTCTTTTCAAATTTATTACCCTTTGGTGGGTCATAAACGCATACGTTACAAAAAAGTTGAAGAAAACAAGTGAAGTGCGCATTACTCTGCCAAGGGGCAGACAGACATAAATAATTAGTCCAAGTCTCCACAATCTCTCAGCCAGCCAATCCTGGGCCAACACCAGGAACTCCTGCAGCACCCCTTTGGAATCAACAGGGAAACCAAGTCCTCAGGTTTGCAATCCATCGACATTCCAGACCACAGATAAACACACAGCCTACCAAACCAGTCACACAAACACCCTGCCTCAGCCAGTGAACAAAGACAGGATTCTCAGGAGCACACACTGTCATTAGAGTCCCTGCCTTGAAACTTCTGTTCCATATTGTGAGTGCTCCAATTCCAATCTCAACCACAAATTTACAAGTTAATACGAAGCCCTTCAATGATTCATATCAGTCCTTTAAATCTGAGCACAGGATCAAACACTGAAAATGCAACATGCCATTTGAATTTCAATAGCCGGGGTGCCAGATATCCCTGGTCCCCAAAGTACCAGTTTGTCATACTTTGTCACCCTCAAAATCATTCTTCCATGTCCCTAGTTCCTTGTGGGCTACAGATGCATTCCACACTCACAAATAAACTTGTCCCACAATTCCTTGAGTGTGGTTGGTTATGTACTGTTAAGACCAACAAATTCTTCAAATATCCTCCTGGCAGGTTCCAAGAATCAGTTAGTAGGAGATCTAAACCTGATATTATTGTGTCCTGCTTCCTTAAAGAACATGTTTCTAAAAATTCAACAGCAGCTGCAAACCATTCAGGAATTCCTAGGTAAACGGCAAATACGCAAATACGTTCTCAACCATTTAGCTGTAAACCTCCTGTAAACCGCCTCTGTTTACCCAACACTAGAGCTGCTTGTGGTAAAGGGGTCCTGAGGGGCTGCAAGAGGAGAGAATGTCTCCAGCCTGAGGTGCTGATGTGCACACACCACTGTGAGAGAATACCGTAAGTGATTAAATACAAACACCACCTGTGTGCTCTGCTGTGGCGTCCACTACAGTGGCCACACACTTTCCGCTACCCGACCTGATAACAACTCTTGCTTTGTATCACTTGGTTACACTGAAGCCCAAACTCAGGAATACACAAAATAATTTTATCTCACTTCTTTTGGTTAGTATCCTTAGAATTTTGTTGAACACTGACATAAGTCAAGTGTCCTTGCAGAAACGTTAACACAAACCCCAGACATTCCTATTTCTGAATTCACATCCACTTACTCAGCTGCCTTCATGGTTGTTCCAAGATTACCCTTGAAATTTTACCATATTTTCCTTTAAAGCAAAATAGGTCTGAAACCTCCACTTTTTCTGCAATAAATATTAGTTTTGAATTCCATTATCTGGTAAGATCTTGTTCTAGTTATTTATTGCCTATGAAAAATCATCTCTAACTCTTTCAAAAAATATTTTAAAAATTGTCCAAAGGGATTGGAAGTTAGATGGTTACTGCACCAAAGCTGTAATCTCAGAAGTCTTTGGAAAATAGTTTTTATCTAATAGTTTTACAGTTTCATAGATAGCTATGAAGTGACTAGTATTCAAAATGATTAATAAATATTTATTCTTCGATAATCAAATAAAGGGGAGAATTATACTTTCTGCAAAATGCCAAGGCAGTGACCCACCTTACACGTGATTAAAAGTCCCCAAAAGACAACACTCCAGTGCAAGAAAGAAATAGAACTAAGAAAAACCAGAAGCAAATGCACAAAAAAGTAAGTTGGCACTGCTTGGACAAAGTCTCAAGTTGGGATTTTATTGGTTGGTCAGAACAGCAGCTTTGAGAGTCTCTCGATTTATAAAACTGGATGGCATTGGCTCAAGATAAGGGGAGAGTGTCTTAGTTTATATGCACAATTAACTCTTGCTATTTGTATGTTTTCCTGAAATGCAATGCCTGCCACTCAGAACTTAAAAGAAATTGAATTTACTTTGGCTCACAGTTCCAGGGGATTAGGTTTGCAGTTGGCAGGTCCAAGAGAGAAGCACCATGGCAAACAGCACCAGGGGGGCAATGACGCCTCCCTTCACAGTGGCTGAGAAGGACCGGAGGGGAACAGCCAGAGAAGAAAGGGTGAGGAAAACAGAGAGTGCGAAGGTCATGCCCCCTTGACCCATCCACTGGCACACCCAGCAGCAGCCCGCCAGTCCCTTAGGAGCCTCAGGAGTGGATATGCTAAAAAGTAATAAGCCAACAGTGGAAGCCACTCTTCCCTAAAGACTGCATTGAACCCATGGCTGCCCTGACCTGACGCTGGTCAAAGGTTTTTCTAAGATGCTACATGGACCCAGGTAAAAGGCACAGAGTGGCTAATCAGTACCTGGGTCATAAGTTGAGGCACCACGCCTTACTTTACTGGAATGAAGCAGAGAAAGTAGAAAGTATAGGCACCAAATACTTTCCACCCTTTTGCACTATTCCTGGCTGCTTAAGGCTACCCACACCTTGTTTAAAGTGCCGGGTCCACTGCCACTATGACAAAGGTGAGATTCAGTGGTGGGAAAGGAGAAAGGAAGGGGTGGGAAACACGAGGCCAAAAGTGTGACATGTGGCCCAAGGTAACAACCAAGTCGAGCACTTCAAGGTCCCAGCCGGCTGGCCGCCGAGGCCAGCGCCACAGGATACTTTAATTTTGGCTCCCATTCAGAAGAGCTGCCTCCCTGAAGGCAAGACGCCAGTCCGGGGACCGCTCCTTGGGGGCTGCAGGTTGCTCAGCAAATGCAGCGGCTCAGGGACCTTCTCAAGAAACACTACTGCAGAGCAGCGCAGGCCGAGGGACGCAACAGCTGAGTGTGCGGGCGCCGGAGCCACAGTGCTCCGGCAACTGTAAACAGAGACTGTAATTACTGCTCTCTCCATGTACAGAAGCTGGTATGCCAAAGGAAAATCAAAACGTCCCAGAGTGTGCAGGAAAGGCTGTCTTCTGTCCACTTAGGCTACTATGAGCAGTGACAATTAATGGGACTCCTCACCATCTAAACAGACGGTGGGCGGTGACTGTCGGGCGAGTCCATTTTGACGCATTTTCCACAGCTGGCCACATCAGCAGGGTGTTATTACCACGTTACACAGATGACTGGACTAGTCAGGGTAATTTAACCTGTAGGAAGTGGCAATTCACAGACCCCTCGAACATGTGCCCACGGATACTCCCCAGGTATGGGGTCACCACCAAAAGAGTCTTTACTAATAAAAGCCACACAATCAGGACCGTGCCACCCAACGCTCAGGAAAGGCAAAGAGGGCTGCGAAGTTGTCCAAGGGAAGCAAGCACCTCACTCTCCCCGGCTCAACAGCCTCCTCTCTAGGGCTGGCTGAAAAGCGAGAACATCGTTCCTGTAAGATGTAATACTTGCCCAATACACAGCCTTCGACACTAATAAAGTTCTGTGCAAAGGCCAGTGCTAGTTACTACAGTTAAGACTTTTATGCCATGTTTTAAGGAAAGACAATTATCGTTTGCCCTACTATAGGTTATAACAAGTTTTAAGTGCTACTGTAAACCATATTAGATCAAGAGATTGCAGAATTTTTCTGTCTATACATACCATATACATAGAATGAATCCCAAATCTATGCTGCAAAAAAATTTCCATACATGTGGAAAAAAGATGTATGGATAAGAACGTGGCAACATTTAATTAACAAAAGTTGAGAAGACTACCAGCGTGTCCACCAGCAGGAGATCAGTCACTTCGGCAACTGAGCAATGCCATTTGATGGGATTCCTCACTGTCCACACCGACGCTAAACGATGGAACATCCACTACACGGAATTCTCTAGCATAGGTGAAAAGAATGAGCTGAGGAGCTCCACGTACTAATGGCGCAGATCTCCAAAACACACTAAATGGGGAAGATGCCCAGTGGCAAACACTCAGCTCGATCAAGGACTGGGTTCGATCCCTGTGACTGCAAAATGGAGAACAGCGCATCTGGGCACAGTACAGCTAATACATATGTAGGCAAATAAAACAGAAGGTCAGAAGTTCTATTTACCTTCACTTCCTACTGAATTCAATTTCTGTTGTTGTTACCAGGTTTGACCCTGAGCCTTCATGCTGAGCTACATCCCCGACCACCCACCCACACCATTTTTTGTTTGTTTGGAGGGGTAGGTGGTTTGGAGGTAGGGTTTCACTAAGGCACTTTGTTGCTCTGGCCAGGCTGGAATTTGTGATCCTCCCACCTCAGCCTATCAGAGCACCAGAATTATAGGTGCGGGGGCTGTAGGAATGGCTCAACGGTTAAACCGCTTGCCTATAAGTGGTAAGTACCTAGGTTCTATTCCCCAGCACCACATAAACCGGGCGTGGTAACACACACCTGTAATTCCAGCACTCGGGAGGCTGAGACAGGAGAACAGCCCTGAGTCAACGGCCAGCCTGGGCTACAGAGTGAGATCCTGTCTCAAAAAAAAAAAAAAAAAAAGAATTATAGGTGTGAGCCAACACACCCAGATCGCACCCAGATTTCTATCAATAGAGCTCCTCCCATTTACGAGTAGGCCCTCTGGCATCAAAAGAATAGAAAAGTAAAGAAAAAGAAAAACATCCCTATCCTTGTCCTTCTCCAGCATTCCAGCCAACTGAACAACTTTGGCTGGGACGCTGCCACTTATCAAGTCAGCCCACTTCATCTGTGAACTGCTTTCATCTTCATAAAATTGGTTTTTAAAATATATTATATTACACCAAAACCTGGTTTCTGATAACTGCTCACCACTGATCCCAAATTTATTCCCTGGAGCATCTAATCCGTCCTTCGCATGACAGTCCTTCAAATATTTTAAGGAAACTCACTCTGCCCCTCCCCCTCCCTCTCAGGCAGAATCAACCCCACCAGTTCCTGCCCTGCTCTCCCAAGTGACAGGCTCAAGTCTTTCCTCCTCTCTGCTGGCTTCTTTCTAAATGTCCTCCTTGTCTAATTTCCTCTAAAAGCATAATGTCAAGTCCTGATCATGGTGGTACAAGTACCATCTCGTCAAAAAATTAAAAAATATTTTTTAAAAAAGAAAAAGAAAACATGTTGCCTGTCTGTGTTATTTTTATTTCGCTGGGCTGGTAGTACTTCATCTTGTACCTGGGATCTCTGCACTGAGCTACATCCTCAGCCGTTTTATTTTTCTTCCTTTGAGGCAGGGTCTCCCTGAATTGCCCGGCTATCCTCCTGCCTCAGCCTTCCAGAGTGCTGGATTAAAGGCATGTCCCTCCCTACCTAGCCACAGGCCTCATTTTTAATAACCATACTTGAATTTCCCTCTCAATCATCACCGTGACTAACTCTTCCCTCCCTAAAACAACTGTATGAAAATGAATGAAATAAACCTGTTACAGAAAGAAATGCTTGCAAAACGACACAAAGCACTTAGCACCCCCAGGCTTTCCCTCAATGTTATTTATTGATTGCTTCCATTAACATGTCTTTCAAAACCACAAATACCATTTCATAAAGCTAATCTGAAAGGGGCCACTGTGCCCAGCTGTGGTCCAGTGAGAGAAAGATGCCGCCTTCACCACGGAGTCCCTAGTGGCTAGAACAATGTCTCCAACTCAGCGTTGCTCCTCTGCACACTCATTAGCCCCTCGCTTATGCCCGAGTGACACAAGCCTCAAATCAATCAACCTTCAGTCTGTATTTGGGCGGGAGGTAACAATGAAGAAACGAAAATGATTCATAAAAATATGGCTAACATTTGCGCAGCCGAGCCCGACAGTACTAACTCATCTGATCCTGCCAGTCATGTTACGTAAAGAATGACAACTGTTCATCTTCCTGACAGGCAAGGGCGAGACGGAGCCCACACTCATGAAGCGAAAGGCAGAAGGTCCCCTGGCTGGCCACACGGAGAGGAAGCACAGCACGGCCGCCGTCCTCCACTGCCTCCAGGTCCCTGTGCCTCCTGGCGGCCCCTCCACCTCCGTCCACTCTGTCACAAGCGTGTTTTCAAAACGCTGTGAACAAATCCACCTTGTGCACATCTATTCTTGGGGCGGTCGTGCTCAGAGCAGGGTTTCTCAATGCTAGCGACACTGACATTTCTGTATCTGGCAACTCTTTGCTGTGTGAACCTGGTAGGACACTTAGCAACATTCCATTAGACCCCTGCAGCATCCTTCAGTTGGGCCGATCAGAAACTGTCATATGTTCCTGTGGTCAAAATCGCCACCGGTTGAGGATCACCAAATTAGGAGAATCCTGCAGTAATTCTATCCACATAGTGGTAGTAATTATGAAGAGAGCAATTTTAGGAATACGATTTTCTTTTCAGATACAAGCAATATGGCTATTAGGTCTTGGAAATACGCACTCGAGTTTCAGTGAGGTCTGCAGGTCCGGAATAGACTTCACCTCTGCAAACCCCCAAGGCAGTGTTACCACGCATGAGCAAAACCCATCTCTCTCCTAGCTTTCTGCACCCTGCCACCCACTCCCGCAATGCCTCCAGCAATCACCCACCTGCTTGCCAATTCCTGAGAGCTCTTTGCTGGGTGCCTATGCCTGTTAACTATACTCTGGACCACTGAGCTACTTTTAGGATCTAACAATCAAAGATAGAAATCCAATCAACCACTAAAGGACATGAGCAGAGTTCAGCGCTGTGTGATCCCAGGACTCACAGGGACGATGCAGGTTGAAGACGCACAAATACACTCACAGCCTTCACCCTTTTCCCTTGAAGGCGAGTAAGCTCCCATCCACGTGAGAGCCCCGGAGGTGGGAAGCATGCTATTCCAAGGGGGACACATGCACAGCCATGTGCCTTGCTCTCACTGCACACTAAGAAGTGCTTGCTGACATATCCGAGGGTCACAAGGCTCACACACAACCTGACTGTACCCACCAGGATGGGCATGTAAGGCGCTCCAAGGAAATTCTGAAAGTTGCTAGTTAAAAATTAAAGATTTCGCTGAAGTTTTCCATAGTTGTTAATCCACTGTAAAAGGGAATGAATGTTAGTTATTAGCATTTTTTAAAATTCTACTTCAACATCAGGTCATTTCCAGCCAATAGGAGGTCCAATATAACTAAAAGGAGGAGCTCAAATTATTCTTAAGGAATCACTTTTTTTCTCTAACTTCAGAGAAAGTACTGCAAAAGCCTTTTAAATAAATTCTTTCAAGAACAGAATGCTTGCCTTAACTAAAACAAAACAAAAAACGTAAGCCTTATTAGTAATTTCCTTTTCCTTTCCATGGGTTCATGTGGCCCTAAGGGAATGCTGAGTTTCCCAAATGGTGAAAGAACTCAAAAGCCTCTCTCCAACAGAACAGCCAAGTAGACTTAAAAAGAAAAAATAAAATAAAATACAATGTGTGCTCCTTCTCTAATCTTCTGAATGGACCAAGTAATCTTGAAGTACTTGTCAAATATGTCTCAACTCCATTTTCTAATTTTATCCAAACTTATTTTTTTGGTTCTTTAAACATTTTAAGATTTGAACAAAAATTATTAAGGAGAATTAATGAGTTTTTAGTGACAGCTGATTTTCCTGACACTGTACTGCAAACTCTCAAACTTGAAAAATGAATTTTTGTAACATCTATTTGAAAAGCATGCTGTATTTTTGACAAAACCTCTGGGGGGAGGGGACAACTCTTAAAACCGTATATCAACTTTCTTATTTTGAATTTGTGTTGTGTTTTTCATACACCAATGTCACATTAGTTTGAAACAAGAAGGTCAAGCTTGTTATTTTCCTTAAAAATAGAACCCTACCTAGTGGCATGGGCTCCACACTCCACAAGGCAGCACTCTGGGAGTCTGAGGCAGGATGATTACAAGTTTGAGCCTGGCCAGGGCAACTCAACAACTTGGCAAGACCCTGTCTCAAAATCAAAAATAAAAATGGGCTGGGGTTGTAGTTCAGTGTGAAGGCCCTGGGTCGACCCCCAGTACCACAAAAAAAGAAAAGGAGGGAGGAAGCCATATAAAAAGGGCCTGAAGCCCGGAACAGCTAAGGAGTCACTGGTATAAATGATTACACTGATTTTAAAAAAATCTGTCATCCCCTTAAAACTGGCTAGCACAGTAATGATGATCTACAAAGAATGCATATTGCCAAAGTCCGGAATGCAAAATGCGATTTAGCATTTAAGCCTTGTACGAAGCACCAGGAGTCACTATGTACCAATACTGTTGAATAAATGAAATTAAAAATTCAATCTATTCTCTATTATGTATGCTAAGGAAGAGAAAACAATGTTTAAAACAGAAACGATACTAAGTCCAAAATGGTATCTCATCTTATTGTGTCAGTTATGGAAGCAGGAGCACCACAATCACATTTCTCCTCTCCACATTGCTTCTTTCTAGCTTGGTGAAAGTGCTAAAGATCAGGGGGAAGACCAAAAGGCCGGCAGCTGAGGGGGGAGAAAAACAAAGCGAGCAGCTCAGAAGCTGAAAATTCAATAACCAGCTCTGAATCATAGAGTGAAAAAATGTAAAGCTAGTTGAGAGACATCAAAGTCAGATATCATGAATATCTTTGAGTTTTAAATATGTTCTTCTTTATAAGGGCGGGATGTCTTACTGACTGATTCCACACTTCCCTATGACGGATAATGTAGAAAAGGACAGAATTTAGCCATCCCAGGCCCAAGAGTATAGCACAGGACCACTAGTGAATGAACGTAGAACACCCATCACAAAATTTCATAAGTGACATCAAATAAAAGATTAATGCTTCACATGGGCCCAAGAATTACCATATAAAATGCAAAATGATTTGTTATAGTACATGTTTTCTAGGGCACTGGCATCAGATCGCATGGGTGCATGTGCCTGTGGGGGGGGGGGGGGAGAAAGACAGATTCCCCAATCCTTACGTTAATTGTTACGGTTCGGATCTAGACTACTCCCCAAAGTCTCATATATTTGGATATTGTGGAACAACCACGTGCTGTTAAGTGGTGAGGCCTGGTCAGGAGCGGTGGGTTATAGGGAGTGCGGAGGTGTAGAGTAAGTAGGTTATGCATGTGAGGCACATCACTGGGCTTTTGACCTGAAGGGACAGATCACTGGAGCTTAACTTGGAAGGGGTGGAGCACTGAGGCTTTTCTAAATCACAAAGACATAGCCTAGAAGGGTACACTCTAGCTGCACCTTCTTCACTTCACTTGGCTTCCTGTTTGCCGTGCTGTGAACAGCTCCCTTCCTGCTATGCCCGAGCCATGTGGTTCCACCACTGCCAGCCATCCAGGAAAGGACTGAGACCTTCTAAACTGTGAGCTAAAATAAATCTTTCCTCCCTTAGGTTGTGGATAGTGAGGATTCTGTCCCAGCAACAAAAAAGTACGTAAAACATGAGCCACACAGAAGTGTCAGGAAACCACTGTCACATTTTGCTAGTGGTCTCACAGAGGTACTTAGAAAATAAACCTATAACTATTTTAATATCTAAGAGCCCCATTCTTCTTACAGAAATATCAAAAAACCACATACAAGGACTGATCATTTTTCTCATATCAGGTGGCAGAAAATCTACAGAAGATTTTAAAATTTGCCCTTAAAATTCTAAGGAAAAGGAAGGGCAGAAAGTATCACTTGCACCAGCTGTCTGAAACTTTTCCTATCTGAAACTCAGTTTTCCCTGGGAAGGAACCCAGTCTAAAAAGCATTCTGTAGATTAAGATTAATGATTAACTAACTAAATTCCTACTTTCTGACAACTGATTGCCCAGGACTAAGTAAAATGTACCACAACCAAAGAATATGCATGTATTGAAGGTTTAAAAAAATGTTTTTTAAGAACCAACACACATGAAAGAGAGAAAGTTCAAAAAATTGTTTTTTGTTGTTGTTACTTTGGCTTTGATTTCGTTTTTAGGCCAGAGCCTTTGCATTAAGCCATAGCCTCACCCCATTTATTTTTATTTTTGACACAAGGTCTTGTAAAGGTGTCCTGGTTAGTCTTGAATTTGTGATCCTTCTGCCTCAGCCTCTCAAGAGTGCTGGGATTACAGATCTGCTCCTTCAGCCCCAGCTCTTCAAAGTTTTTTTGTTTTGTTTTTTTCCCCACAAAGTTGAAACAGGCTATGTTCGGCTATGGAAAACTTTTCAAAAGACAAGGATAGTATCAGGAGAGCAGCAGTAGCAGAATGAGCCAATGACAAGCTTATCTCAGGACGGAATGAGAGAGGGATTCTAACATGAGATTGTGAAGAAACCTAGGTACAGAGCCACTGAGCTATCTTCAACAGGTAAGAAATGGCGAATCACATTCACTTACAAGGAAGTGTAACTCTAGGTTGACATTTCCTGGCTCTCTTCCAGGAACGGATGGGAACTTTGGTTGGTTGCAGTGGTCTCCAATGCTCAGTAATTAATATTTACTGATATTATCAAATGAATTTTACATGATAAGCTCTTGAGAGCAAGGGTCACACCTATTGATGTAGCCTAGAAACTATAAATTAAGCATGCTCCACAAAGTATGTTAATACAGTGAAAAAATGCTAAGGATAACATAGGCCTCAATCGGGTTAACCAAGACTACCACCATTTTGAAATTTTAAAAATCACCTTGTTGTGTATTTTCATTTGCCTGAGTAACTAGACCTCTGTCATGTGAATCTATCTGCGAGCTTGAAAAGGAACTTGCAAATTTTCTTAATATTATCACCTAAGCCTCAGTTCCAAGTACAGCAAATGACCGAAGAAGTGTCATTTTGTTATCATAAATAATTAAAACTATTCCAATCCAGATTCTCTTAATGGGTGAAATCCATAGTTCTCACCAACAAGTCTGGGGGTGGGAGGAGACCCCACTGTAGAAAAATAGTGCTGGTGGTTGGGATAGGGACAAGAAGTCATTTGAACTTATTTCTAGAAAAAGAAAATCAAATCCCATTACCAGAGGTAACAAGACAGCTTCAAATGTAGGACTGTGAGCAGCTTCATCAACAGGGATGTTGAGAAACCACCCCAGCCAGAAACAGCCTGGAGCCAAGGAAGGTTTCTGTTTCCCCTCACCCACTCTGTTTGCTGGTTCTTGTTTGTTTTTCATGCCTATGCTTGGAAATGTGTAAGATAGAAAAACAATTCAAAAAAAAAAAAAAAAAAGGCAAAACCCTCATTAAATTTCCTGCTTAACCCCTAGCCAGGCAAAAAGAGAATTAATCGATATTTAGTACTCTGGACATGGTGGCCCTGAGAAGGTAAATAGCAACAAAACCGAAAAGAATCCCATTCAACTTTATCATCCCGGTTATGTATCACTGTTTTTCTTCGGGGCTTTCCAAATGCAGAGCCCAATCTTGAGGATTAAATGTAATCGCCGCGCTCCTCACCGGAGCACAGCCATAGCCCAGCAGTCAGTTCAAGAAAATAAAGGTCAAGATTTTCTTTGTAACCTCTGTCCTTAAGATTTTATCTCATGCATAAGCTTAGTGAAAAATACTTTCATTTCAGGGGCTGATGTAAAATTGTAAACAAATTAAAGGAAATAAAACTTGTAGGAGACGATTTTATGTTTTTAGTACACAGAATTTTAACAACTTTTTGCCTAAGGTTTAACCCTAGAATGGGATGAGAAACGCACTTTAGGAAAACAGCCAGAACCTTCATATACTCCTGGACTGGACTCTTGGCATTTACCTAAGTCTAGTCAAACGGGCTAAATTAAAGTGGTAAAATTTTAGGAAAAAAAAAAAAACATGTTTTCGGGCAATCTTTTCTTTCAAGTCTGTTAACCTGCCGAGATTCCCCATGAAATTTACAGCTGTCCTCATCTACTGAACTAAGCGCTATCTCTTCATTTTCAAAAGTAACCTGGCTGTTGCTACTTCTTGGGGCAGCGTCAGGACACGGGGGTGCTTCCACCTGCGGGTACAGCACAGGCGCGGGCACCAGTGTCCTCCCCGCACCCACCCCGGGGCGGATAGGTGTGCACGTAAGTCGCACAACGCAAACTTTCTGGTCACAAGCGACCCAGCACTAGGAAAGGGTCTGCTTTTGTGGGCGACGCAAGCGCCTCGACAGTCCTCCATCCCCAAAGACCTGAGAGACATCCCGTGGGACGGGGATTTTAGAGCCTCACGTAAGAAGACCATGTGCCACGATCCGTGATCGCGAGGGGTACAAGCCCACGAAACCACAGAGGGGAGTGGGCAACGAGGCAGCGCCACGCGCCTTTCCAACCCGACGTCAGGCTCAGGTTTACGAAGTCAGCCTCCTCCGTAGAGGGCGTGGGGGGCCCGGGCGCCGGGACTTCCAGGGGACTCGGACAGACCCCGAGCTGCCGTCCAGCGGCAGGTCCCGCCCCGCCTCCGGGTACAACCAGAAAAGCTATAGTATGTCCGTGGTTTTCAGCTTCCTGTTTGTAGAGCGAGAAGCTCGCCCCGACCGTGGGCCGCGGGTTCCTCCTCCCACCCCGCCAGGCCCTCTCCGCGCCGGCGGCCGGGGGCGGGGAGGGGCAGCGCCGGGCGCCCGGGCCGCGCGGGGCCGCAGGCGGACAAAGCGCCTCCCGCTCCCTCCCCCACGGCCGCGATCCGAACGCGACGGGAAGGCGGGCCGGGGCGGGGGGCGGGGACGCGGCAGCCGGCTGGGCCGGGGCGGGGACGGGGGTGGGGCCGGAGGCCGCGCAGCCCCGGAGGAGGGGAGGAATCTTGGGGCCCAAGATAAACAAATTGTTCCTCTTCACGTGCGGGGCGGGGGCGGCGAGCCGTGCGCCCCGCGTCCCCCGCCCCTCCGCCGGCTCTTTGTCACCGAGGGCCGGGCCTCGGCGCCCCCAGGTCTCCCAAGCCGGGCGCGAGCGCGGCCGATCCCCCGCACACCCACCGGCCGCCCATCGCGGCGTGGCGCCCGGCCACCCCGCACCCCGCGGGCCCGAGCGGCCGCGCGGCGGGGGAGGAGGGCAGACACCTTCCCGAGCTTCCGGCCGCCCCCTCCGCCCCGAAAGGAAAGCCGACGAACCGGAGCGAGGAGATAAGAGAAAGGATTCCGCCCTGCAGGGCAGCGGCCCGGAGCGGCCCCTTCCTCCCCGAGAAGCTCAGCCATTGGCTGCGCGTCCCCTCGCGAACCCACCCACCCGGCCATTTAAGCCGGTCCCTCCTCCCTCCGCCTCTCCGAGCTCGTTATCCCAGCCCGTAAAGTTGGCGGGGAGCGGGCGGGGGACGCCGCGGGGAAAGCGTGGGGGAGCCACCGAGTTTAGGAGAAGGACGGCGCATCCCAAGCCACGCGGGCGGCGGGAGCCGGGCGCGAGCCCCGCGCGCCCGCCGCTCCACCTGCCGGCGGCCCCGTTCCCAGCAGCGCGCGCCCGCGTCCCGCGCCCGCGCGCGCAGCCACCCTCGCGCGGCTCTCGCCCACTTCAAAGTTCATTCACAAAACTCGCAGAGTTTCCCAGCCCGACGGGGGTGAGCCGGGGAGAGCGGGCGCGAGGCGCTGCTCCCCCGCGTGCCCACGGGGCCCCAAGAACCCGCCGGGCCTCGGCTGCTCCCGGCCCCGGCGGACGTGAGGGGGTGGCCGGGGAGGCGAGGCGGCGTGAGGAGCGGCGCCGGGGCGGAGCGGGGCTTCAACTCCCGGGCTCGCCCGCCGTCGGCGTTCCTGACGAGGAGGGGGAAAACTTTTCCCGCACCTCGCGCCGACGCTCCCCCGGCTCCCTCCGCCCCTCGCAGTCGTGACTGTCTTCTCCCCTCTCGGCCCCTCCTTCCCCCCAAATCTGACAACCCTGACAGATTAACAGGTAGCGGCGGCGACAGCTTTTTCCCCCCTCTCTCGCTGCCTCTCAGAGAAAAGTTGACGTTCACCCTTCGGCCGCACCCGCCTCGCCCCTCGCCCCCCGCCCCGCCGCGCGCGCCTCACCATGATCAGCGTGTGGCTCCGCTGCTCCGCCGGGGCGGCCTCCGCATCCTGCTGGGGTTTGCCGCCGTGCGGCTGCTTGCCGGGGCCGCCCGCCTTCTTGGCCCTCTGCTCCAGGGTCCGCTGGTAGAGGCTCACGGTGTCCCGGCGCTCCAGCTCCAGCTGCTCCACCTGAGCCTGCTGGTACCTGTTCTCGCAGTTGGCGTGGTGCCGCCGGCAGCCCTCGATGCGCTGGCGGAGCCGCTCGACCACCGTGCTGTGCTTGGGGACGCCGGCCGCGGGGTGAGCGCCGCTCGCGGCGGGACTGCTACTGGGAGCGCCGTGCGCCCCGATCCCGGGCGCGCCGAGGCTGCTGCTCAGGCCGCCGTTGATGCAGACACTGCTGCCCTTCGCGGCGGTGGCGGCGGCGGCGGGGGCTGCGAAGTCCCCCATCCTGCTCCCCGGGCACACTATTTTGGAAGAACTTTTTTTTTATCCACCCCCCCTATCAGCCTCCTCCTCGGGTCCAAGGATTAAAATAGTTTAAGTGGAACGCGGGGGAGACGCAAGCACATGGATGGAAACAGAGATCCCGACGGGGCGAAAAAAAAAGGGGGGGGGAGAGATTTGGGGGTGGGTTTTTTGTTTCCTTTTTTTAAACTGTAAAGCTCGAGGGGGGGGAAAGAGGGGGGTGTTATCGGAATACCATCAGACACCTATCGACAGAAAGAATCACAACAAACTGAGCCGGCGGCGCGTCGGGGCGCAACTCCAGGGGAGATCCGCTGCTCGCCGGCCTCCTTCTCACAATCCATTATGTTCTGAGAAATTCCGGGAGGTTTCCGGCGGCTGGCGAGCATTTTTCTCCCTACGTACCGAAAAACACTCCCCATGTACACACGCAAGCGTCTGCCGCCGGTGCGGACACGCGCGCCGCACGCTCACTCCACGCCGCATCGGACCACGGCACGCTTGCTTAGTGCATTTTCCTTCCACAGAAAAGTTTTGGTGTTTATGCCGCCCCGTGTTCGCAAAGTACTTTGGCCGCTCAGCTGCATTTCACGGGAGCCTAGGTCCCGCGTCCTCGCGCTGGGGACGGGAACACGCGCGCAGTCCGGGGCGACTGCGAAAGTAGATCGGCGAGGTCCTGCGCCGGGCGCCGCGCGGAGAGCAGCCCCTAACGCCCGGCCGGGCCGCCGCTGCCGCCGCCGCCGCTGCCACCATCACAATGATCAACTGCTCGCCGCCGCCGCCGCGCCGCCGCCGCCGCCGCCTCCTCCTCCTCCTCCTCGCGCTCCTCCACCTCCTCCTCCTGCTCCATGCCAGCGGAGTGATATCAGGACGCGCGAGCTCAGTAAACACGGCCGCGGCGGCGGCGGCGGCGGCTGGAGGCCGCGAGACCAGCCCGGGGACGCGGCGCAAAACCCGGCCCGGACTCCCTGCCGGCTGGAGCGGGCGCAGCGCGCAGCGGCCCCGGCGGCAGCTCGGCTCGCCCGCCGCGCCCTCGCGCCCCTCCCAGCCTCCGGCCGCGCCGCGGCCCCGGCTGGGAAGCCCGGCTGCCGGAGAGCAGCAGAGGGAAGATGGGGGGTGGCGGGGAGACCTCAGGGATGAATCAACTTTTGACGTGTGTGTGTGTGTGTGTGTGTGTGTGTGTGTGTGTGTACGCGCGGCGTGTGAGTGCGCGCGCGCGCGATCGAGGGCCGCCACGGGGGCGCGCCTGGCTGGGTTGCCTTCTTCCCAGGGAGGTATCCAGGGAGCCCTGGTTGTTGTTATACATGTATGCATTATATTGCAGAACTGTGCATGATCAGGCAGAAACATTGCGGCGTCGTGGCAGTTGTCTGTCAGTCCCACCCGTGTGGAAAGAAAAAGGTAGATGAGTAACTTGTTTTGTGTCACCCTGCTTACGGACACTTGCTCAAACTTCGGGCCGGTCTTGACCCAGAGATTCCGAAATTCTGAATAAATCGGAAAAAGCAGCGAAAAACTTAGAAAATCGTTTAATTCGCTGTACCTAATGATTGTTGTTATTCAGGCAATTATTGTTTTACTTACCCTAGGAAAAAAATTAAAATAAAGCAGGCAGGGACTTGGAGGTGAGACTAACAGTACATTTTAACAGACTGTTTTGAACACTAGGTGCTAATGACAGCAGTAATTAAGGGCCCTTCGTAAATCAAGTGGAAAGATTGCAGATTTCATGGGCTAGAACTATAGAAAAAACACAGCATTTCACAGTTTGTCATGACCAAAACAAAAACAAGCAAAAATAACAGGCTTACTTTATTGCTGGATATATTTCTTTCTACTTAAATAAATTCACAGTAAGAACAATTAAAACGCAATAGCAATTGCAGAAAGCAATCTAAATTTTTCATTTTTAGAACGGCAAATTATCTTTCTAGATGTTGAGTATCTAAAAACAAAAGCAAGGACTGGATATCCTTGAATCTAGACTTAACAATTGCATAACATAATTTTGTTTAAAAAATTAATATGGAGAGACTTCTAGCATTTCTGAGATCTCCAATAGGGCACGGATCTTGAATGCAAGTTATTTGTTATGAAGCATTTTGTATTATCTCTATAAGTCTTGTAGAATTAGTTTTTAGGGCAAAAATATACCCCAGTTCTCTAAAATAGCCAGGAATAAAAGAACTTTGGATCTTATGCATTAGTCATGAGGTCTGATTTAAACCTTCATCTCTTGGCATTGCAGATTAGCATAAGATGCTATTTCTAATCTCATAATGTCAGAGGTAAGAAGCCATATTTTCCTTCAATTAATTAATCAGGTCCATAGGGTGAACTTTAATATTCGCAAATTATATGGTAACATGGTAGCCAAAGTATTCCACGTGATGTGAAACTACCTTTAAGTTATAAAACCAACGTGAGGATGCTTTTTGTTGAGGTTGCCATACTTTTTTGAGGGCCATTGAATTAATATACAAAGATCAGAATCAAACCCAATATCAAAAATCAAAGTGAATTAGTTGTATAGCAAATGAATCCATTCACACTATAAAAACATGTAGAAAATTGACAAAATTATAAGAAAAAGAGGTACCAACGTAGCCTTTCTTTTTCTTGTATTCACCAAGTCATATCTCTATTAACTCAGGAAGCAGTGGCCACTGCACAGAGGGAAGGCTATGACTGCACTCCTTTCTCTTCTCAACTTCATTCTGACCCTCCTCCTACCCCACTCACTTGTGTCATCCACACAAGAGCACAAGATGATTTTCAGAGGCAGCACATTTGAGGGTCTTGACATGGCATTTTCACTTATGAGACATCAACGGAGCTTTTGTCTTGTGACTCAGAATGAAGATCTTCATTAACGGCTTCTCATCAATGGCAATATGATGAATTTCCATCATGCCATTCATCCCACCAATGATGAAGAGGAAGCGAAGTACATGAGAACGTGCACACTTCCCTTCGGGGCCATCAGGTAGGGAAGCACACCTGTGGCTTTCCTTAAAGCTCCACAACGACAAATGGAGCCATTCTTACACGACTGCTGTGTTTTTTGCTTTTAGTGTCTAAGTAGGCCATGCCTAACTGCAGTATCTTTGTTGAACACTCGTAGTGTATAAGTAAGCTAGATCCAAAAGAAAAGTTTCTGAGAAGATGTGGACTTAATACATACACTCTTCACATGATAGGGCAGTCAGCCACAAGCTTCACCACCAAGCCGTGGCACAGGAAGGGTTGTGAAGCTGTGTGTGGATGAGGGGGAAGCAGTTGAGAAAGGCAGCCTAGGCCCTACTGCAGGGCAATATATTTGAGGTCAGAAGCCCATCCTAATAATGCTAAGGGCCGTTGGGAGAAAGAAGTGGGGAGGGGACAAGACTTGAGTCTTGAGGAATGCTGGCCAGTCATGCTGAATTAGAGATGTCCCTCTAGTCCAGTGAGCTTAGAAGAATCAGAAACCCTTGTATTGGCTTCTCCTGAAGCCTAAGGTGTAGTAGAAACCTCCTGCTGCCCCCGTACCAGTAACTAAACCTTTACAGAGCCATGCAGAGTGGGACCCATCCATTCCTGAAGGATTAGCCAGCAGAGGTATGCCCTCAGTGCTCCAGCAGTAGCTGTCATTTTAATACTTCCCCCAGTACATCTTCGGTCTCTGTGTGCCAGACACACAAAGAACATAGCCTCAACCTCAGTGAATCACCACAACAGATGTTGTGGTAAGTCTTCAGCATGGAAACAAGTACAAGACAGCATGTGTAGGGCCTGAGAAAGCTTTTCCAGAAAAATCTACTCTTAGAAAAAAAGGGTGTGATGAGAGGAGAGCTGAGGCTGAGGAGCCAGCCGGTACAAGAAGGTACCAGCTTGTGCAAGGCCATCCACAAGGTTAGACTGCCATCAAAAGATTTAAACTGATTTACGCTTTTTCCTTCGCCAACGCAACCGTAAGTATTACTAGAGTGTTTTCTAAAATGTGTACTGAAGGCTGGTTCCATAGATGCTTCACCAGAAAGGCTGCTGAGCCAAGAGAGTTTAAGAGGTGATCCATCCTGCATCTCTCTTAAAGATTCATGGCTACCTTGATGGTCCTGAGAAATCTGGCAGCAAAGCACAATCACTTGGTTTAGCCTAGCCTTGCCAAAAATCGCCTTATGTCCCACAAAATGGAATGTACCATAGAAAACTCTGCAGTAGAGAGTGAAAGCTGAAGGCAGTTCTGCCTCTACTTAAATGTGCGCCAGTTGCCTAGGTGGATGCCCGGCCTTCATCAAAGACGACATCCACCCTACCCTCTGCTTTATCCCAGCCTCGCGGACCCAGGGCTCAAAGCCTCTCTCTCACCTGTCCTGTAGTGAGGAAGTATCCTCACATGGTGACTTTGCCTGGACATTTTCAGCATTCATCCACCGAGTGGGTTAAATTAATATCTATCTCGATATAACAGAACCTCCTTCTTAGGGGAAAGGTCATTCTTATTTAACTGAAAATCTTAATTTTATGATAGCTTTAAAAATGAAGGGCTTCATTACTTCTGAAGTCAATATTCTGTCTAGCCTAACAAATACTGGCTTCTTGGAGCCATTTTAATGAGTTCCTGCTACCTAGTAAACCAATTGTTCTGTAAGTGACATCCCCAGACTAGGGGTTTTTCAAAGTTTGTTTCCTTGAGCAGTTAAATCCTAAAGCAAGATCCTACTTACATTATTAATTTTAACTTCTTTTATTAGACGAGTTTTCTGAGCTTACACCATGTCATAAATTTTGAGAGGACTATGAATTAATGAGATATATTTTCTTACTTGTGTGTTTTAATATGCATATAATGATTTTACGGTTTTAGGAGAAAGGTTATCTAAAGTGCATGGCAGGGAAATTTCTGATTCAAAGCTTCTCTCATTCTGTTTCCACTCTCAGCTCCCAACATTTTGATATAATAAGACATCTGACTTAAGCGAAGTCTGGTTTCCACATTGGACATTAAAGATTTTTGAAAGAAAATACTGATGAACTTTTTGCTTTTATTCAATGAATGCCTATAATCAGTTAAACTGTTGACCTTAGATATAATTAATTTTAATCACCAGTGGTCCTTGAAAACTTTTTGAGGCTCAGCAAGCTTGAGAAACCTTTCTTAAACCACACAGCTTGACATGGTAGGGACCAAATTTGAACCCAGACAATCTGATCCCAGAGCACAGGACTATGGAAAGAGAGTAAGACTGAGCAGCTCCATTCCTGCAAAACAACAGTGGCTCTGTTACCTAGAACTCCATGAACAGAAGCCTGTTGCTGCAGGGTGAAAGCTAAGGGAGCATTTTTGCAGGAAGCTCCCGCTGGCCATGCCTCCCTGGGTCCCCACCTAGGGCTAGTCATCTGCTCAGTGTTCCGAGAGCTGGGGGCAGCCTCTGCCTAGACACCTCCATCGTCGTATTGTGTCATTAGTGTCCATTTCCATGCCTACTTCTCACGTGTGTTGTACCACAGGGCCTGGGCATAGCAGCGCCGCAACTGGGGGTGAGGGGCGACAGCAAACGCAAGAGCACACGGGGCACAGCTTATCCAAGTGACCAGATCAGTGGCAGGCAACAGCCCCTGACAAGAGAAATGCATGGTTGTCACCTTGCAGGGATGATGTGACTACAGTCCAACAAAATCAGAATAAGATGAGATTTATTTTTCACAAGGCTGTTTCTCAATTTCAGGTATTCTGTAAATTGCCTTGGGGTGAGGCAGGGACAGAGGACAGTCAGCCTCTTAAGTATCCCCTCGCTGTCCCTGTTGCCCATCAGGACAGGAAGGACCACGAGTGCTGTCTACCATACCCAAGGGTGGCGACTGGGCAAGACATTTTGCATATATTAAACCACGTAAGCATTCCACCAGCCCTATGTAAACCAGAGCTGGCTCGAACGCGCTGCTAACACACATGAGCTCCACTGTGTTCTCCTATTTACTTATTTTGCATTCCTGGGGCTGAAGCCCAGGGCTTTCACACTAAGCTATGCTTCCAGCCATTTGTTTGTTTATTTATTTTTGTGTCTTGAAGAGAACACTTTATTGAGAAAATTACAGAAGGGGAAAGAAGGAGAAGAGAAAGGGAAAGAGGAGGGAAAGTAAGACTTCCGCTAGTCATAAGGGGGACCTGGGAATGCTTGCTCCCTGGCTTTATGTTGGATATTGACTTAGGGTTTCACTAAGTCACTGGGTTGCTCAGATTGGGCTTGAACTTGCAATTCTTCTGCCTCAGCCTCCCAGAGTGCTGGGATTATAGATGAGTGCTACCTTGTCTGGTTCCCTCACTTTTATTTTTAAAGGAGATATAAAAATAGATATAGACACAGATGAGTTCAGTGGCCTGCCTACTTTTCTTGTTCTCAAAATAAACAGTAGCGGAAGAGTACTAGTTGGGAGCTATAATGGGTGATTGAGAAATGGACCAAGTCATGGGCACTTGCTTTACTTGGCAGATCATATAAGGTGCTGTGACTAAGTCTGTGTCCTCTACATGTCTATGCTGAAACTCTGTTTCCAATGAGTGGCTATGTGTATGTGGGACTTTGAGGAGTGAGCAATTAGGCCCTGGGAGTGGATAATATAATATAATGGGGTTAGTGCCCTTGTAAGAAGAAACGGGGGATTTTGTTCCCCCATGTCCCTTCGCCGTGTGATAATGTGGCAGGAAGCCATTCACCTGCACACCGGAAAAAGTCCCTCCCCAGGACCTGAATTGGCTCACCCTTGATCTTGGGCTGCCCAGCCTTCAGAACTGTGAGAAATAAACTTCTCTCATTTAAGCCATCCAATCTATGGTATCTTTGTTATACTAGCCCAGGCTGACTAGGACACAAGAAATTTTAGATAATTACGATGCCGCGCCTGAGAAAGAGGTTCCTGCCATGTTATTATGTACTCTCACATTTTGTTGATGAGAAAACAAAAGCTTAAAGATTTTACACAGGGATTGGGGATATGGCTCAGGGGTAGATTGCTTACCTAGTACACATGAGACCCCAAGTCCAACCTCCAGCACCATAAGCAAATAAAAGAAAATAACACAGGGTTTATGTAACTTGCATTCAAATCAGACCTGAAGCTTCTGTGTTCTGTACATGTATGCTGCCTGAACCCCTCTCTGTGGTGGCAGCATGTTGGTTTTAGGGGACTCGCAGCAAGGGTCATTCATTCAGCAAATATTTATAACTATAGCCAAATCTTTTGCTGTGTCCATGGGATGCACACGTGAACCACTTTCCTCCCTGAGGAACTCTAACCACCTAGCGGAGAGGAGAAAGTGTAAATAATATTTAGGTAAATGTAAAGGAATAACCATTAGCTCCTCCTTGACCAGAGTTTATGGGTCAGACAGGAAGAAGTTTGACCATTAAAACTAGTAAAGGAGCTGGGGCTCAGTAGTAAAGCGCTTGCCCAGCAAGCGCAAGGCCCTGAGTTCAATTCCCCTGCACCACATAAACTGGGCAGGGTGGCACACACCTGTAATACCAGCATCTGGGAGGCTGAGGTAGGAGGATTTCCGAAAGTTCAAGGACAGCCTGGGCTCTATAGTGAGTTCTAGACTTTAGAACTCAATCCTATCTCAAAACAAAAACAAAACAAAACAACCAAAAAAAGAACAACTAGTAAAAAGGGAAATTTGGGAAAGGAAAAAAAAATTAACCTAACCTTAGTTAGTATTACACCCAATATAAAGGAATAGTTTCCTATCCATCCTACACATGCCATTTGTAAGGTTAAAACAAAACAGAACATAATAGTTTAAGAACACAAAGCATGGCTCTCCTTGTCAGCTGAAAACTGGCCTGGGAGTCTCCGTACACCATTTGATGCTGTCTCTCCCAGAGCTCTGCCTCCCTTTTTAACATTGGATCAGAGCCTAGGCGATGTCATTGTGTCTATGCCCAAACTGCATTCTTCACGTTGACTCCAGTAGACAGTCTAGGTCAGCAGATTTTAAGCCATGTTGAGCCCAAAGAATTCCCTCGGAGAGGCCCCGGCGGCTCTGCTCTGTGAGGAGGGCGGTGGGCCCTCATTCAACTTCGCTGCCTTCTTTTTCAAATTACAGTAAGACAGCCTTTGAGTAAAGAGTGCCACACCTCAAAAGAGTTTGAGAATCATTCTGTGTGGGTCGTCTTGGTTTTGCTGCTCAGCTCTGTCCCCGCCCAGCCCAATCCCCACTCTCCATCCACACAGGGACATTATTTTCTTCTTCACTTGGTGTCGCCGAGCTCGGCACCACATTAGCTCCATATCAGTTGATGGTGTCCTCAGAGCGTGAGTAGACAAGAGCTTGATTAATATCAGGCCCCTCAGATTTCTCTTTGTTCCTCTGGGCTGAACAGGTGGAAGGATGGCCCAGGTGGGTGCGCAGTGAGGTAGGGAACATTAGTCACCACACCTGCGAGAGCTGGAGTGGGGGTCTGGACTTGTGCATTGGAAGGACTGCCAGGGTGATCTGGCTGATGTAGTGCTGGGGTGAAGCTAGAGGAACCTTAGAGGAATATAAAGGTAGATAGTTAACGTGCTTCCCAGGAGACGTGTGGATTGGTGTCAGGGTCTTTGTGTTACTGAGTGGGGCATGAAAGCTTGGGACTGTGGAGAAGACAGTGCTACTAGTGGACTAGCCTCCTCCTATACTCAGTTTTTTCTTTAGTTCGGTGTTAAGCAAGGTGATGTCAGGGGCCGCCACATGGTTAGTCTCTCCAGGACATTGCCATACTTTGGTCCAGTTATGCTTCTGATTATGGTTCACTATTAGAAGTCCAGGAAATAATGTAGTATAAAATAGAATAAATTTAGGTTTGGTGTATAATTAACTCCCAGGAGCGTCAAATCAGAGGTTTCATCTTTAGATAAATGCTCTTTGTTTCTTTTGCATCCCCTCTTGCAAATTCTTTGTTAAAAAAAAATCCTCAATGTGAGAGAAGGAAATAGTATGTAATACCTCAGTTTCTGTAAGGAACCAAGCTGGTTCAGAGTGAGGTTATGGCTGCCCAGGGTGGTGGGGCTTCACCGAGCCAACTCTGATGGCCATCAGTGGAGAAGTAACTGACATGATTGTAGAGAGACAAGCATGA